>CM059273.1:12621479-13023979 GCA_030347295.1 Setipinna tenuifilis | reverse complement strand
AAACCTACTTCAGGTTAAAAGCTCATTAAACCCATTATGTCTACTATGTAATACCTCTCGTCCCCCCACCACAACTACAACCACAGACTGCGTGAGGAAAAAGAGAAGAGGCACAATGAACGGAGGAGGACAACAGGGCAGAGAGAGGGGGAGAGGGAGAGGGATGGAGGGAGAAGGAAACAGGAAGAGAGGGAGGTAGAGAGAAAGAGAAAATAAAAAAACAAGTGCACAAGAGAGAATGAAAGAGTGGGAGAGAGAGAGAGACATAGAAAGAGAAAATTAAAAAGAGGGATAGATGGATCAGGGAAAGAGGAAAAAAGAGTGGGAGGGAGGCAGAAAAAAAGAAGGAGAGAGAAAGACAAGAGACAGAGTCAGTGCACAAGGGAGAGAGTGGGAGAGCAAAAGAGAGAGAGAGAGAGAAAGAGAGAGACAAAGAGAGAGAGAGCGAAAGAAAGAAAGAGTTTTTAATGAGAGGACGAGCGGCTGCCAAGAGCGGTCCCTCCTGGGCTGGGGCTCCTCCGCTCTGCCCACATGTGCTCAGCCAGGTCAAGGCCACAGGGCCGCCCAGAGGGCAGCTGCAGCCAGCACCCACCTCCTCCACCCAACACCCACCCCCCAATGCCCTCCTCCACTACCACCACCTCCTCCACCCAGCACCCACCTCCTCCACCCACCCACACCCTTCTCCACTGCCACCACCAATCACCCACTCCCAACACCCTCCTCCATTAACACCACCACCACCTCCTCCTCCACCCCTCACCCACCTCCCCCTCCACCCACAGCCTCTGCTGCCACCACCACCACCACCCACCACAGGCCTTTTTATTACCAGCCCAATCAATAGCCCTGCTTTGTTTTGTTTTTTGTTTTTTTGTGGTTTGGTCAGCCACTGAATTGTGATTCATAAAAAAGTGAGGGAAAAGAGGGAGGGAAAGGGGAGTAGAGCAAGAGTGAAAGATTGAAGAGGGCGGACCAAAAGACAGCAGACTTCATAACTGTGTGGTCCCCTGATGATGAGGTTTTTTTTGTTTTTGTTTTGTTTTGTTTTTTCTTTCTCCTCTGACAGATCCACTGTGGCCGTTACTGCTTGGAGCAGGAAGTGAGAAACATTTTTTTTTGCCCCAGTGTTTTGACAAGTCAACGTCTGCTTAATGGGTCAGAATTATCTGCAAAGGGGGCTCGCTGTGGAAGCAACCAACCAGGGCCAAGACCACAAATCCCCAAAAACCAAGGCCAGGACAGACATGTTCCAGAATTGTTTTATCATCTCCACTCACAAAGACTAAAAGTGTTGTGGGGTGGGGGGGGGGGCGTTGTTGTCAACAAACCACCCACAATCTTGAAAGTAGCATTTTCCTTCCTCTACACACACATGAATGTTAAAGCAAAAAACTGCTGAGCTTCCAAACAAAAACAATTCTTAACAGTGGTGACAACAACTTACATGGCAGAACCACATAGAAACATAACCAAAACAAGCGTCAAATGTAAAGTTCATAAAACTGAACTTTTTTTCTTTTTTTTCTGGACTGATACCGAGGGTCAACTATGAAGACCAGGATGTAAACAACTGTAGAGCTCTCTGCCATTGAGGCCAACTAAGTGTGTGTGTGTGTGTGTGTGTGTGTGTGTGTGTGTGTGTAAAGGGGGGGGGTGGTGGTTGCAAGCAAACCTCTCCAGAGTCGGAGGCACAGGAACAGGAACAATGAAACCAGATAGCAGGACTTTAGCATCTCCCCACTGAATGAGAAAGGGGTTGGTGGTGGCCAGGCCCTTGCCTCTCGGATAACAGCTATCCCACAGTGCCATGGGGCCGCCACACAAAGGGACATTGTGGGTCCCAGCGCAGGTGGGATGTGGAAGAGCCGGCGGCTGAGAATCCATTTCAAGCCTCCACGTAAACCGAGACTGTGTGCCTCCCTCTCTCTCTCTCTCACACACACACACACACACACACACACACACTGAAGCACGGACACACACACACACACACACACACACACACATACTGAGACACTGAGACACACACACACACACACTCTCACACACACACTCTCACACACACACTCTCACACACACACACACACACACACACACAGCATGCTGAGCACACCCTTTCTCATGGGCAACACTGCTCCCAAAAAACTCAGGTTACCGGTTCACACATACGCTGCCACTGCTGGAGGGCACGGTGCAGTCCCGAGTTCTCAAGCAGAGACACGATGCCCTGTGCTTCTCCAGAAGGCGCAAGGGGGGCATCGACACTTTGTGTATATTTATATGGTGCTTTTACAACAAACTTTCAAACAAATACATGTGAAAAGTCCAGGCAAAGAGAGGTAGCAAAAAGAAAGTTCACACACTATCTGGTGAGAAGTCTCGGTGATGCTTGCGGAGAAAAAAAAGAGGGTGACAATGGGGTGAGGTGAGGTGAGGTAAGGTAAGGTGGGGTGGTTGTGGAGAAGTGTTGTCCTCCTCCTCGTGTCTAAAGCCTCTGTGACAGGCCAGCCTGGGGCTTGCGTGTCTGAGGGAGAGCCGCAACTAAGACGCTTGGGCATGCCTTCACAGTGCTTCAGCAACAGGCACGATGGCCAACTGGGCACCGGGAACAATGCCCTCCCCAGGGTGAGAAGAATTTGACCAGCTCCCTCATCGCCCAGTGCAGATCCTTAATAATACTTGTGACTTAAAAAAAAAAGGAGAAAAAAAAAAAGCGAGCAGATATGGTAGCTTGCAGTGATCCTTGCCAGCCTAGACTGGCAGGACCTCGGGCAAGATTTGATGGGTGGGTGGTGGGGTAGGCGGCTGGCTTATGCCCAGGTCACTGGCAATAATAGCCTGGTGCTGGCTCTGCCATTGGCCACTGCTCTTCCATCCAGGCCTCAGGGTGGCATCCACGAAGAAAAAGAAAAAAAGTGGTCACAAAATGTGGATGTGGATTTAACCAACTGTGGGTCACTGGTTCAAACTGGGTTTCACAACAGGGATTCATCAACAAGTCATACAATCGAGCTAGGAGGGTTCAACAGTTTGGTTTTAAAGCAACACCAAGTAACCTTAAAATGTTTCCAATATGGTTTCTGTGGTTCATCAACTCGTTACAGGGTGAATGGCACTCCTGAATTCGCTTTGCGACCCTCCATGAGCTACAACCACACCATGCAAGTTTGCAGAAGCAGGTCGGTCCGATCTGTAGTTCGAATGAGACACAATTCCGCTTTCAGAGCGACCAAAGATGAAAAAGTGCTTTAGTGCTGCTTCAAGTCAGACATGGTGCTACTTCTGTCTTCTCGTCTAACTTCTTCTTTTACTTCTCTATTAAAGATTATCGGCAGGAATGTTAGGTAATAGCTTAACTACTGCCAATTTGTTAAAAAAAAAAAACAGTGGATCTACTGTTAATCTTCGTTATTCTAGAAGATATTTTGAAAAGGGTCTACTTAAGAGATTATTTAGACACAATCTTATTTGGGGTTTATATCTGGTATAAAATTACGCGAAAAAAGAAAAGCTTACTTCACGTGTTAATTGTCTGTTACCTTCACCTGCATCTGAAATGTAGAAGCTCCTTAGTCCAGAGAGATACTCTCAAGCAGCTGCTGTTGCTCTGTTGATACTGTAAATGAAGTCTACAGCGCTGGTGTCACATTTCAAAAACTGGTATCGGTGCACCTCGAAACTGAACTTTAGTCTCTCTGTTAACTTCAGGTCTTTTTTTAGGCCAGCCGCCTGCGGTGCTGCCCAAACACAGCCGTGGTCACTGGAGGGCCTTAAGATTACAGCTCGTTCTGAGCAAACAGCAAAACCTCTGCTAACATGCCCCCGGAAGCTGCCCCCCCCCCCCCCCCAAAAAAAAGGGAAAACATGCTGTCAAATGCCTTTTTTTGGAGAAGCACAGAAACGGTCTTTCAGAAACTTCTGCAGCAGACTTGATAGAGGGGGGGCAGTGGTTGGGAGGGACAAGAATTCGCTTGACACAGCAGAAAACAAATGTAATGGGGTTACGCAATGCAGATGCATCCCGCACCCGCACCCCCACCTCGAAGCATCCCCATCAATTCAGCCAGTCAACTGGCTCTGCGTGCACACCACCGACCGCCCTGCATCCAGGCACAGCCTCAGCCTCAGCCTCAGGCTCTCTGGCTCACACTGGGGCTTTTACGTCTAGCCTCCGCCGTGGAGGTCTGGAGGTTGATAAAAAAGCTCTTCATGCCAGTATCCCTAAGCTAACTTGGCACACAATGACAAGACAAACAGACCATTAGGCTGATTGAGCAGAAAAGACACTACACTGTAAGAAAGCCAAAAAACAAAAAAAAGAGACTATGCAGCTTTTTTAAAGAAAATTAACATCTTTTAACGACTTCTCTCAGAGCATTTAAGCAAATTGTTCATCATTCAAAATGTCAATTATTAGTCCTGCTGACCTAGTGAAAGTCTTGGGAGTGATGTTGTTAATTGGTCGTGACATAAACGATTCAGCTCTTGCCCCCAAAATGCCATGCTGGTTTACATTCTATGATCTGCAGGGTAAGACTCCTGCCGCTCTTGCACTTTGTCGATGTTTTATACCACGGCTTGGCTCAATTTCACATTGTGATGAGTTCTTCAGAAAGACAATTAATCAACTCGCACAGCTCCTGCGCCTTGCCGATGTGTTACTGCTCCCTCCTGTCCTCCTACCCCACCTTCACCTGTCTAGATGTGCTTAGGCTAAGGGGGAATTTTGGTATTTTCTGCTTGTCTCATTTTCTTTTTTTCTTAGCAGCAATTTTCGGTGTGACTTTGTATTTCTTATGCAGCTTCAATTTTGCCGCTTCAGAGCTTTCACATAGAGCATCTTGAGCAGATCTAGGCCACCAAGACCAAGCATACTACCTTGTACTTACACTAATCAAATCTTGATCATTAATTCTGAGAGTTTTCTGCCTGACCTATATGTTTCAGACATATGCAAAGACACTAAAATGGCAGTTTGAAATCATGTACGGCTGCAGTGATGACAGGCGTCACAACCAAAGACTGGCCATTCATTATGCTGGGTATGGAAATACCGCTTTTGTCTAATTCTTATCTTTGAAGCATCAGGTTAACCCATTGGCCCCTTTTTTTGCGTTTGCCTCTCGTGGTCCAAACTGAGGAGTTTTGTTTGTGCGTATGTGTGTGTGTGTGCGTGCGTGTCATGTGAGCAGTGCCGGGTGGGAGTTGCTGCATTCTTAAACAGGCCCTTCTTTCTCTGCCCAGAAACACTGGTCCTGTATGCCCTGGGTCACTCTGTAAGACTTTTGTTCCAACGAACAGAGACCAAAGTTTACAGCAAACATCAGCAAAAACAAAAAAACAAAACAAAAAACAGCATGGCTTAAAAAGCAGCTAGTTCTGTTGAATGTTGTGTTTATGGTTGTCTTGTAAAGTAAAAAAATCAATAAATATATCAATAAATAGATATATTAAAAAAAAAGCAGCTACTTCACCTCTGAACCAAAAAATAATCATCCTGCAAGCCCAAGGCACGAGCAGTGCTGTTTTTCTCGATGTGGTGCATGGTGGCCCATGTTTGTTCACAGCACTGACTTCCTCTTCAACGTGCAAAACAACAACGTACGGCGTAGCAGTTTGCACTCCAAAAGAGGAAACGTGCCCAGGCCCACATATCCTGCAGCATGCGTGTGTGCATCACACACTTTAGACACACTGTCAGAAATAACTAAAGGAAGGTGGGTCTTTTTTTTCTCTTTTTTTCTTTCTCACATTGTGTCTTCCGCTTGCAATCATGGGGGAGCTGGCTGACCAAGTTTAAAAAAGAAAAAAAAAAGTGTTAAGTTTTAGTGTTGTTGACCTTTGCTATTGGGCCTTGACATACCACAGGTTTATGAAGTGTGTGTGTGTGTGTGTGTGTGTGTGTGTGTGTGTGTGTGTGTGTGTGTGTGTGTGACATGAAAGAACACTGATGGTTAATGAAAACAAGCCTCGACTCCAGGCGTAAAGTCCCCAACCATGGTTTCATGCGCTGCATTTTCCAAAACCATCTAAATACGTTACGTTTAACCTGCCAATGAATAATCCAACAAATTCTCGGAAATGATGTCAACAATGATCTTTAGACCCCCTTTCCTCTCCTATGGTCCGACTGGAACTGATCCAGGAGCAACTTCAAACGTCTACAGCACAGGCCGGCCGACGGAGTCAAGGAAGGTCAACTCACACCGACGCTAATAACAGGTCTAACGGTCGAGGCCGGTCGATGTCTCTTCTGGGGGGGCAGAGAACGGGGGAGCAGGGGTCCTGGCCATGTAATATGACCTTTCTATATGGAATAAGCTCTTAACTGGTGTTGACATTAGAGGTACCATGGGAACAGGGGGGTGATGAGGGGGGGTCATGGGTGGGGGGGGGGGGTAAACCATTACAGGGGTGGGAACTCCATGTGTGTTACAGTCAGCACAAGCACGCTCTGGTGCACCGGACAGGGCGAGAATGACGTCAATCGCTTTACACGTTACACAACTCAGCAAAAACAGTGGAGATGTCCCAAGTGTCTTTGGGGTGGGGTGGGGGCCGGCGGGGTGGGGGGGTGAGTACAGGGAGAGTGCTAATGAAGGGAGGGGGACAGCACAGCACACAAGTTCAGGGGGGTGATGTCACCTCAAATAGGAAACACATGTAGGGTGCCGGATGGCGCACCACTACTCTCTCGGTCCAGTAAAAGGTGTCATCTTCTGTCCCTTACGCTGGCCAAGGGCTTGGCCAGCACTTCTGAGAGGGGTAATAACCATCAACGAGGCACCAAACGGCGGCATCAGTGACCCCAGGTCTACCACAATACATAAAAATAGCGCCCAGCTTGAAGGCAAAGACACTTTCTGTGCTCCGTTCGCGAGAACACTTTTTTTTGGACACGACACATTCATGGCTGGTTGTGATGAGTTGGCCACCAGAGTATTGAATGACTACGCCTACATGCACATGCACACACACACACACACACAAGCACATACACACAAGCGCACACACACACATGCACACGCACACGCACACAACCATCCACACACACACACAACCATCCACACACACACACAACCATCCACACACACACACAACCATCCACACACACACACACAACCATCCACACACACACACACAACCATCCACACACACACACACACACAACCATCCACACACACACACACACACAACCATCCACACACACACACACACACACACACACACAACCATCCACACACACACACACACACAACCATCCACACACACACACACACACAACCATCCACACACACACACACACACACAACCATCCACACACACGCACACACACACACACACACACACACACACACACACACACACACACACCAGTTTCCTTACTAAGGTCCTGGGTTTTTTTTTTTTCGGGTGGTGGGGGGGGGGGGGGGGCGTCAGGGGAAAGGGGTCGCTTGTTTCTCTTGGACAGTTCTCGAACGTCCAATGTCCACTTCAGTCACAAAGCAGGACACGCCGTTTCGTTTTGGACGACTGCTGACTGATCCGAGCCTAAAAATGGGCGTTCGACGAAAGGGTAACAACCTCAATATAACTTTTATTTTGGGACGTAATCTGAGGCGAACATCTTATAATAAATGATTTCTGAATTTAGATCTAGCCACAGCCAAGGGCTGTAGAATACACACACACACACACACACACACACACACACACACACGTTTAAGTGTCGCCGAGGCCAAAGAGACAGTGTGGAATTCGGCTGCAGCTGTGAACAGATCTTAAGTTTGCACGTGACAACAACACTTGCTGAGAAACCGATTTGCAAGTCAAACCACACACAGTGCACATAGATCATGCATGCATTTCGCTCTCAAATGCATTTGTTTTGGGCATCAACTTGCTTTCAAAACCAAAACAAAGTGATAACTTGCAAATTGCACTACTTTTTCAACCCATCTGAGACCAGCCATATTTCAATAGACAAGTTAATAGCTAGTGCTAAGGTCTGTTTGAAACAGATGTTTTTAAAATAGATTAAACTGTCTTGTTGGCCAGTTGAGGATGGAAAATACAAAAAAAACCAAGACCAGAGACCAGCTGTGCTACAAAAGACCAAGTCCCTGTTAAAAAAAAAAGAAAAAAGAAGCCACTACTGTCAACACAGCAATGACTCTGGCAGTGTGCTGAGGGTCAGTGTGGTGGTAGCCAAGGCAGGTGGCCAGTGGGAGTTGTGGGTCGGGGAGGGGATGGGGATGGGGTGGGGGGTCGGTTGCTTTGTGCTCATCGCAGGGCGCAGGCTCGGGAGCCACTGCTGCTTGGCGCTGGTATGTGGCTGGAATGCAGGGAAATTCCTCCCACTCAGTGCTGTTCACAGCATCAGCGCTGCCTGCCCCCACTGATGGACTGAAGGACCCCCCAATCACCCACCCGCCCTGATCACACACAGACACACACACACATACATACATACATACACTGACACACTTCCCTCCACCAAGCACACACCCACATGCTCAACTCCACTCCACCAAACACACACACACACACACGTGCAGTCACACACAGAGACACAAGCCCCCTGGTTCAAACGAAAAAAAAAAGACAACCTGTTCCCCCCTCAAAACAAACACACACACACACCCGCCAAACAACTCAACAAAATACCATCCCACATTCAGCATGGAGGACACTGCAACCTGTGCATTACAGTCATAACATTCTGCCCCCCCACCCCCACTGTGCCCCCACACACACACACACACACACACACACACACACACACACACACACCAAAAACAATCCCCATGCACACTAACCCACTTTCAGCAAGGAGAGCCTGGCGAGAGCAGATTCCCCACCAATGTATCCCAAACATCTCTGTGCATACCGGCCCGCTCTCAGCAAGGACAGCCGACGGACAGGGTTAGGGTTGTGCCCAATCACACACTCATTCCTGGAGCTTAAGCCATGTAAGCACACACACACACACACACAGCCACACACACACACACAAAGTGCGCTTATACAGCAGCATCAACACACACACACACACACACACACACAGCAGCACCAACACACACTCACTCCACACTCTCACTTCAGCCCACACACTCCTAGACCAGATGCAACAGGAGGGGGAACAGGCCACAAAAGGCTGGAGCCAGCTGTGTTTTTACAACCGTTTTCACAGGGTGCAAAAGTGAACAGCGTTGCACACAGGCTGACATTGCACACAGATCGACATGTCGAAAGTATGCAATGTGTTCTAGAATGTAAAGTTTTCTAGTATGTATGTACTATGTAGAATGAAGTTTAATGATCAAATGTACTATTTTGGAACTGCTGACCAATGCTGCTTATGGCTCTGAGAGACCATGACTGTGGTGATTTTGCACTACAAAATAACAATACACTGAACTACATGACAACATGTATACAATTGTATACTGTATTAGGCAACACTCAGTACTGCGTATACATGGTATATGAGTATTTTACACACGTATATTCAAAGAAAGCACCCTGACCGCACTAAGTGGAGGCCTGGGGGAATGGACATGGCCTATAATCCATTATCCAAAGAAGCCCTCTCCTCTTACATTAGACCCTCACTCACTATACCCCTGTCGTGCCGACCACCCAGGGCTAAGGCCTTTCTCATTGTCCTTCTATCTCCCTCTTCCTCCCTGCCTGCCTCTCTCTCCCTGCCTCTCTCTTTCCCTCTCTCTGCCCCTCGTCCACCGCACCCCACCCCCATCTCCGGCATGTCAGGCCGATTGAGGCGAGTGGCCTGATGAGCAGACAGGCCGTTAGCGGCCCAGTGGCCAGCGAGGGCCTGGAAGTGGAGCATGGCCTCCAAAAGGGGAGACCATAGAGGAGGGGAGGGGAGGGGGTGGTGAGAGGAGAGGGGAGGGGAGGGGAGAGGGCAGGGGCTGGGTGGGGATGCTGGGAGGAGAGGAGGGGAGGGGATGTGAGGGGACAGTGGGAGGAGAGGAGAGAAGGGGACAGAAAGTGAAGGGAAGGGAAGGGCAGAGCATGAGGGGTGGAAAATGTGGGATTGCTGGCCTTAGGATGGGACAAGGGGATCTGATATCTGTCTCTCTCTCTCCCTCTCTCTTTCATTGACTCCCTACATTGGTTATGAAGACAACAAAGCGAAACAAAGCAAAATATATCAGTTGTTGTCGTTGCCACTCCTCATTCACTCTTTCACTTCTCATACACTGACATGACTGAGACCACACAGCAGGTGCAATGGGCAGGTACTTCATAGAGCTGCACCAGACACAGCAGCCCTGTTTAAAATGCACCATACGTTTTTTGTGTATGCCTTTCATTTTCCTCGAAATATAAGATGTGTGCTTGCAAAATATGTTTTTTGTATGCTCAAAATTTCCAGTTGCATGCTCATAAATGTGTCATAACTGTAAGTCCATAAAGTCCAGAGTTCTTGTTCTCCACCTCAGACAGGAATGCCTTCCTAAGGAACATGGCTGTACTGCAGCAACACAGCCTTGTTCTCTGAGGCCCATGTCTGTATCAAGGCTTTTCGGGTTTTCCTCGCTATTCCCCATGAAAGAATGTCTCCAACAACAGCCAAAGCATTTGATGGCAAACGGTCAACAAGAAATTGTCCAATAAGTACTAGATAAGACCTGGGGTCGAACCGGGTCGACATTCCCGAGATACGCCAACCTACAAATAAATATTCCCCACAGGACGTCTCGGAGGTTAACGTGTCCGCGTTCATTCATGAGTTAACAGTCATGGCATTTGCAGCTTCTGCCAAGCAAAGACGTCTGTTAGGAGGTTTGTTGGAGCTTGGGGCAAGTTTTGGACCTATAACCGGCCCCCTTTTTCTTGTATTGTACAAGCTAAACAGGCGTGGATTTTGACTTGGATGCCTTCAATACACAGCAGTGATTCACATTTCACAGAGTTGTTCACATTTCCCATAGTTTATGCCAACCTTGACTTAAAAACGCAAAGGCCACTCATCCCGTACGCTTGTCAAATGTCACAGGTGCTATATTGTAAGACTGTAGCCAAAACTGGTACTGCAACGCAATTTTAAAAACTGTAACCCTGTAACCCCTCTGTAGGCATGAGACATGACAATATCAAAATGAACAGAATTTGCAGGCTGTACATTACGTT
Organism: Setipinna tenuifilis; assembly: GCA_030347295.1. Classification (NCBI taxonomy): domain Eukaryota; kingdom Metazoa; phylum Chordata; class Actinopteri; order Clupeiformes; family Engraulidae; genus Setipinna; species Setipinna tenuifilis. The sequence continues at coordinate 13,012,816 of CM059273.1, read as the reverse complement.
TTAACATGCAAATATCCTGTACTACTGTTCTCGGCGAAATCAGTGTTTCAATTTAACATGTCTCCTTAATCTCTGTTGACACATCAAGACCATTTTATGATAACTTACTGCCACAATTTTCCTACGTATAGAAACATTAAAGGTGGGAAAAGTGTGTTGGCCTTTTGCTACCCCGCTACCTTCCCCCCCGGCTTAAAAAGAACTCTTATAGATCCGTTACCCACCCAAGTTTGTGCCTGAGGAATGCAGTCACTCTCTTCTAGGAAAAGACGCTCCATAAATACATCCTCGAGCTAGAACAAAATAACTTCCTGTGCACCACATACTGCCTGTGCCTGAGGGGGTGTAGAAAGCGAGAGCGAGAGAGAGAGAGAGAGAGAGAGAGAGAGATAGAGAGAGAGAGGGAGAGATAGAGAGAGAGAGAGAGATAGAGAGAGGGAGAGAGTGGAGCGTGACACCTTATCAATGTGACCTGTGCACACCACACGACGCAGGTTAAACATTCACACGCTTTGCTGATTCGGGGAACGCTGGTCGGGAACAAACACCTTCACGCCTCCAGAACGGTGAATCATTCAACAGGTCGCTCGCACACAAGAAAGGACATCCGCTTCCCTCCAAAACTTTTAGGTTTCTGGCAGACAGCTGGTGTTAAAATTGGCAATGGTGCCTCAAATGAGCAGCACGCACATTTCCCTTGTGCACTAGTGTCCTGATAAATAAATAAACCTTAAATAAACTTTAACAACTATTTTTCACTACCTGACTGGGGAAGACAAAAAACACAATAGGACATGCTCTTCAACAGTCATACTCCATTTCCACTCCATTAAGTAATCTTGAAACTCGCACCCATGAAGTAGTGTCACAGAAGACATGATTTCCTCTAAGTCAGACGTTCCTGTACTAAATAAGGATGAGCCTAGTCTGGCGTCGAGTCAGGTTACCCTCAAGAAGCCCACAGCCTCAACCTAGGGACCTAGGGACCAGTCAGGGGGCCTGGGTCCACAGCGAGTGCCTGTGTTACAGACCTTCACACACAGGCTCCCCAGATGGCCCAGCTGCTGCATGGCTCGAGCCTTGCCGCTAAGTGCACTGTGAAATATCTGTGTAATTCACACTGACAACACAAACAATGAGCGCCAACCTCAAGTCCAACATTTTTTTTTTTTTTTTTTTTTTAGTCAGTCATCGCCCCAACAGCAGCAGCACTCTCTCTCTCTCCACTGCAACCAGTCAGACCGCACACACTGGCATCAAGCAAAACAAAATGGTGATTAAAACAAACAGAGTGTAAGGGTACGCCATTAAGCAGAAAGTATACTTACACTTATAAGGATCGGATGTCCGCATCCGTATAGTTGCTTTATAGTTTTTGTTTTAGTTTCCGACATGCAGACGGGAGGTAAACATCACACATGCGCACTACGCCCTGCATCTTTGTTTTGATAATGTCTTGACAAGAGGTTTTAACTATTCCTCTACACCTTCATAGTAGAATGTTTTAGCATCTTTTATGTAACAGCTAAAACCATGTCCTTTACCCTCTCAGTTTTTACACTGTTTTGAGGGTGCACCTTAAAGCTACACTAAAGCACTTTTTATCTTTGGTCACCCTACAGGTTGAAAGTGGAACTGTCTTTCTAATGTCTCATTCAAACAACAGATGGGAGCAACCTGCTTCTGCAAACTTGCATAGTGCGGTTATAGCCCATGGAGGGACACAAAGCAAATTCAGAAGTGCCGTTCACCCTGTTACAAGTTGATGAACCACTGAAAAGATTTTGAAAACATTATTTTAGGGTTAGTGTTGCTTTAAAGGCTGGACTGGAGGCTAGTGGTGAGGGCTTTGCCTCTGGAGTAGACCAGGGCAGGGCAGGGGCCAGCAGAAGAGCCCCGTGTGGCCCGAGATGTGGGCCGCCCACCGCTGCCGTCCCTCGTGCACATCAGCCTCCCCCCTCGCTGATGCAAACTGACAGCGGGACAACAATGGCAACTCACAGGCCCGTGGGTTCCACACACACACACACACACTCTAACACACTCTAACACACACTCTAACACACACACACACAGAAAAGCACTTTACTGGCCACTGCTCTGACCACTACACACAGAAAAAAAAGAGAGAAAAAGAGACAGAGAGAGTAGGAGTTGGGAGCGGAGTGTGGGAGGCCTCAACAGAGGACAGAGGAGACAGAGGGGGAGGAAAAGAGAGATAGAAGGAGAGAGTGGCATATAGATAAGGTAAACAAAGAAAGAAAGGACAGAAAGACAGAAAAGAAAAGAAAGACAGAAAGAAAGAAAGGACAGAAAGACAGAAAGGAAAGAAAGACAGAAAGAAAGGACAGAAAGAAGGACAGAAAGAAGGACAGAAAAACAGAAAGAAAGAAGGACAGAAAGAAAGAACACAGCCATATCAATAAAGCAATTAAAAAATGGGGCAAAAGCAGCCATGTTTTGCTAGTAGAGCCAGCATAGAGAGGAGCAGTGGAAGCCGGGCCGCAGTCAGTCATTCCCATGGTCACATGTGAGAGAGAGAGAGACACTCCACTCCACTCACCAGCGAATCTGGGCCAAATCTACCCATACAATCACATGCATGGCCTCTTCTGGGAAAGAGGCAGAGAAGGAGAGAGATACAGAAAGAGAGGGAAAGAGAAAGAGAGCGACAGAGAGGCTACCACAGAGGTGAAGAACTGGACTTGGACTAAGAGAGGAGGGGGGTGGCTGGAGAGATCTCTCTGTCCAGCCAACTTCACTGCCCTGTATTTGATGGGATAAACTTAGACATCAAAAATATATCAGACAGCTTGCAATGGCTCAGATATATTTATACAGATGCTAAATCAGCCAGTGCTATATAGAGTGGTTTGTGTGTGTGTGTGTGTGTGTACGTGTGGTGTGTGTACGCGTCTGTGTATATATGTGTGTGTTAAGAAAACAATTCTGCCTTAATAAGGTATCAGAGACACTGAAATATACCATGGTTTCTATTTAAACTCAAAATACATCCTCGCTATAAATTGTAACATTTCTTTGCATCTACTCTTGGCCTATACGGCCAGAGTAAATACAGACACAAACATGGACTTATTAGAGAAGCGTCCTGCATGGGAACACTGCCTGTAGATGTAGAGACAGACGGGAGAGTTTTGCAATGAAAGTATAGCAATGAAACAGCAATCTGTCATTACACCCTTGCGTTTTTTTTTGTGTCTCCCTTGCACATAATATCTGACCCCAGGGCTCCAAATGAGTAGCCTGGACTAGCCTGGAGGCCAGTGATGTGGCGATGACATCAGGGCCCTTTCTTTCTTTCCATCCCTGTCCACATCACACCACACAAGTTCAGCTCATGGCCACTCAGGCTGCACCAGCTCGGCTCGCTCACTCGTTCAACACGACACAGATTTTCTTTTTTTTTTTTTCTTCTTTCGGAGACAGAACGGCCCCGAGAGATGTGGCGTCAGGGAGAAATGTCTCCAAAAAAAAAAAAAAAGTGTGTGTGTGTGTGTGTGTGTGTGTGTGTGAGAGAGAGAGAGAGAAAGAGAGAGAGAGAGAGAAGGGATGGGGGACAGCTATTGAAGGGGTTCGAAGTCAGGCCGTTTCTCATTTTAAAAAAGGGACAACTGCGTGGTTTGTGGAGAGTGCATCACATAGTGCTGTATCATCGCAACATTTTTGTTGTGCAAAAAAAAAAAACATGTGATCCAAAAAAAGAGAAAGCAGCAATGGAAAGATCAGCAGTGTATTTTCAACTAACACTCAGCAAGGACAGCCTCAGGGATAGGGTGGGTAGGGGACAGAGGGAGAGGGAGAGAGGGAGGGAGAGAGAGAGAGAGAGAGAGTTGGAGTGAGTGAGCTAAAGAGACAGGGTGAGTGATTGAAAGCGAGGGGGGGTGGAGTGGGGGGTGGGACGGTCAGAGTCCATGAAGAGAAAGAACTTGATCTTGGGGAGGGGGGAGAAAAAAAAAAGGACAGAGCGAGACAAAAAGGAAAACAAGTGCGGAAGGGTGACCCGGGTAAGAGGAGGTGTGTGTGTGTGTGTGTGTGTGTGTGTGTGTGTGTGTGTGTGTGTGTGTGTGTGTGTGTGTGTGTGTGTCCTACACTGGAGTGCGCCATCCCAAAGCAACAGCCCGGATGATCACATTGTGGAAGAAAGGCGTGGTTAAGTAAACATTTCCAAGCCTTTCCAAAAACAGATCAGGCCTTAAGCTAATGGGTGGTGGTGTTGATGGCAGCGGCGCTGAAGTCTAGAGGATTGGTGTGTGTAATTGCACAACGAGTGTGTGTGTGTGTGTGTGTGTGTGTGTGTGTGTGTATGTGTGTGTGTGTGTACAGAAATGACTAAAGTGCACAAAAACTGTGTGAATGAGAGTGTGCGTGTATGTGTGTGTGTGTGTGTGTACAAAAATTACTAAAGTGCACAAAAACTGTGTGAATGAGAGTGCGCTGAAGAGCATTGTGATTTGGGAGGGCAAGGTGGGGTGGGTTGGGGGTGGGTGGGTTGCAGAATTGACAAAAGTACGCAAAAACTGCGCAAAGCGAAAAGTGACTCGGAGCGAGCGGGCGGGCGCTGCCTTTTCACTGGCCCCTCTGTGTGTGTGTGTGTGTGTGTGTGTGTGTGTGTGTGTGTGTTAAAGGGCCGCATGGAGGGATCCTCGCTCACTCGCTCACTGGCTTCTCATTACGGCCTTGGCCTGCACTGCCAGGGACCCAGGCTATCTGCAGCTCACAATGTGCGTCTTTGTGTGGCCTCCATCGGCCGAGGTCCCCCGGCATGGACACACACAGTCAGTCAGACACACACACACACAGTCAGAAACACACACACACACACACACACACAGTCAGAAACACACACACACACACACAGTCAGAAACACACACACACACACACACAGTCACAGTCACACACAGGGGACCGTTGACCACTGGGCCAGCCAATCAGTCGCTGGAACCGCTTTTTTTTTTATTTACAAACCGTCTCATGGCTCTGGTCATATTGCGTTTGCATATTATAAACAGGGTTTCCCAAGGACAGACAAAGGGGGGTTGGGGGAGTAACGCATATCATAATAAACAGGGTTTCCTGAGGACAGAAAAAGGTGGGGGAAAGAGTAGCTGCCCTACAAAGCCAAAAGGGAGTAACTACATGTTTTGTCAAAACTCAAGTTAAGACTGGACAATAACTTCGTAACAACTCTTTTGTCTTGTGAGCACATCTCGTGCTTCTTCCTATTAAGAAAGTACATATAAGCATCACCACTATAATACCTACAACATGTTTGACTGGGCAGTATGACAACTTTGAAGGAATTTTTCTCAGTTTCAATGTTCACATAGATACTGTACAGTACTTTGCCTTTGTAGGGCAGAGTAATGGATGCCACTTGCTACAGAAACTACTTGCTGACCCTGCATCAGCGCTGCGTGTACACGACACTCAATGCCATTAGAAAAAAATAAATAATAATCAATATATAACTTATATATAACTCAATTTTTCAGTTATAAAAGACACATACACATATGACAGCACACACACAAACCATACTTTACATACATAAAACGTCCTATACAGACATACTATGTTAGTTCGAAAACATGAAAAACGGCACAGCTGCTCGTTTCGGTACTTACAAATCTGGAATCACACTTAGTTACCCGGTTATGGCCAGCACGTGCTAGAAGCATGACCGCGCTCCCTCTGGAGTACGTGTCCATCTTAATCACGGTCACTAGGGCTCCTGACTGACGGACGGCTGATGCTGCCTCGGTCATTTGACTGCGACATGACTTGCATTGGGCAATCACGCCCTGACGTGCCATTGACTCATATGGAAGTCCCAGTGTAGGGAAGAGGATGGAAAAAGTACCCATGCCCATTTCGCAACATACACACACACACTCAAGAGTCACACACTCAGAGACGCATGCACACGCGCGCACACACACGCACACACACACACTCAAGTTAGAAGGAGTGGACTATGTTTTCAGATTTGCCCCGAAAGGGTGTAGTCTTTCCTCCTTGTTGTCCAACATCTATGTATTCATCTCCAAGCAAATGACAAATAAAACCAGCAGACAGGCAGTTGGCCACCAGGATTATCCACCCGGTTGAACAGGTTGGACAGGACAAGTTGAAGTTCGCCTGTCGCCCATTATAAATCCCTGTCTGGGACTCCCAACATGTTAATTTAATATTCACACGTATGGGAAGAGATATCACATTTTTTAACTGAGCCTAAGATGGAAAATGAAATGGCGGAGGACAATAGAAGGGCTACCCCTTGACACAGAAGTTAAAACATTTTCCTACGCAGATATGTTATCGCAGGACAAGACCTGATCTTGCTCTGGTTTAATTAAAAACATGTTAATCACCATTTTCCTGCCCAGAGAAAAGATTTCTGTGGTCTTGGATCAAGTGTCCAACCTGACCTGTAATCACATTCACAGTTTGTCAAATGGGTCACGTTTCCTGCAGGCCAACGGCACACCTTTACTCGAGCCAAAATGTGTGTGTGTGTGTGTGTGTGTGTGTGTGTGTGTGTGTGTGTGTGTGTGTGTGTGTGTGTGTGTGTGTGTGTAAAGGGGGGGGGATTAATTTCTCTGGCGGTTCACGCAGTCATTGTCTTAAAAAACAATGGCCCCCCTCGCAAGCTAGTATTATTTGTTTTGTCTCTTGCTCTGTGGAAGACATAAGCATCTCTCCAAGAAAAGCAAAGACAAACACGGACGCTTTGGGGAGAGTTTATTTCTAATGAGGCGGCTTGTTATTCTGCCCGTGTAGCCCAATACATACTGGTGGCTATTCCCTTCCTGTCAGCTGCACACTCTCAATTAGCCAACTACACACACACACTCACACACACAAACTAAAAAAGCCCCAACCCTGCGAACACACACACACACACACACACACACACACACACACACACACACACACACACACACACACACACACACACACACACACACACACACAAAAACTAAAAAAGCTACAACCCTGCACACACACACACACACAACGCAGACGGACACACACACACACACACACACACACACACACACACACCAGTATTTGTTCAGTGGCATTGCACACCAGCCACTACACATACATAAGCCTTTATATGCATTTCCCACAAAAAGGGAGCAAATAAACGAAACTAACAAACAGTGTTCTTTAAGATTCAGGGGGTTTGCAGAGATAATGGCTTGCTGTTCACAGGCAGACCCATCCACAGCTTTTGCAGGCTGTGCTGCTGCGTAATATGTTTGTGCTGTGCACATCTAATGGGGGCGTGTACACGTGAGATGTTGTTTTAACTGGTAATCTGGGCCTGATTAGGCAGGGACCAGCGTGTTGACTTTTCACATGTAATCTCCAGCTAGCCTCGTCCTGCCGCTAACTAAACAGAAAGTGGAGGGGGGCGTGGGTGGGGGAGGTGGGGGAAGAGAGGAGCGGGGACCCCCAGGTCTGCCGACATGGCTCCCGGGTATGGAAATATCCGGGGCCCTTTTGTTGTCCGGTGTCCAGCCATGAGCGCTCAGCTAACCCGGGGGCTTTAAAGAGCCAGAGCGGCAGGGCCCGCAAGGGAGGCCCAGTGCTGGGCGGGTTTAGACAAAAACAGGCGAACACCCCCATACCATCCCATCCCGTCCCATCGCCATTGGCTTCACTCAGCCTCGGGAGCAGGAGACACCCCCCTCCACTACCAACCCCCCCCCCTTAGCCTTCACAGCTGCCCCTGCAGGCCTCTCCACAAGTACACCACCACCCCCCCCAACCCCCCAACCATCATCAACACCTACACCAACACCTCAACACAAAACACGAAAGCCAGTACCATGGACCACCATTGATAAACACAGAGTGGAGAGCCATGATGCAGAACTGCGTGGAGGTGGGGTAGGGGGGGTGTCACTCAAAGTAAATAAGTACTCCAATGCTTAATGTAGCTTCATCAAAACAACACAAAACAAAAGAAAAAAACAGTCTAACGTATTGTACGGTGACTAAAATTGAGACGAACTAAAAACTTTGACTAAGGATACCTCACGCAAAAACAAACAAAAGGGGGCAAAGAAACAAAAGGGCCAAGCTGAGAACTTCATTGTGCGACAACCAAGGAGCGGTCTGCCGGGTGGGTCATTAAGTTATCTGTTACTTGTGGCGTGTTCCATGCTGAGATTGAAAACTGCTTAAAATGTCAGACCAGCTGAAATGTGAGCAATCTGAAAGGGAAACACGGATCGCCCAACATTTACATGTGTATGTCCTTTCTGTGCACACAAAGCCCCCCCAATTTGGAGTGAACCCCCCCCCCCCCCCTCTCTCTGCCCTCTTTTTCTCTCGGACCATATACAAATTACAACAAATAGTATTAGGGCTCGCTCAAAACAAGGTGCAGAGTGGTGACCGGGACAATGGGTGGCTTCTGACCCCCGCGAGAAGAATTCAATTTTAGGACATTCTTGCCCCCCTGCTGCCTAGCAACCAAGCATTTCAGAATACTTCAGGGTCTGGCAACCCTGAGCAACAGCCCATAATAAACATTAGTCCACCAGCCTCCGTTACGTCCTTTACATTTACCCGGGAATCTCTTCAAACCAGTCAAAAGGGTCTCAGCAAAGACGAGTGGGTGGGGGTTTACACACCAGGATTCTCATAAAGTCAAATTACATGACACGTTTCACTCTCAACAAAGATTGAATACATGAATCCTCCTGGGGAAAAAAAAAAAAAGAGGGAAAGTCCGTGGCTCCCAGTACAAAATCAGGTTCACACTTTACTGCATTCGGGTAGTCAACTTCAATACCTGACAGACACGTTTGCATGAGGTGCATGTTACATGGAACTGTCCCCATGTGTTGGTGGCTGGGCTTGAAAAAAAAAATTCGCCACTGCCGCTCACCTTACCTGCACTGTAAAAGCTCGTTATATCCCCCCCCCCTCCACCCCCCATGAGCCACAGTGTCACATTTCACACTCAAACGCCATTGGCTGGGCCCACATCACACAACATCCATCACACGCCATCAAGCCCAGGCTGCCCGGCCTCCACCAGTCAAGACACTCGCTGCTCTCATTTGACAAATATTTTCAGCAACTGCGTTTCTTTTTTTTTTTCTTCCTTTTTTTTTTTGCATTGCATCCTGCTCAAAGACTGAGCCATCCAGCACCGGGTCACTCCAGGATCTGCACACGCGTAGGAGGCACCTCGGACCTGACGGTAGCTTTTTTTTTTCAGGTTCTTTTTTCGGCGCTGCCTTTCCCACGCAGAGGAGAGCAATGGCTGACCAACTGTGCTGTGTGTATTTAAGAGCAAACTGTTAACTGAAGGAGAGGAGGGCAAGGCTCTTTCGCTGCCTTTTAGTGGCCATGTGTGTGTTCATATGGACGCCAGGTTACCGAAAACCATTCAGGGAAACACTGAAATGCAATCCTGGCAAGCTCCATTCCCAACAACTGATACAGACGCAACAAAAAAAAATGTTTTCCAAGGTTAATGGTTTCCACTGCTGTGACAAGACTTCAGAAAGTGGATGCTACATCCTTTTACTTAAAAAAGGTAATTTCCTGGTGTTTTAAGATGGCAAAAGCCTAACACCTGAGGCAGTGTATAACAACCATGACCCTTAGCAGGCAAATTGCCAAGTGTGCTTACATTTCAAGAGACCCGTCCAATTTTGGGACTGATTATTGGGAGGGGTGAGGAGTGTTCTACACAAACTACTTCTGGTCTGATTACACAGCTGATAGAGCCAGAGATAAACAACAATGCCCTGACTCTAACTCCGAAACCTTGCTTATTACAGCTCGTCTTACACAAAAATGTTTGAGCAAGGCCATGGCTGCTAGGGCTGTAAACGAAAAAAAAAAAAAAAAAAGACAGTACAGTCCAATACAAAGCAGAAATCTATGCCAAAAGGACTATCTGTTCAGTTTCCCTTGCCCAATAAAACTGATTTATCAGGTCAAATGGATACATTATTTAAAGAAGACAGGACAAAAGCCTTTCCATTAGCGTTTTAAATCTCTCACCAGCTCTGAGCTAGATAGTTTTTTTTGTTCTTTCCATGGGGGGTGGCGGGCGGGGGGGCATGTCATGCTGTACCGGACTAGTTGCCTACTGCACACCAGAAATGTCAGAACTCCCGCCACATCCGCTGGAAAAGCAAACAAATTAATTGCGATCTCTGGGCTGGGAACACCCACTGGGGCGCTACCAGCTCCTTCCTTTTCCAGAGGCCCAAGGCCCTACCACCAGCCTTTCACTCTTGTCACGCTCCTGTGTTCACCTTAAAGGTATGACCTTCAAGTCATTACAGATTACTTTCTTTACTGCCCGATACTTACGTGTTTCAGTGTTTCACATTTTGCTCATAACTTTCAAGTACAATGCACCAAACACACCTGCTATTACAGCACTTGTGACTGAAACATACAATTTTCAGGTCATAATTCTCCCTTAACTACCTTGAATGTTTGGACACTGTTGGATGACTAAAGTTGATCAGACAATTCAAAAGTTTTGAGCCTGAGGCAAAACTGTCACTACAGTTAGGAGGGGGTGCCTCTTCAAAAGGCTGGAAGAAAGAACTAGTGAGCCTGTGAAGAGTTTAACCCCTTTGAAATGACAGCAGCCACTGAAGAAGAATTAAGGGCTGCTTTTGATCTTTCATCAGGCACACAGAGCGAAGCCTCAACAGTTCCTGTGTCTCTAACACTGCTCTTGAAACATCTGCTTTCGGAGGCTGTTCCAACACCACACCTGTTGGTGAGCGCATACTGCGTTACTGCATCTACACCTGAGACCTGCGCTTAGCATGGATGAAGAAGGAGGAGGAGGAGGAGGAGAAGTAGGAGGGGAAAAAACAACAATGACTACCTGCACAAAAGCGCATGACACTTCTCGACTCACCTGAGGGAACATGCTGGTCGGTGAATAACACCGTTGACGCAAAAAGGAGGCATTCTCTTTGTCTTACCAAGAAAGAAACAGGAAAGGGAAAAAAAAAAATCCAGGTGTGTTGTAGTAAAAAACAACCACTATGTGGAACAGTTCACTCACCCTGAGAATTGTGTTGTGGCTACACTGAACCACATAAATTCTTCATACTTACACTGATATCCACATATAACAATAACAACGCTAAGAGCTATGGATCTCTGGTGACTTATGAGTATCAATTACGCAGAACATGATGGTTGAGCTCAACCAGCCATAACCAGTTTTCCCCACTGGAAGTCTCTTTTATCAAATCAGAAGCAAGAGCTTCTCTCTGGGCATAAAACATTAAGTATCAACTTTAAATAATAAAGCAAATCAGATCTCTGATGTGAGAATGACACCACCACACGACAATGACACTGGTTTTTGTGGTCTTATAAAGGAAAACAAGTCTTTGTGAACAGTTAAAATAAATGTCCGTTCAATTTTTAGGTTAACCGTGTGACACACTAAAATCCTAAGTTACAAGCTGATATTGGCACATATAATAGAGATACCCTTTTCATAATTACATATCAGGTTCCTTACTGGGTGAAAAGACCCGAGTTTGGGGTCCTGTGGTTGTTCAGGTGAACACAAGAGAGGATGTGAGTTGTTTGCTCGAACTTTACCATTGTACTGAGGGAAGACCTCGATGCTCAGGCCTGGCCCATTATCCTAAACAAGAAAACCCCTTTGACAATAGATTCCATATCCTTTTCCAGCCATTTCTTTACCTTTCAACATCCTATTCATCTTTCATTATCTGTACATTTCCAAAAGCCAAAGGCTCATGTTGCAGCAAATACTCCGCGCCACAGTGTTGTTTTCAAAAAAGTTGTCATTCATCCAAACACTCTTTGGATGTTCTCACGTGATCGTGTTCAATGATCTTAGCACTCAGCATCCTAAATGAGGCTTATCCTTTTTAAAAGGTTAAAAATACACAAGGGCTACATTTCACAACCACCATTATTCTCGACAGGGTGTTGAAAACATCGACTTCCCTTTAACCCATCCAAACTGAAGACTTTAAAGGCGATTTGTCAAACTCAACAAGGCCTCAGATAATTGAGACCATAATCACATACAACATTTATGGCGTAAAGGGTGTGAGAGAAATACTTCACCGTATAGGGCCAGAGAGATGCCGTGACACGCCAATAAAACCAAAGCTCAAGTCCTCCAGTTGATAACCTATCTCCATGAGTAGTACAGCTTTAACTGTGTCCGATGTTTACCTCTCACCCTCTAAGAAATTAGGTGGGCATACTATTCTTCACAAAATGTCCATTTTTATTTTACATGGGCTACATGGTCAACAACAACCATTTAAAGTTGGCCTACATGTCTCAAATTTAAAAAGATTTAATAACAACACTTAAAAAAAACCTTTAGGTAAGAGCTGGTGTGGCACTCACTTGTGTTTGACACAGATCTTGGATACAGTGTGAACTTTGCTTGACAATAAAGGTTATATATAAGGCTTTTTAAAACACTCAAAACAGTGAGGAATTGTCTGAAATCAAACGGTGGCGCGCAGGATTTGATCTACATCTATGGCATACGTTTAACTGAAAAGATTAACCACCCTCCACGTTTCCATCTAATCCGACAAATCTGACCTAAATAGAAAATAGAATATCACCTGGGAACAAAACTACCATATGACAGAATGGCATCCACATCAAGTGACTTGACATTAGTAAGTTACGCATTGACCGACAAGATAAATCATATTAAGAGGTAGGCTATTCCATGTGCGACATCAAACAAAGTTTAAAAGTGTGCTGTGACTCGTGACCCTATATTCAAGAAATGCCGAGTCGACCTGCTTCTAGGACAGACATACCAAGGACATCACTTATCTGCTAGTAACGACTTAACTATTTGTCTCCACGAGAAACGCGGTGTTCTTTTCGAGGCATTATTATAAGGCTTCAAACAAAGAAAAAAAAATCATGTTTTACAACCGCCCAATATATAGTTTAATTTGGCAAATGGCAATTATTGAAGTACTGCTTTCACATTGGCTACGCACCACATATTAACTAAAACAAACCACATTAGTAGGACTAGCTACCACGAATGTTGACTGGTGTCTTGACTCCTGTCCAGTTTTCAGAAATAAGATCATCTATCTGCCTGCAAATTTCAGGAGATATGGCTTTGGTTGCCCCTGGTCTTATTTAAGTCGGTGCACCACATTTAAAGAAGGGAAAGTAGTAAGTGGACGATGGGTGTTTTTATTATTTTCAATTAATTACAAATTATAAGTTTTTTTTTCAGTTGTCTTCTTATGAAAACAGTTCTCTTTTCGTCGATGTCGTATATTTAAAAAGCCAAATGATGCAAGAGGAAAAACAGAAAAACATGACCATAGGCTATATAGGCTATATGAATCAAGATGTGTGCGCCACCAGGCAGTGACATCTTTAAGTTAGTAAAAGTGATTGCATCCGAACTGCCCCAAAGTTAGCTCATTTGTCTTCCACTGACACAAAACATCCAAAGTTAGAACTGGCAAGGTGTCGCGATGTTAGACTACATTAAAACATCAAGACATTCCAAACTTACCAATTTTGCTGTTTTGCAGTCACTTCCACTGAAGTTCCGGTAGCACCATTATCGGCGTTGAGATGGTCGCTGCTGTTTTTTAAAGAAGTTTTCAACAATTCCTGAGCGGCAGTGGACAAACTATTGCTTGCTTTATCAGAGAGACTTTCACCAGTTAATGAGTCACTTTGTTGAATATGATGCGTTTGCTGTAACAAAGTAGCTTGAACAGCACCGGGAGAGGAAACAGACGAGAAGTGCAGCTGCGCTGATATCGGAGCTGTCCCGGTCTCGGGAGATAGGAGCAGCACCTCGGGCTTATCCAGATCCACACTTCTCACTTTCCGCAGCTCTTTACGTCTCCAATGTGAATTTTCCCCAGTGTTTCTCTTCGCCTTCCCGGGACTGCTTGGAAGACCTGGGGTAGACAAACTTCCCTGAGGTCCGCTTCCAACGTTTGTGCCGTTATTTGACTCTAAAGATCCCGACGACGAGGACGAGGTCCGGCTCCCCGCCGTCGCCATTTTCTGTCCTGAATTTTGCCACTTAATAGGTTCTATGGAAGAGGGAGTGGAGGGAATTGGGGGAGGGCAAGAGGGAGGAGCGAGGGCAAGCTACCTCCACTGTTTACATACGTCCGTAAAAAACGTACAGGCGTACGTTATTTGCGTAATATTTGAATTTCTTTTTTTCCAGAGAACCCAGAGAAACCTTTTTAAAGGTATTTGGAGTTGTTTACGTGCATGGGTGAGTTTCCTGGTTCAGCTGTCTATTAGTTAATTCACTCGTGTAATTTACACCATTGAACTAGTTTTAATGAATGAAAAACAGCTTCCAACACAAATAGAAGGGATATAAAATAACTCATATGGCAATTGAACAGGTGTAAATGAGATGTGAGAAGAGCAATAAAAGAGCAGGTATGTATGAATTATTTTAAATAAAGCCTACCTCTGTATATATAGGCCTACATTTATATACAAAGAAAATGTGTTGCTGTTACTCCAATAGAAAGTATTTAGAAGCAAATATGTACTTTGCAATGTGCACCTACTTGGTTTAATGATTAATTACAATCTTTTGCCTCCATGCGAACTTAAGGTTGAGCAAAAAGGTTACATGCTCATATCAGCACAAACATCTCTGCAATGTATAGGGACTTTGACTTGTTCATGACTGAGTCAGCAAAAAAGTAACATTCATGTACAACCACCCCCACCACCACCACCACCACCACCTTCCCCCCTCCACACACACACACACACACACACACACACACACAACTTACATACACACAAATGAAACAAGTTCCAGAACAAGTGCTTTATTTTGGGTTGGTTGAAAACAAAGGCACAAAGCAATCGGCAAGCAGCAAAAGCCAATTTCCTGTCAATGTGGATCCAATCTATCACCAAGCGCTATTCTTAGATCTCAGGCTTCCTGCAGCTTCTGCATTTCCTCTTTTACTAGGAGCTGACTTGCACACCCTTCTACTCACTCACTTACTCACTCACCCATTCACTCACTGTCTTATCCACTCACTCACGCACTCACTCACTCACTCATTTACTCACTCACTCACTTGTTCACTCACTCTCTCATTCACTCACTCACTCACTCACTCGTTCACTCACTCACACATTCACTCACTCACTCACTCACTCACTCACTCACTCACCCATGTACTCACTCATTCACTTACTCACTCACTCACTCACTCACTCACCCATGTACTCACTCATTCACTTACTCACTCACTCACACATTCACTCACTCATTCTTTCTCTTACTCACTTACTCACTCATTCATTCACTCACTCACTCACTCTCTCATCCATTCTTTTACTCTCCCATTCATTCTTTTACTCACTCACTCACATCACTCACTCATTCACTCATTTATTTTCTAATTCACTCACTCACTCACTCATTCACTCTTTCACCCACCCATTCACTCACTCATTCTTTCTCTTACTCACTCACTCATTCACTCACTCACTCATTCACTCCCTCTTAGGCACAGTTTTTTTTCTATTAAATTCTAAAAATAAAGAAAGTAAAAACAATATAATGTGTTTAGTAAAACAAAACCCTATGGTCTTACACAGCCCAAACTCTACGAACCACAAATCAAACAAAATATATGACGTTAGTTAAGTTTGTTAGAGAACACTGAAACTAAGGGTGAACTAAGCTCTCTTGTATGTTTTACTTAGCTCTAGTTCAAATATAACATTACATGTGTGTTGGACAAAAGCACCTAAAAAATACGCAACCACAAGTCACCCAGTCATTCATTCATTCATGCATGATTTATTTGCCTCTGTAGAAGTACAACACAATTAAAAGCTATTTTTGGGGCACTAAGAAGACAACATACAACAAAAAACATCATATGACAGGGCCAGACCTTTACTCTCACTCACAAATGCAATATCTGTTGCCATTGCTTGCATCTTTAATATGGGTGTTAAATACCACATAACCAAGTTTTTTTTATACTATCAATGGCTCAAAAGTATCACTCTAGATGTTGCAATGTTAACTAAAAATCAGAGGAAATCAGACTCAAAGCCAAGTACCACAGCTAAGCGTTAATCACATGGCCCCTTTATACTCCAAGCCACAGTTGACCTGCATGCATACAAAGGCCTGGGCACCGCTACCATGGTGACCCTTGCTGTCAGACATTCTTATTATAGAAAGGGGCATTTGCAGGTGAAACAAACAGAGGGAGAGGGAGTGAGAAGGCGATAAAGCGAGAGAAAGAGAGAGAGAGAGAGAGAGAGAGAGAGAGAGATGTTACGTTAAAAGAAAGGGGTTGTGACACTTTTTTTGTGTATTTCTGTGTTTGTTTACTATCCAAAACATCGATTGTCATTCAAATGTCACTGGCAAAACTGACATATTAGTGAGGATGCATCTAGATTGTCCAGAGAGTGTGGAACGTGATATGTGCTATGGACACCGTACTGGACAGCGCAGCATACATACGCCCTAAAGAGTACTCCCATAACTGACACAGCCAGGGGTGTAGCCAAAACCCATAAAATGTGTGGGCCCAGAAAAAAAATCAGATGGATGTAGCCCAAAACACATAAGTTATTTTTTATTGCTTAAAACAGTCAATCGAACTTATAGAGCCTTCTGATTGGGCACAGGCCCACCCCAGCCCACCCGTGGCCACGCCTATGCACACAGCTGGCATAGCTGTGGAGAACCCAGGGATCCCACTGTTTAAATTGCTTTGTGAAGTTTGTAGTTAAAAATACACTGGATGTCTATTTAAACCATGACAAGGTTATTTACGGTTGGGCTAAGTGATATTTCTAGAATATCTCATTGGTTTAAATAAATCATATAATAAATCAACCATGTAACACCACAATAGCATTCTTATTTAGAAACACAAAGCAGTGTTATCTTGCGCAGAACAAATATGCTAAACTGTGCTTTATGAATCAAAGTATTTCCATGCTAATGTCTGTGCTACCAACATTAGACCTTCTGTTGCTTGTAATCTTAACTCTATCTATACTGATAAACAAAATCAATGCACCCTAATGAACTTGTAGTTTTTTAAAAGAGAAACAACATCAATAAAGCAACAAAATGTATGATGCTATGTTTAGTTTGTTATTGGACGTTTCATAAAGTCAAAGTCATAGTCAAAGTCAGCTTTATTGTTAAAAACCATAAGTACAGGTTGCACACACAGAATTTGAAATTACAATGCTACCTAGGCCCACAGTGAACATTATAAACATCTTATAAACAAGACAGGGAGACATGGTGACAAACATAATAATATAGACATAACAAAAAGTACAATAGGCTTGTATATAATAAAAAGTAAAAACACAATGTGTAATGTAAACACAATGTGTAGTGTAAGCGTTTAAGATGTTTCCCACTGACCAAGTGAATTCTGCTAATGTCTCTGCCCCCCTGCTGGGCATGCCGCTCATTCCATTTGATTGGCCATCGATTTCACACCGCTGAACTCTTTTGGCAGCCACACAAATGTGTCTGACCCCTAACTGTCTGTCACTCGCTTCATTGGCCTGATGGACCCTGTGCTGACTGTGTCATGATCAAGTTCAACGTAGACTTACACTGATGCTGTCCTAAATGCACCCCACCAACCCCCTCTTCCACCCCCAATCTTTTTTTTTACTTCAGGGCAGGGAGGAACTCCTGCTGGGCCTGTTTAGCCTTCTGCATACAGGCCCCAGAATCCACTGGGGTGGGTTGGGATATAGGCCCAGAATGTGTCAGATGCAGTTTAGCAGAGAGCTTTTGTCCATGTAGATATCCCCTCCCCACCCCAAGAAACACATATACATATACTCTCTCTTACACACATATACACTTTCTCTCTCTTGCTCTCTCTCTCACACACACACACCTATACACACACACACACATACACACACACACACACACACACACACACACACACACACACACACACACACATACAAAAACAAACACAGACACTTGCATACATGCACAAGTGTACTGACATTCTATCACTCAAGACAACAGACACAGGGATTTATGAATGGCTGCTGGTATATAGGCTCTCATTCTACACCTTCTCTCTCTTTCTCTCTCTCTCTCTCTCTCTCTCTCTCTCTCTCTCTCTCTCTCTCTCCCCTGTAATTATCATTCATCTACCTGCCTATCTACCATCTGTATGTCCAACACACACATTTGCCTACAGATTCATATATAAACAACCACACATTCACACACACTTGTTGTCTCGGTCTGTCAGATATCATTTCACTATCTGGTCCACTTTTGCAGAAAATCATTTGAATATGAAATTGATGAATTTCAAATTTATATGAATTTGAAAAAATAAAACAAATAAATAACTATTTTTAAGTTTAGTTTTTTAACTTCTTTATTGCTATTTTCCCATTCTATTGTCAGTTAAACTCTCGGCGCTGCTGTCCTCATAATGTGCGTTGGCAACTCCCACCCCACCTCCAGCGAGACATGCACACAGTCCTATATAGGGCTGGGTCTAAGCCCCATGGAGACAGCCCCCCTGCGCATAGCAACAGGATCTGATTATCAAATTTCATTGGCTATTTTTAGACGTCACCCTGTATTGAAAAATCCCATGCTGAGGCCCAGAGTATTAGGCTGGGATAATTAAATATAGTTAATGGTGCCGGAGCACCTCTGATCCGTGTCTAGAGTAGGATTTGATGATGTATGTGTGTGTGGGTGGGGGGGTGTGTGATTGCAAGGGCTGGAGTGGGTGCATGTGGGGGATGTTGGGGAGGTGTGGGTGCAGTGAGAGCTTGCGGGAAGGAGGGGTGGTGGTGGGGTGGGGGGGGGGGTGGTGGTGGGGTACAGTCAGGGAAGGTGGTGTTCTCTCCAGGAACTCAGGTCATCTGAAACATCCTCGGAGCACTGGTTGGATTCCCTTGGGTGGTGTGTTCTTCATCTCTTTTACCTGGATCATATGACTTTGGCCATAAGACCAGAGTGTTAATTACCCCTCCATACTACCTTTTACGGGGCTACTACATTTTACATTCTACATTTATTACAGTAATATGTCGGCACTCCCTAACCCTGCTATTTTGTCTCCTTGGGGAGTACTGGGTCTTCATCAGAGGGTGCCATACCCCCCAGTACCCCCTCATGTAGCACACATACAGTCAAAGTACTTCACAGAGAGTAACAGAGGGGAAGTAAACAAAAACATAAAATTAAAATAAGATGAAAATATTTCCTAAACAAGTGGACCTTCATAAAGTATGAGGAAATGAACTCCTTAGACATCCATGTACGTAAATATCATTGTTCCTAAGCATTCAAGTAAGAAGAGGTAAGAGGCAATAATAATGACAATTTTTCTGGGGTGTTATAGTAACACACTGGAGAAATTTACTACCAAAACAAAAGCGCACACCTCGACATCGCCGCCATTCTTTGTTTACATTCTTTGGGGTTGAGGTCCTCAGATGAGAAAGCACATAGGCATTACAGGAAGTGTCGCATCTGCTCTGAACTGTGGCCTCGATTCTTAATTTGAACACGGCGCCTGAACGGCCCTTTCTCCTGAACGGCCCTTGCCGGCTCAGAGCACCATGCTCTAAACATGCAGATGCTGGATCACGTTTCAGCGATGGGTATTTTCACCTCCAGCAGCATTTCTCTTTAGGTCGGAGGCATGCAGAGCCACTTCCTTTTCTATCCTCCCTTGACACCTGGTCACTGCCTCTCAGGCCGCTGTGTCTGAGGGATTCACCAGCTTGTTTGCGGTGGAAGAGCCCTGCAATGGATAGCAAACTTTTACTTGTAAATAAACAAAAGTTTTAGAAAATGCCTTTTTTTAACAAGAATTTGAAAGTGTGATTGGTGGAGAAGAATGGCCATAGAATGGCCAAAACAAAAAGACCCAATAAATTGAAAACCATATTTTGTTTGGTTACATGTAGCATGAAATTTATCTGAAATGAACTGTTTATGATGACGGAAAGGCATGTTAACAAAGGCTAGACTAAGATGCTTTTGCACACAGTACACATTGTAACAGTTACTTTAACATCAGACACAAAACACATATGCACCACTTCACAATCATACTACAGAACTACATGCCAATAAACTGTGTTTTAAGGCAAATTCGGCAGAGTTGCTCCAGCTTGCACGCAGCAAGTTTGCTATTCATACAAAACTGCAAAACAATGATGCTTTAAAATGTTTATCAAACTTTTGACCTCAACAGTACAAAACAGGAACTAATTCTCAACTTATACACATACATTTCATTGCCTTAAAACGTTTAAACTTGCATCCGGCAGCTGTCTCTTTAGAGCATGTTTTACACACATATGTGACACCAGTTAAGCCGTGGTGTATGTGCCATGTGAAGCATTTAAAGGCTGCACATCTGAATGGTTGGGACAATTAGGCAAAGGTTCAGCCTTTCCCACCAGATACTTTTCCCGTCCACCATTGTACGAGTATTTGTATTTGAGGCATGGGGAAGGGAGAGCAAGTGCCTAAACGAGAGGAAGAGGAGGAAATTTATAACCCCCAGACAGACTTGTTTAACCCTGCGGTGCTGATTTACCCCTGGAAGAGTTAAACGGGGGGGCGAGACAGAGAGTAACAGAAACGGAGAGGGAGAGATAGATACCGACAGAGAGACAGAGAGAAAAAGAGAGAGAGAGAGAGAGAGAGAGAGAAAGAGAGAGAGACTAGAATTCATGTTAACAACTCTGAGCTGACCCAAACAGCAGATTTATAATAAATCTTGCAAAATGTTTCAAAAAGGTTCGGACACAGAAAGGATTATTGTTTAGATTATATTCTAACATGTGAGCACACATAACTGGGAACACCCACAGTAAAAACATTTATGTTTGTACAAACTTTAACTCTTTGGCACAATCCAATGGCAATTTTACCAAAATAGCAGGCAAAAATGGTTCTAGAATATTAACATACAATGACTAATCTTGGGTTTTCAACCACGTTGGATAACATTTAAAAACAAGAGTGTCTTTACATTCAATAATTATTGTCCACCAGTCCACAAACACATGAATAAAACGTCTAAATGTCTAAATATTGAGACTCACTACATAGATTACTATTGTTTGTAAAGCTCTCTAGCATGCATGGGTTTCAGTGGTTCAAACGATTTGTCAATTCATGCAAAAAATTAAAAACAAAAAGAAATCATTGGAAGGCACAAAGCATATCAACTTTGGTTTTGTCTATAAACTACAGTCTAGATGGGAGTATTGTACCAGGCAGCTTTACAAAAACTTTCAAAACCTAGCCAATTTGTTTTTGAAAAGAGAGCAGATGATTCAGCTTCCCCAGGAACTAAATCTGTCCCTAATGTAACAAAATAATCTAATATGGGACTTTGTACAAGGACAAATGTTCAAGTAATGTTGCATTTGCGTTGTAAACACATCTGGGTTTGTGACATCTGATTATAACTAAACCAGGAAATACAAAAATGTATCTTTTGATGCCCTGAGCACTGGTCTGAAAAACTACCTTGTCTTCCTGTCTTCCTCAGCAGTTTGGTAACACACTAACTTTGAACTACTAAGTAAAACAGTCTTCATCTTACACCTTTTAGATCACATTCTGATCTCTGGTTTAAACTATAAGCCTGTATTTGAACTTGCTGAGGCTAAGGTTGAATCACGAAGGAAAAGTAATTGTAAAATACAAAAAAAACATTTCCACCTTTGCCAAAAACTGTAGTTTCAGTTCTTCAGCAAATGGCAAAACACTAACTAAAATTTAAAACTAATTAAATGTAAACACTAATCAAACTTTTATCAAACTAATTCAAAGTGCTGTTGAACTTGCTTAAATACATGTAGTTAACTACTTCCCAAAACTGTTCATATTGTATCAACACACATAATATACATCATCAATTCAGGTACAGGTACACAATCTCTGGTAATGATGTGAATTATGGAGACGTGCTTATGTGCACATGTGAACATTAACTTAGCGTCTGAACACCTGCCAGGTTTGTGTGGCCCCATGAATGCACCTTGTCACCAGTGCTCTGGCAGATGAAACGTTAGCTTCCCTGCGTCGACCCCGAAACCCGCCCCCACCCACACACAACCACCTACCCACACACACATACACACACACATACACACACACACACACACACCCTTGCACACACCCCACCTCCCACCCAGCCCTCCCTTCATGGGTAAGGCCGTCAGGAGCCATGAATCCACCTCTCCAGTGGCCCTTCAGGAGCACAATGCCAGCCATTTAATCCAGCGAGAGATTAAATCACAGCACTCCTCCAGCAGACTTTTCCTTTCATTGACGGAGAACAATCAGATCTCCCCACCAAGCTGTTTCCTGCCTCCATCCACAACGGTGGATGCCAGGCCCTCCCGTCCCCCTGACCACCCCACCCTCCCCTCCCCCCCACCAGACCTCTATCCTAACACCCCCGACGGCCCTATCTCCACCCCCCTCCCACTCTCTGTGTCCTTTTCGAATGTGGATGGAAAGAGCGAGGGAAGAAGGAAAAAAAAACATTTCCATTTGTTTTCTTGCTGCACAACCAGTTGTTCCTATTGCTGCTGTGGAAAGTTAATGTGATTAATGTCAAAACAATATTTGGTTTATGTAACAAAAGCATGTATCATGCAAAAAAAAGGAATGATACAAAAACAAAGGACCCCTCAAAAAAACACACCATCGCCACAGGGGGGGAGTGACAACAAGCATGAAGCCCCTGAAATGTTCTGAGAGCATGAACGTTTCCTAGAATGGCAAGCCTCTCGTTCAACAGCAGGCCTTTTTGAAATCCCACATTTCCCACAGCAGCTGTCGGCGTGACAAATCATCTGCCATATTTGTGCTTGTGCACAGGATCCAAGCCTCTAACACAAACAAATCAACAGCTACATGCAACCATGTCTAGACTCTAGCAATAATATGGGTATGTTGACAATACACTCAAGAGGAGGGTCTTCTCATGTCTCTCTCTCTCTGTCTTTCTCTTTCTTTCTCTCTCTCTGCCTGTGTGTGTGTGTGTGTGTAACAGTGTGTGTGTGCGAGAGTGTGTGTGTGTGTGAGTGGACGCTGTAAGTGGATGCTGACATTCACAGTGGCTTCCCTCTTTGACTTTGCAGCATAGTCTGGCTGCTGCTTCCTGTTTAGGCCGTGTTGGGGGTCAAAGGTTGTACTGATAGCCCACAGCGCCAAGAGCCTCTCTTTTTCTCTACCTCTCTCTCTCTCGCTCTATCTCTCTCTCTTACTCTCTCTTTCAACCTCTCTCTTTTTCCCTCACTCTCTGGCTCTCTCCCTCCCCTCCCCTCCCCCCTCTCTCTCTTTCTCTCCCTCTCTGTCTCTCTGCAAACAATATCCTCTTCATCCATGCCAAGCGTTGTCGGCCCATAACTGGAGCCAAGAAGAGTGGTGTCAGCAGAAAAAGTGCAATAACAAAATTGTGAAAACACTCCAGGTCAGTGTGATGACACAGATGCAGTCCACTTTATATATAGTAAAGCAGAGGTCACTGTATTTATATTATAGGATGTGAACCAAATTACAGTCTACGTGTGCTGGAAAAAATACTGGAATAAACTAAATAACTTTATTCTGATAGTGCTTTCAATGTACAGGCTTACTCAAGTATCATGATCCTGAAATGACAACTTCTTTGCATATCTAGATTTCAAACAAACCAATAATAGTAGAGCAACTGCAAAAGATAACGCCGTCTTTTCTGTTTTTGGAACCACTGTCTGTTATCTCCATAGTTCTTTTATAAACTCATACACTTCTAAGAATGCAGACATTTTAAAGGAAACTCAACCTCATATTGCATTACTAGAAATTCTACAACCGTAGTGCAATGAGTTTAGACCATAAATTAAAGTATATATTTTAATATATGCAGTCATTGCACACAGTCCAGATGGTATCATAACATCATTACTCTTCTCTACTCTGGTATAGTTTTACGCTGGAATACTTTTTAGACTTCGATATATATTCTTTTGCTGTGGAATCAAGTGATATACACTGGTATAGTTTTTAGACATCTATGTACTGTATATTCTTTTGCTGTGGAATCAAGTGCAGATGCAGTGCAAAGGCTCCCTGTTTTAAATGCCACCCTTTGTATTCAGCGCAGGCTGTGGCTTGCCTCTGGGATTTTTTTTCTCCAGCACACACCTCGGCTCTGCACGGAGGTGAAAGAGGCATGCATTTCAAAACAAAGGCAGATCTTCTTATCAAGATGGCAAACCAGGCACAGCTGCTAAATATTCAGCTGGAAATGTGCCTCCACCAACACCACAACAAACACACTTTTGAGAGGTCAAATACCTCCATCTGCAAAAGAGGGCACCTCCCTGTATTGAGCCGATGAAGGGAGCCATTCAGTGAGAGCGAGCACGGACACAATGCGGTCACATCTTGGTTTCAAGAGACACCTGATTGGCATGAGCAGACTGTCTCAGAAAGTGTCTCACTATCTGGGACCAAGCTAGCAAACAATTACTGCAGAGGCTCCATGATCTGGCTTTGGTGGGGAACAGATCAACTTTAAGTTTAACTTCAACTTGTTGTGTGCAGCAGGGGTCATATAAACAGAATGTATACACATGTGGAACTATACCGCATAACATCTTCATTTGTTATGTGGCAATTGTTTTGTACAGCACTGTGTCTGTCAATTTAAAAAAAGAAAGGAAAAGAAAAGAAAGGGTTTGTTGAGCTTTACTTATCAGTGTTAAAACTTCCAGACAGTAACACCGGTCACATTGAGAGAGGTCACTGTGCACTTTACCTAAAACATAAACTATAAAGTCATATAACTACAATATAACAGTCAACTAAAAGTTTAGCACACAGACTGATATACTGGTACATTACTGATTTATTTATCTTTTCAGAGGTGGCTAATAACATCCATTTGGTGTGACTGAATCTTTGTCATGTTAAGATGGACTATTCTTGCATCTGTTTTAAGTTTGAGTGAACTTCACTTGATCAGCACCATGTCACTCAGCACTCCTGCCATTGGTGGAACCCAAACCAGAGCCCCTGGTGTCTTTGAGAGGTCCTTGATGTTGTTGAGACACGTTGGTAGGACAAGTCAGTCACCGTGTTCGCTGCCATGTGACAGACATCTGACGACAGGCAGGATGGTGGCAAAACACTGATTTTGTTTTCAGTCAGCACTTCCTTGTTGTTGGCCACCACACTGCTGTACTTCCCTTTCATGCTTTTTTTCCACTTGTTTGTGTATTGTGTCTTTTGATGATTAGTTAGTTAGGCTCTATGTTGTACAGTTCGTGTTTAGATCTATCTATCTATCTATCTATCTATCTATCTATCTATCTATCTATCTATCTATCTATCTATCTATCTATCTATCTATCTATCTATCTATCTATCTATCTATTTATCTATCTATCTATCTATCTATTTATCTATCTATTTATCTATCTATCTGAAGGGAAACAGTCAATCTTTACAATAGCGTCCATTTACTTGGAGACACTAGGGAGAGCTCAGTTTGGAAAAGGCAATCAAAGTTGCATAGTATCTCGTTAAAGTCTCTAATACATTTCTGGAAACCAATGGTAGTAGGTTAGATAGTTTCATATTCAGTGGGATAGTTTCTTGTTCAACATTCAAGTATTGCAGAACGAACAGAGTACACAGTACAAAATGAGATTTTCATCCTATCATTGGAAATCGTTATACTGTAAGTGGCCTCTCTTGTTCCATGTTAAAAGCGTGTTAAACAAAGTTCACTTCATACCAGATAAATGACACCCCTGAGAATCTGAAGCTTAACAAGGCCGACACGGACTCCGGGGTGTATACGTTTGCACACGGCCAGCGCCATCATATATCCCCGTCTCAGCACCCGTAAATGCTTGTGCTTTGGATTTCACAGGCGGCAGTGAACACGTTGTGGAGGGGCTCCGCAGGCTCGTGAAATGAGGCCTCACTGAAAGACGAGCGAAGAGCCTCCGACCGGGACACCCCCCACCCACCCACCAACCACCACACACTACCCCAAGGGGGGGTAGGGGCCAGGGGAATTGGTGGTTGTTGTGGTGATGGTAGAGGGCTAAGTTTCGAGTGTGTGTGTGTGTGTGTGTGTGTGTGTTCGCATGCGTGTTTATGTGTATATGCGCGCTGTCTGTCTGAGTGTGTGTGTGTGTGTGTATGTGTGTGTGTGTGTGTGGGTGGGTGTGTGTGTTGGGGATGGGTGGGGTGCAGGGTGGTGGAATGGCACCACAGCTGTTCACCCTCATCCCGTTAAGTAGATGGAGGAGCCCACAGATGAAAAACTATCTGCCCCTTTGATTCCCCTCCACAGGCAATAACGAGGAAAAATAACGTACAATTAGCGGAGCAATCTTCGAATTAGTGCGTCTATTTTTGGGGGGCCCCATACACCGACAACACTCGCAGCAGTGTGGATGTTTTTGCTCTTCTTCCTGTTTTAATAAACATTGGCATGTTAATGGCACAAGTCATTATTATTGCGGAAAATTCCACCTCCAACTCCAACTCCTGATAACACTCTGCAGTGCAACCCACACACTAAGGCATTATCCTGCAGCCCACATAGATCCTCAGTCTACCTTACCATTACCATGTGTTTTTTTTTTCTTTTGACAGGAGATCTGGGAAGAGGGTTTATGTCAACTGTGGTGCATCTCCCTCCCACCTGAGTATTGGAGAAGCACACAGCCTGGTACGGCGTATCCCCCCCAACACACACACACACACACACACACACGCGTGTGCACCGCGCGCACACACACACACACCCACACACACGCACAATAACACACACACACCTACACACATACACACACACACACACACACACATACACACACACACACACATACACCTAAACACACACACACACACACACATACATCTAAACACACACACACCTATACACACACACACACACACCCCAACCCCTCCAATACTTCACAACAATGACTAATCAGCCATCCCGTGAGATGCAGCAGCACGCCTTGACTCCTGGGGGAGTCCCATGTTCCAAAACAACTGCCAACGAGGCCATGAGAACCGCCATTATCTCAAGGACTTCTAAGGATTATATCTGCACCGAAGAAATCATTTATTTCTGCTGACACTGAAAAACCCAAGATGGAGATTAGTTTTTAGGGGGGGGGGGGGTGGTGTGTGTGTGTATGGGGGGAGAAAAGCAAAAAAAAAAATTGTGAAGGCTTCCATTTCACCCCTCTGCACAGCCTGTGGAAATACCCTGTGTTTATACTCAGGGTCTGATGGGGTGTCCAGTAGCTTTAAGGAACTTAGCTGACCTTGTTTTGGCACAACTGCTAACAGCAGGGATGCTAAGCTATTTCACAAGATTCGGGAGGCCAGTTGATAGCAAAAAAAAAAAAAAACTTTTTGACACGGGGTAGCAAAACAACTCAAACTGCTGTTTGTGCTGTTTTACAGACTGGATTAAAGGTTTATGAGTACCGGTACTTGCACTCTCAGTGGAAAAAGGCTGCACAGAAGTTTCCTGACTATGTTTTCATCATTTTCAGGCCAATTCCTGAAGTGGTAATTAATAAGGATTAACTTTAGCACTCCAAAGCTGCTAAGCTACAGGCAATGCACAAATACAGGCACCGTCTTATTCTGGCTAAAACGATTAGTCTCCAGACAAATCTTCTCCAACTGGTAACTTTTTTTTCCCTAAATAACAAAGTCCTTATTCTGTCCAAAGTAGATGGGGGTTGAAATCCACTGCCATTTTAGAGGTGACATCATTTGTTTGCACTGAGGAAGTCACTTGTTGTGTAACTTTACACTTTTTTGACAAAAATCAGCTGTGCCTTTTGTGGAACCTCCTGTTTTTGTTGAAACTTTAACGCTGGTGTTCCAAACAAGATTGGTCTGTTGTAAATCTGGCTTTACCGTCAGAGTGATACAATTGAATTATAACCTAAGACCCATAGAGTGTGCTTAAGGGATTTCGAAGCAATGTTCTGAGAAATCAAATTCCCAAATTCCCAAAGCTTTACTCAACAAAATGATCCTCCTCTCAGATTTATAAAGAAACATTAAAAAAGGAGGTTGTGTTACAATATCAGCAGTTTTTTAAGGACAATTAGTTCATCATAAAGAGATGTTTTACAATTTGCTGAGCAAGCACCTATATTTTTTAACTTTTACTGCAGTGGTTGTAGTGCATGCTTCACTGAAGACCATCTGAAAGCAGGCAGGTCTAAAGAACTTGTTGATTTCAAAGACTTCAGTGGGCTTCTGTCCAAATTCAGCACTCCAGTGTATGAGAAGCCACCCACAATGGAATACATCCTGCTTTTAATGAGCAAAAAAAGCCTTTTCTTTCCACAGAGAAAGTTCAAAAGACAACCGGCCGTGCTGAACACATGGAATACAGGATGTGTGCCTGTGTCCAGAAAAAAGACGACCTGAGACCTTGCTCCCACCCCCTTACACCCTCACTACACACACACACACACACACACAGGCACACACACACAGACACACACACACACACACACACACACACAGACACACACACACACACACACACACACATACACACACAGACACACACACACACACACAGGCACACACACACACACACACACACACACAGACACACACACAGACCCACACACACACACAGGCACACACACACACACACACACACACACACACACACACACACCCTCAGGAGGCCCAACTCGTTTGTGATATCAGCTGGATCTGTGGTGCATGTGGGTGGTGTACAACAAACTGATGGGACTTTTATTTCCTGAAGCCCGAGCTTGACTGCCCGTATCAAAGCATGCTTTAGTGAACTTTAAGAAAGGGGACAGCACTCTAGTTCATCGTAAGACCTCCACTACCCCCACCCCCCCACCCCCACTCGTACCACCCACTCCTGCCCCCATCCTCCCTTTTTTTACAACCCCGCTCTCAGGGGATTTGAGTTTTATGATGACATCAATCAGCACCGTCCATTATCCGAGGTTTCAATAGGAGGGACTACTTTCCACCATCTGAGTTTGCTGAGGCGCAAACATTTGACTCCATCCAGCTCTCTCGGGGCAATCCCGAACAGGACAGTGAGAATCTACACTACACCCATCAAACACCCCACCCACCCACCACCACCACCCCCACCACCCCACCTACTTATCCACTCTAGGCCAGCGTGGAATAGATTGTGCAGGAATCTGTATCTTTGGCCTTACACATTCATATATGTACGAAGCTATCCAAACATGTGGAGATAAATGCTACTAGAATGTCAACAAGCACAGTTTTTTTTTCTTTTTTTCTTTTTTTCACGTAGACAAACATCTATCTATTAATGGAAGGAAATTCTGTCTGTATGTTTATCTTTTCCACGCATAATTCTTGAACCACTTATCCGCCTGATCTCAAATTTGGAGAGTGTCATTTTAATGTTACGGGTGTGTGCAGTGCCAAGTTTCATGATATTTGAGCACAAAAAATGCGCTACACATAGAGGAGACGGAACTTTTCACGTCTAAATTCTGGTTATCAAACATCGCAAAACAGTGGCTAATGAAAGTCGCACAAGTCACTTTGTGTAAATGTATTTATGTAGGCCCCCTCCTTTCACCTGATATCACCCACTTAAACAATAAGGTAGCCTATACAAAAAACATAATACTCTGGCACATCTTCTACGAGCTCTGCACTAGTTTATAAATAAATTTCACTTTATATTTTCCATTATGTCACCACAGTGTTCTTCCATAGTTCAGGGTATAGAAGTCTGAAATCCCAGACTTCTACAGTGAAAACACAAAGAGCACACAAACACACACAAACTTAAAGCAGCACTACGTAGTTTTCGTCTTTGGTCGCCCAGGTTGGAAGTGGAATTGTCTCTCATTCGAATTACAGAGAGATGGCCCACTCCTCCAAACTTATATAGTGCGGTTATAGACCATGGAGGGCGGCAGAGTGAATTGAGAAGTGCCTTTCACCCTGTTACAACTTGATGAACCACTGAACTAATTTTGGAAATATTATTTTAAGGTTGGAAAAACTACTTAGTATTGCTTTAAAATACGCTGTGAATTGATGCAGGCAAATATCCCAATGCCTCAAATGCTTACTTTAAAAGCTTTAAATGTTTACTTTAAAGTATTCAATATAACTAGCCAATGCTGGAGACATCCAGTTTTCTTTTCCTTTGCCTTCTAGAGTAGACAGCCTTAGTTTGGGTGCTTTATGAATTGCCTTATGTAAGCATAAAGCCCCATTGCCATGAATAAAGTCAAGGTAACCAAAGCTCTTTAAAAGCTGACATAAGAAAAACAAGACTGCCGACACACAACCCCTATGGTCTGTGTGGGTACATGAAAGCTTCTGCTCTGTATGGTAAACAACAGATCTCCATGTTGTTGTTCCCCTCACTCAGCAGCAGGGTGGAGACCAGCAGATTCCAGCTGCTGCACAAACAAGTAGATCGAGCGAGTTGATCAGACATTCAGACAGCAAATAAGATGCCTGGCAAGATGCCTGGAATGTCTGCATTGAGGCCATGTTACTACTGCTATTGTGTTATTGTTATATTTTGCTGTCCACATATCCACATTAAAGCACTAAAGAACAGATTATATAAGTCTTTTGAAAGAAAACAAACACAACATGCAGCTTCTGCAGAGAATATGGACTGGAACAGAATGAACTTCCCGATAGGTAAGTAGGCCAAAAGGAATCAGATGGGTGTCAGTATGAATGTCATTTAATACTGTATGTTGTGTATGACATGATAACATGCATAAACAGCAGGAAAAAAACTATTTGCTATATCCTGTTATACATAATAAATAAATACAATATTATATAAACATATTATATTTAACATATTTTTTATATTTAAATATTTTTATATGCATATAGTATTGGTATAAAACATTTCTTTGCATGTTACAGCATCTGACCATGGGCAGGCGTGCGTGCATGGGGATCCAGGTTCGTGTCCGGCATGGATCATTTCCCAGCCTTACCCCATCTCTCTCTGTCCTACTTGCTGCTTGTCATCTCTTCACTATCCTATCAAAAAAGGCACAAATGGCCAATATACATATATATACTTAAAAATCCATGGCAGCTGACGGCCAGCCATGAAAGCCATACCCACAAAAACAACCCTGTTGTCACATATAAGTTATTATCTTGTTTACATTATCAGTCGGGGGGAACATACATCACTCTCATCACCGCTCTTCCGATACATGCGCACATCCTGTCCAAACCAAGAGACATAAAATGTACACGCTATATATTGTGGAATTAGTCATAACTTTCCGCAGGATCCAGGAAGATGAAGTGGGGAAAGGGGGAGATGGGGAGATGGGAGGTGGCAGGCAGGCAGGCAGGCAGGCAGGCATGCAGGCGTACGGACTTCCTCTCCCCTTGATGAGGGCTGCCTTCACAGGCGAGGATGTTTAAGTTGTGCACATGCAGCCCTGTGCTCAAGTGACCACGGGGCCTGACCAGATGTCCGGTGGATGCGGAGCGACCCCAGACAACAACACCACACTGATGCTTTTTTCGCTTGGGGGGTTGCAGGGTGGCAGGAAATCAGTGACGCAGTTATTTAATTTGTTCCTGCACACAAGAGGAAGGGGAGGGGAAGGTGTGGCTGGGCTGGTTGGGGGGTGGGTGGGGGGGGGGCAGTAATTTGTCATGTGACCATTATGGTCCAACGGAAAACATAAGCATTCATCTCCATATAAAGCAACTTGTCTAATCAGTTGTGGTGTGCTCTCTCTCTCTCTCTCTCTCTCGCTCTCCCTTTCTCCTGCTCTCTCTCGCTCTTGACTGTTCTCACCCTTTGCTATACTCTCTCTCTTCCTCTGTTTCCCTCCTTCCTCACATCTGTTATCTTTGCACCCTGACTGTGAGTAAAATGTATCACTTTAGTTTGCATTCACCACACCCTAACACATCACAACTGTGCAGCAAAAAAAGTTTTGTTGTTGTTGTTGCTGAATTGAATCCCGAAGATGACTGAAAAAGTTCACAGAACCTCATCGCCATTATTGCGCACAGTGAATCACAACCTTGAACCACAATGAACCGGAATCTTGACAGACATATTATAAACACCATTTTGTGCATCATCGACAGAAGTGTCGCCCAATAGCGTTCTGCTCGGTAATCAGTGTGCCGTGGGTGGGTGGGGTGATCTGGAGGTCTGCGTGTCTGACAGGAGTCTCCCTCACAGTCTGGTAGTTAAGAGGGGCAGGAGGGAGCAACGACGCCTGTACCCGCCTGTCTTGTCTGCCAGTCTGTGTGCCCTGCCCTGCCCCGAAAGCTGCCCTTCAGGAATGCCTCTCAGCTTTCAGTCTTGATGCGCTCTGTGGCGCCTTTCAGGACCAGGTGGCCCATAACCTACTAGTGTACAGCAGAATATTTTTTCCCCACCAACTGAAACAAAAAGCAAGTCATATAATAGTAAGACAACAACAATAATAATTTGTAAAGTTTCAGAAAAAAAGTTAAAATTGTGTTTGTGACACAAAAAAGTTTGTGACATAAAATTGTTAAAAACAGTGCTATATGTTAGACAGACAGCTGAGAGATACAGATACATTTTCAAAGTGCCCTGTTTGGTAGTCACAGTGTCTCATTCTGAATGCACCAAAATAGTCTTTTTTTCACAGTTTTGGTTCGTTTTGTGTCAGTTGACTTGTTCAGCTGACTTGTTCTGAGCGGTGCTGATTCAGCTGCTGGTTTGTTTGTTTTCAGAGTAATGTGAGCTGGGCGGAAATCATAAGTGAGTTCTGTAAACTCCAAATTGGCATGCACAGCTGTTGGAATGCTCGACGGAAGGCGCAAATGTGACACCTCCTCACAAAAGCCGGCATTGTTCTCCGACTTAAATTACACCTGAAAATGCAAAAGCTCCCTTTGTAGATGGTAGTGGCTTTTTATTTGTGTTTGTGTGTGTGTGCGTGCGTGTGTGTGTGTGTGTGCACGGACGCACGTGTGTGTGTGTGTGTGTGCGTGTGTGCGTGTGTGTGTGTGTGTGTGTATGTATGCATGCGTGGGTGGGTGGGGGAGGGGAAGGGGAAGGCGGGTGGGGAGTGGAGGGGGGGGTGTCATTATAAACACCTGCGGCATTGCAGGCGGCTTGTTTGTGCTGTCCTTCATGTTTTGGCCTCACGTATACATTTGCACTCATTACACGCAAACTTAGCAAACATCACAATGGCTCCACAGGGAGGCCTGTGTCACTGGAGACGTCAAGCAAGGCCTCATCCTGTCACATCAAGGGCTAGCATCATCTGCCTGGGGTTACCGATACACCCACTGTCTCTGCCAGGGAGCTCCAGTGGAGACGGCCTCTCTTGCTCACCGCTTTGCTAATGATCAATCTGGCCCCGTAGATGGCAGATTAGTGCTGGGATTTAGTTGCCTGGCTGGTAATCTGAGAAGTGTATGGTCATATTCTGATTAGAAGGTAATATGAAAGCCTAAAAGACATTGGCACAGTATGGAGAAGCTGACACATTAAAGCAGGAAGAGCTCTAATGATCAGCATATATCTCACACACTCAGTGGAATGGGATGTATACAACATCTATACATACATACATACATACATACATACACAGATACATACACACATCCATACATACATGCATACCGAACCGGTACATATATACATAAATACATACATAAATATATAAATACATACATAAATATATAAATACATACATACATACATACATACATACATACATACATACATACTGTACATACATACATACATACACATACATGCATGTAAACAGTTCAGACACAAAACCATACAAGTCCATTTTTACAAATGAGTAGAAAAAATAAAATAAAAAAAACAACAGCTGCAGTTTCATTTACATTAAACAATGCAAGACATTAATTCCTTGAAATGGATGTTGCGCTCTTACATCTATTAAGATGCAAGAATTAGTACAATTATTTTAAAGACATGTCTCTCACTAGTGGCTTATCAACTACAAGGAAATGGCCTGGCTGACCTTCAACTGTCAACGTCTCAAAACACGTTGGGAAAAACATACAGGCGCCTTCTAAAGCTCCTTTTCCTTTCTGTCCCTGTGAGCTGCATTTGATGCGTTGCCTGTGTGTGTGTCTTCCTTCATGCTGCACAACAAGTCTATTGTTTCCTTCCATTTGAAGTAGCCTCAGACCTCCTTATGTATGTGACACTGGTAAGGTGGGAGGATGGGGGGGGGGGGGTTAGCCAGCAGTATCATAGGTATGTTTCATCACAAATCCACCACAACATAACTCAACTGTGAAGATCATATTTACAATGAAAAGTACGGTTTGAAAAACAGCCTTTAACACAGTGCTGAAGAGAAGCGTCTTTTGCAGTGATAGAAGACTTTATTTGCTTTTTTATTTGGTCCAAGCAAAATGTCCTGCTTTCATACAAATGCCAGTAAGAGATACCCGAGGGATTTTTTTCTGAAATCTTCCTTGAGGTATGTGTAGGAGGGGTTATTCTGCCCTTTCTTGCGTACATGGCCTTTAATATTTATGCTGGTGGCAGGTTTTTCAGGAAAAACACAAAAAGCCTGCACATGTTTGTGATCTATAACTATATGATGGGTTGCTTCACATGACAAGTCTTAACATACAGACCTACATACATACATACAATAAATATACAAGATTTAGTATGAACAAAAAATGTCTGTCTTTTATTATGAATCTGTGTGTGTGTGTGTGTGAGTGTGTGTGTGTGTGTGTGTGTGTGTGTGTGTGTGTGTGTGTGTGCGCAAGCATGCGTGTGTCTCTGTGTGTTTATTTGTGCCTATGGGTGTGTTTGTGTGTAAGTGCATGTGTACAGTATGTAAACAGCAGTATGTGTGTGGCTGTGTATCTGGTCTGGGCAGAGTTTCTCTCATGTTTGTAGATAAAGGCGGAGGCACCCCACTGTTCTGGTCCCACAGGAAGAGAGCACCATGGTGCTGCACGCGTGGGTGCCATGAGACGCCCGCAGTCAGACAGTCCCTCGGCTCGTCCAGT
Organism: Setipinna tenuifilis; assembly: GCA_030347295.1. Lineage (NCBI taxonomy): Eukaryota > Metazoa > Chordata > Actinopteri > Clupeiformes > Engraulidae > Setipinna > Setipinna tenuifilis. The sequence goes on along the minus strand of CM059273.1, from coordinate 12,977,639 downwards.
CAGAGCGGGCGATCAGAGCGGGCAGAGACCACCACTGTGCTTCTGTCTCAGCCCTTCAGCTGGTTTCTATTCTCAGTGCAGGAGTCTCTGCCTCTGTCTCTGTCTCTGTCTCCAACCAAAGATTCACAGAATTGAGTTGTGTCTCATCTTCCAAGTCCTAAAAAAGTCTTCTGGTGCAAGGGAGACAAAGTATATATCAGAGCATTTCTATACTTCTGTAAGTGGCCTCACAGAAAAAAAAAACTACAAAAGTACTGTCTCCAAGCAAGACAAAAAGGCCAAACACTGAAGCCTTTTTAGAGAGTTTGAGCAGGTCTAGGAGAGCAGAGAGAGATCTACAGAGATGCCCTTCGGTGTTGCCCAGTGTGGTGCAGCTGGCTTACTCTCTCTCTCTCTCTCACTCTCTCTCCAGACATAACAGTGCTTATTTATGGCTGAACACACTAACCCCTTTTGTCTTCACAAGGTTGTTTTCAAGTTTCTAATGCACTGGAATTTCATTCAGTGGAATTGCTGAATCCCAAAACAGTGGGTTTAACTGTCCCAGCCATAGGCTATCTAATTTAGTGGCCAGGTACCCTAAACATTGATAATACGACTTTTTGTTCCTGCTCACTAATGCTTTTGTTCATTTTTTAGTATTAATATTGATATTATTACCACTATTACTTTTGCTATTATTATTATTATTACTACTACTACTGTTGCTATTACTATAACTATTATTGCAAAAACACAAAAATGATAGTAGGGATAAGAATAGAATAGAATACCTTTGTCATATACACATGTACAATGTACAATACACAATTGAAACATGTTATTGAAAGCAACTCCTTCTGCAGTGAAGACATGATATGGTATGAAGAATATTTACCGCATAGTACATAAATGTAGTACATAGTAAATAATACGTAAATAGTAGTGCCAGACAAGCTAAAGAACAAAAAAATCTTTGAGAAGAAATAAGGAGCATTCTAATAATGTGTGGGAGGTGGCGGGCCTTGGTGGACAGTGGACAGCGTGAGCACAAACAGCAGATGCCCGCGCTGCCCCCGCCATGCACTTGGGATTGCGGCACACAGGCAATCTGGACAGGACAGGACAAGATGTTCTTGATAGAAAAGCACGTCCCCTTCTTTTACCCTCAAAATCGTCACACCATGCAGCTTGACAGCATGCACCATTAAGTTTCAAAATTATGCTCCAAAAACCCTTTTTTATCTTGTTTTTAAAGGGGCCTTTACCTCTGTGTGTAATGCAGGTGCACATGTAAAGCCAGGTCAGCGTAAATAAATTATCAGCCCCTAACTGCTCCCACCTTCCCTCGCCGGACTCTATTAATAAAAGGACTGACAGAAAGGCTCAGTGGGCGCTTAAAGGACCTGTTATCACCTCATCATTCCATGTCATTTTTTTTTTTCCGTGCGCTGCCTCGGCTCCGCGGTTATGAGTCGGCATTGCGGTTGATATTGCACCCGTGAGATTGACATGTTTACCCAAAGCCGGCCTTTATGGCTCAAATGAGAGGGCCTGCCGTTTGCCCCTCAGCCCCGTAACGTTACACCTGCTCCCGTTTTATGGGAAGTTGATGAATAACTGGAAAAGCACAGGTTCCCACAGAACACAAAACCCGCTTTTATTGCTCCAGCTGTGAAGGCAGCCACTGCCAAACAGGAATATTAGGGAAAGAAAAACACTAGAACCTGAGGAGAACGGGTAAAGAACAGGAGAATGGAGGGGAGAGAGAGAGAGAGAGAGACAGAGAGAGAGAGAGAGACAGAGAGAGAGAGAGAGACAGAGAGAGAGAGACAGAGAAAGACAGGACGTTTCATATTCTGGTTTCATGATAAAAGTAGGTCAACAGAAGTTTCTGTAAAAAAAGACTCAAGCTTGGAAGTGGCTTTTCAGTAATTGAAGTCACTGCACTCGGCCATGCCTGTGCATCTCTGTGGAGAGGAGCTTGGACCGGAGATAGATAAACACAGTGAAGTATCTACAGCACTATAGTTTATCAGTTAAATATGAAAAAAAACTGAAGTGTTTTCCTTGTAGGTCATTGCTTAAGATAAACATGAACTTTGTAGTGATGTATCTTGTCCTCCAAAGGCTTTATCATGATAATATAAGAAAGAGGTCATACATTTTTAGCAGCTATATTTTACCACTTACATGTGACATTTCTGTAAAAAACATTTTCAGCACGTGTGTCTAACCTTATGTGGAAAAATTAATCTAAGTGTGAAACGTATCTTAGAATCAAAGTTATTCTTGTTGAGTGGATGCATGGCTGTCCTTCTCATCATCATAGTTATCATTTTATTTCATATCACTACTAGGAGAGCTACCAGCAAAAAAACAAATCATGTGTTTTGATGAAAGAGAATCAAAAGCTGCCTGTTGCAACTTTGCTGTCTAAAAATTTTAAGAATGCTGTTGTCCCAGAATAGACAGTCTTATTGGGGCAAGAGAACAATCGATGCATGACCTCACAGGCCCAAAAATAGGTCAGAGGTGTTACAATATGTTTTGTTTGCAACTACAATGGCCGAGGAGTCTGTATGTATTGTACGGATTGCTACAAATCTGGATGTTAATATTTTCCATTCTTAGGACTTACAATACAACATACATGTTCATTACTTTACTAACTTTCCATATTGAATATCTGTTTATTTTTATTTCCTTGGGTTGCATAAAATACAATAGGTTTCTGTGTTTTGTGTTCTGTAACCCTTCCTCTGATTTACTATATGTTTTATGCTGTGTAGATATATCAATTAGCACAGCCAGTTAAAAAAACATACATTGCTCCACTGACATCTAGCCATGATCCATTGCTACACACACACACACACACACACACACACACACACACAGCAGCCCACAAAGCGGAGCAAAGATATGTAGTCTTCTTCTGGGGAAAAAAAATCCTATAGCCTTCAGGAGAATAAATTTCAGCCCATCAAATAAATGTGTCACGGTGGTCTAAACGGCATGCAGGCAGTAGGCAGTGGGATGTCTAATTCTGCTGCTCCTCGCTGGTCATTTAGGCACAGAGGAGGGGAGGGAGAGAGATAGCCTCCGGCATGGCTATAGTCCTCTCTCTCTCACTCTCTCTCTCTCTCTCTCTCTCTCTTTCTCTCTCTCTCTCACTCTCTCCCCTCTATCTCTTTTCTCTGTCTATCTCTCACTTTCTCGCTATCTCTCTCGCTTTTTCTCTCTCTCTTTCTCTCTATCTTTCTCGCTCTGTCTTTATCTTTCTTAGTCTTACTCTCCCTCTCTCCCCCTCTCTCTTTTATTCTCTATCCCTCTCCCTCTCTCCCCCTCTATCTCTTTTCTCTCTCTATCTCTTACTTTCTCGCTATCTCTCTCTCTCTTCCTCTCTCTCTCACTATCTCTCTCGCTCTCTCTCTATCTCTCTCCCAGCCACACTTTGTTCCGCCCCCACCACTGCCTTTGTACAGCCCACTGATGGCTGCAAATGATCTGGTGGCCAGCAAACTTTACTGCAGGGGAAAAAGAGGGGCCCCTTTTCAAAGCGGCCTTTTGTGTTTTTTTTTCTCCTTTTCTTCTCTCCTCCACGCCCATCCCACACTCCCTCCCTCTCTATCTCTCTTCCTAACCTCCCTCTCATCCTCTTTTTTTCTTCCTCTGGCTTTCTCTGGCACACAAATCATACAAAAAAAATGGCAGCTCAGGTCAAGTCATGTAAAACGAGAATGCACTGGTTTTCTTCTTTGTCTTGGCACAGAACACCAGAAGGCAGAGTTTGTGAGATAATTACCCTTCAAATTGCCATGGGGGGCGCATTTGTGTTTTTCTTACAGCTTGCGTGTTTTTTCTTGTAATATATATATTTTTTATTATGATCTTCCAAACCTAAAATTTAAACGCACCTTCAAAGAAGTTACTCAAGCATAAGCCGAACAATACTAATGATCATCACCATCTCACATAGGTTTGACATGTAGCATGCACATGCTGACAGTGACAAGATAAACATTGGGGTGTAGCTTCTTCCTGAAGCAACTGTGCAGCTGGTTGGTTAATTAAACACCAGTTTATTTCAGTGCTAGATATCCCACCCTCTGCTAAAATGTTTAAGTCTTGCTGACCATAGTGTCAGCAAAACATGTGGGAGAGAAAGACAGTGCTGAGACACAGGGTGCAAGAGGAAAAGAGAGAGGGAGGTGGACAGATAGATGCCTGTACAACAAAATTAGATGGCAAGGACACAAAGGTGTGAGGTAAAAGAGTCAAAGTACCAAGCGAGGAGAAACAAAGGAAAACACTAAGTATAAGGGCATAAAACATAAAAAATAGTAAAAGGGAAGGGCTATGTGCAAAAGTTGTGAATAATAATATTGCACTATGAGGTAGGTATTGCACATTATGCCGTATAATCTGAATAAGGTGGAAAAGAAAGAAAAAAGGTTTTTCCTCCTGACCAATTGTATCATTTTATAACTTCATTCTAATTTAACAGAGTAATGGACTGAATGCATGTATGAAACACACTGACAAAAAAAATGGCTAACAGTCAAGTATGGTGCCATGATTGTTGCAAATGTGAACTTAACCTTATCAAGACTTTTCCCATAGTTGTATGGACAGACTAATCAGCAAAACAGTTTAGCCTCTGATAACATGGCATTTATACCAATCAGTATGTTGAATTAGATTAGATAAGATGTTAAGTAAAAAAAAATCAAGTAATCTCCTTACGATCTCAAGACATGTTTCTCACAGGTTGTACTTCCCACTGAAAGTTCATAAATAATATGCTATAAATGAACATAGACAAGTCCACAGAGAATCACCCCTGATAAACCAGGGTGACAAATGAAGTAGTAATATGGATATGAATAGGCCCCAGTAACATAAAAATCATGTGAATGTATCCCAAATATATTCACATTATCATCAATCAAGACCTATGGAATTTAAGCTGAAAATAGGATGAAATACTGAAATAGTAAATATGACCCATTTTTTATATGAAAAAGTTACTATTAATGAAATGAAGCAGGCCAAAAAGTAGTATAGTGTAAAATGTATAGTGTCCTCTAGAGTATTTTAAAAGCAGAAAGCAAGTAAGTAAGAAATAGGCATAGGCATAGGCAATAGGCAACAGGAGAGTAGAGGGAGGTAACAACAAAACAACAAACCAAACAAACCAAACAAACAAAGACACATGGTGTGTGGACAACATCCATGACTTAACCAGTCAACGTCATTAACAAGGAGCAGGGGCACAGGTTAGCAGGTCGCTGGGGGAGGGTGTATCGTGGGGTGATATTGGGGGTGGGTGTGAGGGGTGGGGTGGGGGGTCCCAGGGGGGGCGTTGGAGAAGGAAACAGGGGCACAAAAGAAAATAAGGAACTCTGCCTTGATTCGCTGGCATGGCCAAGTGGAGCATGCGGACGGGGCCAAATCCACCCGTAATTCCATTAACTTGAACCCCGGCGTGTCTCCGAGGGGATGAACGAACTAAAAAAAAAACAGAAAGAAAGTGGAGAGAGCACGAGCACGGCTGCCAGAGAGCACGCAGACACTTGAGAGAAAGACTCCAAAGGCCAAAACGCCAGTGCGGCTGTGAGAAAAGGCCGACCCCACCAAAACACATCCCAACCCTGTCCCATGTCTCGCTCTCTCATTCAGTCTGTCTCTCTCTTTTTCATTTTTTAATTTAGCGTTTACAAAGCAAAACAACTGCACTCTTGGCCATAACTGGGTATTAAGCTTCATGAGGTCTCCAGACTTCCATCTCCAACATATATTTACCCAAAAATTAGTCTTAGCTTTTAGTTAATAACTTTGTATCTTTGGGAATGTTGTGAGATATGTTGTCAATTGCTTTCTGTGTGAGAAAAGGCCGACCCCACCAAAACACATCCCAACCCTGCCCCATGTCTCACTCTCTCATTCACTCTGTCTCTTTGTTTTTCATTTTTTAATTTAGCATTTACAAAGCAAAACAACTGCACACTTGGCCATAACTGAGTATTGGCTTCATAAGGTCCCTAGACTTCCATCTCCAACATACAGTATATACACCCAAAAATTAGGTTCAGTTCAGTTTAGTCTGCCAGTGTCTTAGCTTTTAGTTAATAACTTTGTATCTTTGGGAATGTTGTGAGAAATCTGTTGCTTGCTCTTTATTTTTTGACTGTGTGTTGACTGGTAGGCATCATATACAGTAGTTTAAACATACACTGTCACTCATTGTACAGAAAGTGTTTCACGCAACCTTATTTGACGTTTATGTTCCCTCACAAAGCATGTATGAAAACACTGATGCAAAAATACCCATGGCATGATGGAAACTAAAGTGCAAAGATCTCTATACACACCAAAATGACTAAAAAGGGGAAAATAATAAAGGTCTTTGGTATCAAGGACAGCGGTTGGTATCTCATAAATAAACCCAGTGTGAAAATATCCTGTCGAGGTGTCAGAGTGACATGTGTGGGGGTGTTGGGCGTAGGAGGCGATGGGAAGAAGAGAGGTATCTGCCTACAAAACTGATGGGGGGGTTGTCAGGGTGTCGGGGTGTCGGGGTGGGTGGGGGCATTTACATAAAATGATTTACACTGGGCCATAAAGCTGTGGAATAGCTGGGTCTTGAGAGGTCAGGGGGACAGGAAGCAGACAACCCCATTGGTCCAGGCAGCATCCAAGCCGGGACTTCCTCTTCAAAACACTTTTCCTGATTTGACTTGGCAGCGAGCGCGCGGCCTCTGCGCTTGTGATGGCCGTCCAAAAAAAAGCCTCCCCTGCTGACACTGGCACCGCCAGACGCTTTTCAGAGAGAGATTTTTGATGGCACATTTCAAATGTTTTTTTTTTTTTCTGCTAAAGCGGCCATGTCTGTTTCAAGGTCATGGAAATTTACTACTGTGCGCTCCACTAACTGCCCCCCCTTCCATTCTTTTTTTTTTTTTTTTTTAAACTTGTTTCCCACTGTCATGGGCAGTTTTGCCCAGTCTCTGCCAGGAAATGGTAAACGGGCACTGGAGCATAAATTCTGACCTTTGCCATCTTGTAAAACAACAACAGAGATTTGTCAGTACCAAATGTTACTGAGTGTCTGCTTACTTCAGTTGACTGCGTGCTTTTACACGTAACTACAATAGCTTCTGATCACAATCATAACCGATAAGTTAATTGACCTAGGAATTGTAAATTAGACTTGACTATGACGGTATAAGTCATGTAAAAACAAACATGTTTACCAACGTTATTTGCTTAGAACAGTTGCTTGCTAGACCATTTTACACTTTAAAAGTTCTATGTAAGAAACATATGGCAAGTAGTCATAACATGGTTCAAGAAATCAAGGATGATCAAGGAAACGTATCAAATAAAAATACTGATTTCACTGACAATAGTACAGCCAGAATATTTGCATTAAAAACTTAATTTGCAGCCCTACAAATTCTGTTCATGTTTTGATTTTGTGTTTTGCCGCTTGCTTCTAGAAGCCAAACAGTGCCTCGCAGTATTTCGAACTTTATTGCAGTACCACTTTTAGCCATCACCCGGATACGCACACATAAAAATGATTGATGTTTTATGTTGCACCGGACACGTGTGTACACACATGCATGTTTGAAACACCCTTTGAAGCCGCTTACTGTATTCACATTTCTTTTTAAAAAATGCACATATCAGTGAACAGTGGTTCAACACTGCTTTTGACATGAAGGCGTGTCTGGTTATGAGTAACCTAAAACTAAAGCATGTACATGATCATACATATGTAGAGGCATACATACATACACCACGCATAGAGAGAGGTGTGCAAGAGCCTACAGTAGACTCACCCCGACAAACACACCCTTACCCCTGCCCTGTCCTAGAGCTGTCTGAACCCCTCCCACACACACAGACACACAGACACACAGACACACATGCACACACACACACAGCTCCACCGATCTCTCATTTCAAATTCCAAGCAACAAAAGACACTGCCCACGGGGCTGCCGAGACAAACAACCAGTCTACAGTACTGACTGGGATGGACAGAGCGGCCTTGGCAGAGAGCCACTCACTGTTATAAGAGAGAGAGAGAGAGAGAGAGAGAGAGAGAGAGGGAGAGAGAGAGAGAGAGAGAGGGAGAGAGAGAGGGAGAGAGAGAGGGAGAGAGAGAGAGAGAGAGAGAGAGAGAGAGAGAGACAGAAAAAAAGAAAGAAAGAAAGAAAGAAAGAAAGAAAGAAAGAAAGAAAGCAGTGGTTGCAATTTTTTTCTCAGCCCAAAGATTTGGGGGGGAGGGTGATGGGGGGAGCTGGGAGCATAACCATCCCACCTACTGAGAGGAATGTGCATATATTTTATAAGATCATTTTGTATTAGAATGGACACCAGAGCAACCACATCAACCTCAAAAGGTCTTCACATGCTTGAAACATCTCTCTGAAGCACCTTCTTTCACAACAGGTCAACGAATTCACATCTGTGTATTATTCACAGTGTACCAGTGGTTCAGTGTTGTGTTTACTATTTTATGTATGTCTGACTGGGCTAGCTCAGAACCACAGTTTTAAAAACTTAGATCTTAGATGCACCACCACAGCGTGCTATGAAGTTCAGCACAAAGGGACTTAGTGCCGCTATGGAATGAATGTCCAGTCTGTAGAATGTCCATAAGCCAAAACAAGTATGGAACAAATGTTACAAAACATACTGCACTTACAAAGGTTAGAGTAGTGATCCTACGTAGCAAATTTGATGCAATAATGACTTCCTCCACCCAAGGTGCTGACAATTGAAAATCACATTTTTTTTTAATTTACAGTTTCTAGTAGGTGGCACTACACTGCAAATGACCCTTTATGGACTGCGATGATACACCTTCGTGGGGCGTACGCCCACTGAACAGTTACACTGAAAAATGTGAAATTGTGTGAATCCTGAGCTCCTAGAATTACTCACAAAAGGTCAGCCAGACAGATGGACGAATACTGTGGAACTGTGTGCTTTGTGACTGTAGATTACTGTAAAAATTTCTGGTGAAATTAATCTTTTTTTGTAAGGTGATGATACAAAGGGCATTTTTGGAGCAAAGTTGCCAGGCAACACATTTTTTTGTGAGCAGCACTCCCATCCCATCTGGAGATTAGGAGCCAATCATCTTGTTGCCTGGCAACATTGCTTAAAAAGTTGCCCTGTGTATCATCAACTTTACTGTCTACCTCATCTCCATAGCAACAAAACTCTTCAAAGAGCCGTCCAAAAATAGTCTGATAGTGATGGTTGGTAAAAGATTATCTCTGGCATGTTTCTGTGAACTTAGAACTTGATTAGAAATGTCAAAATCAAAAACACCTGTCAATATGTAACTACAGGGCAAACATTTCTGACAGATTTCCCGTTAGTTCACTGTCTGAAAAGTAAACTGAGAGACTCCTGTCAAGCCGATGTGCAATCCCAATCTCACCGACTTTCTGTGGACCTTGCTGTTTCCACAGAATCTCAAATATGTGCCACATAGTTCTTGATGTTAGAACTTAGAAGTGAGTCTTTGAAAAGCACCTATGAAATAGTTATATTGGTTCAGGCTACTCTTGCGCATGGTTTATTCGAGACCTTAAAAAATCAAAACTATGTTTCAAGTTAAAAGTTTTAAGTTGTGTATGTGTGTGCATGTGAATGTGTGGTTATAAATCATTTCATTTAACTCCATTTTTCTTATCTTATTTTCATTTGTAGTCAGCATGTTGTAGCTTGCGGACCGGAATGGTGGGGTTGGTCAGTGGTAATTTCCTGTTTGTGGATGCAGCACGGTCCCCTTGGCCTAAAGCATGCTTGCTGTTCCATAATCACATAAAATTGCCCCTTGTCTAGACAGAGCTGTTCTGTGAACCTGGAACTCCACAGGAACTCCTTCAGAGATAAGAGGAAAGAGCTGCATTGTGTCAGGATTACGTTCATTTGCTCCATTTTTGGTTAGAGGTTTCATTTCACTGTATTTGTATGATGTAACTTATTTTTAAAAAAAATCATCCAGGCCTTGTGTCTTGATGGCTTCATATAAGAGGAGCAAGATATAGGCTAATCCTATAGCCTGTGTGAACCTTTGAAAGTATATTGGACCAGTAGCTTTTCAGTAGTTTTTTTTGTTTTGTTTGTTTGTTTAATGCAAGTGGACACACGTACACCCACACCGATGGACCCGATGACAATGCCCTCCGCCTCCCAGCAGAATTGAGGGTAATGAACTACGTGTGTGGACTAAATAAGTATTTTTAAAGTAGCAGCGCCATCTACTGATTCAGATTAGCTACTACATTCAAAATGCACCTAGAACTTTATTGCTTATTCTTATACTTTTGTGCTTATTCAGAGGTAGCTTGTCTTTCCTCTGTAGATTGAAAAGGATTTAAGGGTAAGATTTTATGCACATATATTCCTCATATTGTGGTCACTGTTGTCTTTAGCTTAGTTAGTACTGTTGGCAACATTTATACCGGATATAATTAAACTTTTATGGCAAAATGGCCTCTAGGGAGCAGCACATAATGAGATATAGATGCTTTTTACACAAAAAAAAAACAAACAAATCAGCCATATAACTTGTTGCTACATCAGGTTTCACCATGTTTCCCTGTAACAGGAGTATGTGTCAGGAGTATTTTGTCATTGCATGTGGTTTTCTGATGGAGGAATCCACATGAAATTTGACTAAACATCGACATTCAGTATGTGCTCAGACTTGGTAAGTTCAGAAATGTCCACAGATCAGGACATTACAATACATAGTAGCTGAATAAAAACCAGGTAGATAGTCAAGTTAAATACTGTATGTGATTGCATATGATCCTTAGAATACTTTGACAAAAGTGAAGTTTAAGGGGTAAGGCATCATGGCATGCCAAACTGTTAAAGCACTCTGAGCTACATCTTCTATGAATTGTGCTATACAAATTGTACAGTTATGCACAGGGCACATGTGTACACACATACACATAATTATACAGTTTATTATTATTATTATTATTATTATTAGTAGTAGTAGTAGTAGTAGTAGTAGTAGTATTGAAGTAGAGTGGGGAACAATTGTGAGATGTGGGTGGACCTCTAGGCAAGACAAAAATCCAAATGCACTGCAAAGCAGACTCTACATAACTTAGTTCTGAATAAAGAAAATCAAATTTTTAGAATGGCCCAGTCACTTACCAGTTTTAAATGACTGCTGAATCAATGATCAGTTTAAATTAGTAATTTTAAAATAGCTGATTCTAACTAGCACAGCTCTTCAATAAAGTAGAAGAGTTAATTACTGAAATCTCATGTATTAAGTGTACAAGGAGAACCAGGTGATTTGGAATCTATGGTACTGGATTCACAGTTCCAAGTCGCCAATGACTACCAGTGACCATTTGTGGGTGAAAATGAAAGGTCAAGCTTCACACTCAAGCCCTGAAGAAAACTATTAAAATCGGCTTAACAATTCATCATACAGGAAGTGTCTTGAAGTTGTCATTGCAAACAAAGGATTTTCAAAGCAAGAACTAGAGAGTTCAGCAGTTCAAGAGGTCTTAGTCACATACACAGTTACATGCATACAACATGGAGTCAAGGTTGTGTAATGCTGAACCCCTGTCATGAATATTCAGTCAAACATAGATGACCAACACTCTTTATTTACATATCTACTTTATTATTTTCCCAAAAGCTTTATAAGCTAAGGACAACAGACTTTTTTCTAGAGTGCAAAATATCATATTAAATCTGTTATTGTACTTATTCCTAGCCGACTATATTTCACAGAATTCTGTGGAGAGTGTACTGTACCTCTACGAGTCAAACAGTACTGGTGGTTACATGTGCAACAGCATGCTATACATCTACTTTTTTTAAATGCAGTAAACTAAGATGTGTCAACAGGGGCGCTGCTCTTGTGCCGACCGGCAGCAGGTGTTGGTGGTGTGCGTCCTGGGCATCCTGTGTGTTTGTCTGTGCCTACTGTACTTTCTGCTTTGATCCTTGTGTTTTTCTCAGTCTCCCCATGTAGTAAACTTGACACTGGGGTGTATTGTGTTCTGGTGTGCGTTGTATTGTGTTTTGTATAGTATGTTGGATGGTCTGTTCTGTATTATGAAGGGGTCATTGTCCTCATGCCTTTTATTTGACTCCAATGTTGTATCTCTGGTATTTGACTCCAATGTTGTATCTCATGTCTCTCTCTCTCTCTCTCTCTCTCTCTATATATATATATATATATATATATATATATATATATATATATACTTTTTTTTGCTGTTGCTGAAATATTGTAACACCATGGAGAACCGACCATGGCTCTGCACATGGTGTTGGAGCAGAAACCTGGACTGGAGTAGCAGCAGGGGCTGGAACAAAAGCAAAGGAGTGTGTTGCAAAGGCAGTAACGCTGGTGAATACACATGCAAGAAAAAGCTCAATGTCATATCGATGCTGTGGTGACAGAACTATAATTACAATAAATTTAGAACTAATGAAAAGACCATAGGGCTGGACAGGACACTGGATAGGTAATTTCTCGTTTTCTTCAATACCCAATCTTCGTTAAGTAAAAGCAGAACTAAAACTAGGACACATTAATTGGCTGCAGTAAAACAGTCATTACCTTCCCAACACTCTAGAAGAACGAGTATGGCTGGGGCCATCATCATAATGCACTGCATTCCTAAAAACCTGCACCCATCCTTTATCTGATGCCACTCTCCAGAACCATGCACCAAGGAGACAAAATGTGATCACATGGGTTGGATGCACTGCAGAGGAGCCCCAGACATCACTTGTTCTCTGTGAAAGCAACCACACTACACACTACATGCAATCTTAGGTAATCCACTCAAACAAAGGGTTGTTTGTGAAGGTATGCCAAGACTTGTGCATGCGAAAAATATTTTGCACACATGACTTGGCACCTTATTTTGAACTTTGGTTTACACTCTCAGGTGTTTTCATGGGAAGAAGAGCTCTGTGCTAAGTCATTTGTGCAAGAACACTGGAAAACAACAGAGACGAGCCTCCTGCCTTTGCCTCATATAGTCCAGTGGCACCTTTTCAATTGCTTAAGGTCAATAAATCACTACAGGCAATTAGCACAGTAGGATCTAGTGGCCCACATGATCTAGTAGTTGTTTGAGCTGTTACCCTAACCACTGACAGAATGTCATATCCTATTTTAACACCTTATTGGCATAATAATGCATTTTTTGGCCAGCGTCAAGTAAAGCCAGGATGAGTCATTTAGCTGAGCTGAGCAGTACCCTTATACTTCATTGGGTGTTACTTACAAGTGCTAGATTATAGCAGTCATAGTCGTAGTCTTTGCCTCTTGTGGAGGTAAACTTCACAAAAGACAGGATGCTGATTAAAATGTAGCTCCCCACTCATTTACTAACCTTGTCAGTTAGCAGTTACACATATTTTAAGTATAGATACGTTAAAATGAGACCTACTCTTACTACTTAAACTGGTAGAAATTCAGAATATCACATAAAACACTAGACTTTGCAGAAAATACTAACATTAATACTAACAAATCTCAAAAATGTACAAGGTAAAATAAGCCCTATCATTTAATTCATCCGATCTACGCAGGCTGCAGTGCAATTCATGCCAAATCTCTGACAGAAAGACAAGAGTGACTACCAGCTGTTGCCTTACAAGGTTCCCATGGTGACAGGCTGAGCAATAAATATGAATGGAATAAACTCATGTGGGGTCTCTCAGAGGTCTCCCTGCCGTTGGAGGGGGATGTGCACAGTTTTAATCTCATGCACTTTTTTTTTTTTTAGCAATTTCAGCAAATAGCTCCTTCCAGTCACGCCTTGTTTTCTATCCAGTGCTGCTTACTCCCCCTACTTACACTCACACAGACAGACATTTAGGCAGACACACACATGCACACACACACACACACACACACACACACACACACACACACACACACACAAAAGGATGTTTGTACACTCCTGGCCTTGTGTACGTGACACCAGTGATTGTGGCTAAGACCACAGTCATAAACCATTCCTCTCAATCAGCATGGTTTTTCAGCAGCATGGAAAAAGGGAGGAGTGCGATTTTAATGGCTGTTCAGCTCAAATCCCATCAACCTGACAAAACTGGGAAAGCGAATAGTGCTCTGCACCTTTAAATCATCCCCCTTCTTGTTATTCCCCCCTCTCCACTGCTCCAGTCTTCATGTTTCACAGCATGACGATGATCATCTATGCACACTGCTGCACGTTCACAAATTTCAGATATTACGCTGTCATCTCCCACACAGCAAACTGGGTTTAGTATTTCTGCAGCACAGTTAATCAGCAAGGAGGGACAGCCGTCTCCTAATGGCTTGGGCAGTGTGTGGTTCTTCTGTTACAAAGTGTCACAGAGATAACAAGCAGACAATCTGTCAGCTGGATGCATGCACAAAAACAGAGAGAAAAAAGAGAGAAAGAGAGACAGAGAGAGAGAGAGGGTATCAATAGAAATGTTTAGCCTCTCTGCTCATTCTTAAGCTACAGTAGTAAAGAATGGGTAGGAAGCAGCAAAGAGAGGGGAAAAAAACTGAGTTTAACAACACACATGCTGGCAATGAATGGCAGGTTTAAAAATAGCCTCTTCACTAGAGGCGAAGGGGAGAACATGCATATTAATGAACACTACTCCCAAAGCCTCCTGCACCTCTTACCCCCAACCCCTCTTCTTTTTCCCAGCCCTCCCCTCCCTCACTCTCCCTCCTTCTCTCAATGCTTCAGCGCCCCCCCACCCCCACCCCCTTCACCACCATAACACCCCCATTCCCACCCCCTCCTCTTTTCCACCGCTACCCACATCAATGAAAACAAACTGCACCGCACAGGCTGTGCTATGATTGGTGCAGCCTGGTCTCCATTCATCCATCGCCCAGGCAGACACATTCAGCAGCAGCAGCCTCCTCCTCTTCCTCCTCCTCCTCCTCCTCAGCCTCCTCCTCCTCAGCCTCTTCTTCTCCTCTCATCCTCTCACCATTCACTCTCTGCCTCCGCAGCCAACAAGAATGGATGCTCACCTCTCGGTATCTGCTTCACTGTGAAGAGAAAGACTGTGAACCTCCATGTTCTTTGACTGTTTGTTTGTTTTGGTTTTTTTCTCTCTCTCTGTCTCTCTGTGTTCACAGCACTAAAACCCAGTAGCTGAAGCCAAAGAAGACTGAACGACCGAACACCCTAAACTCGTCTCTGTGTTCAGTACCACATCTGTTTTTTTTTTTCATTTGGTAGCAGTGTCATTTACTGTATCTTTTGCTGTCACAGTCCCCTTGCTTTTCTGACAGTGACAAGATGCTTGTAGAGGATTTTTCTGCCTTTTCATGTTAGACTCTTAATGGAGGTGAGGAGGAGCCTCTTAATGGAGGAAGAGTGAGAAGCGAAAAACATGTGTTCATCGGGGGTCCTCTGGCGGTACCACCGCTGAGGCGATCTCTCTCGCACGTCTCTCCTTCTCTCGCTCTGGTCTCTCTCGCTCCCCTCTCCCCTCTCCCCTCTGTCCATCCGTGCCTGCGAGAGCTGCGGCGAATGATGTGCTGATCAACCATGGAATTCAGCTCCTCCTCCATGTTTGACCAGCAGAAAGGTAAGTGGTGGGCAGATGTGGTCATACCATGAGCTAAGAGAGACTAAACGCGGGATGGTGAAAGTGTACAGTACTTGCTTGGATATGTACATCCCTGTTCATGTATTTCTGTACGTTTTTGTTTGTGTATAAGTGTGTGTGTCTGTGCCTCAGTGTTTGTGTCTGTTGATGAGGAGGTAGGAGGGTGGTAGTAGCTGCCATTGTTGCCATGGTAATCCTGGGCTCTCCACACTTGGCTTCAGAATATGCCATCACCTGGAGACAAAGTGGAGGATTACTGGCGGTATAATCCGAGAGGCGATGGGTGTCAGCAGAAGGTCTTAGTTATCAGCATTCACACTGGTTTTGGCCTATGGTTGACTAAAGTACCTGTCCACAGAGTGGGCTGTGGATGCATATTACAACAGGTGTGTGTAAGTGAGAGAGAAAGCACATGAAATGACAGTCGTGCAAGAGGGGAGGAAATGACACGAGTGAGTGAGTCCCATTATGCTCAGCGGTCGACACAAGAGGGACAGACACCTCAGGGGGTGTCATGGTGCCGTGGCGACATCGCTGTCATTTCGTGGGGGGGGGGGGGGGCTCACAGAACACTGCTGGAGGACAGAGTCCCCCACAGTCCACCACTGAGAAGAGCTGTCTCCACTCCACAGTTCCTCTGCGGGCACTGAGGAATCTATTCCGAGAAAAGAGAAATATAACAATTCTTGTGGGCAGCCATGCTTCTGCATGGAGGCTCATCCTGTCCTCAAGGGGGGGAGTGAATAAGGGCCTCCGGGGGGATACACAGAGAGGTCAGGGGGTCCATATAAGGTGGCTGACAGACAGCACGATTCCAAGAGTGTGGTATTGCTAGGACAGAACATAATAACCAACATTATTATTATTATCATTTAGGGGTTAAACAAAATTATTATTCATTCACTTTGTCTGGAATGTTCTGCCCTGGCATTGACAATGCAGGGACAACTATGAGGAAGTGTATGAGATGCCAGAAATGTAACAAGGAAGTGAAACCTGCAATAAGGAGCAGTTTTTGGTTATACTTTCTTTGCATGGTCCCATAGATGGCCTGACAGATTGTCTACAGCTGTTAAAACTAATAATAAACCATCTGTTGAAACTCTTAGGGTTAGGAGTTGGGTTTGATCAAGGTGATAGGTCAATAAACAATAAAAAAATGAAACAGAATTTCAACAAACCATCTGCAATGTCACTGCTGGCAGACTCTTTACATTAAGTGTTTTTAGTATTGTAATAATAATAAGTAAGAAAGAGAGCAGGGATGTTATGTTATGTTGTTTGCCTACAACAATAACATTGTGTATTTTTGTGTTTTTCTGCATGATCTTAGATTCTACTGATGAGGTCGATCTCAATGTAGTGTTCCAAGCAGCTGCCAGTGGGGATGTCAACACGCTCACAGCAACAATACGTGAAGACCCTTCAATTCTGGAGTGTTGTGATGGGGAAGGTACAGTGCACTAGGCCAGCTCAATAGTTTCAAGTTTTGTTTTGTTATTGTCATCACCATGCATACCATGATATAGTAAAAAAGAACATCCCGCACACTATCTTATCCACCAGCTGGTGGATAAGATAGTGTGCGGGATGTTCTTTTTTACAAATTGACAGAGGTGTGCAAAAGCGCTTTTATGAACTGATACCATGATATAGTAAAAGCAGAGTCATATATACAGTATATACAATATGTACTGTATGGATATATAACTGGTACGTTTACTTCATAAATATATATCTGAATGTGTGTGGAAGATGTTATGACATTACACATACTTCATATCCCTAATTTACTCCACGAAGCTTGTAATTAGTCACAAAAGAGAAAGTAAAGACATGAAGCAGTACATCAACACAAACAGTGGGTTGCCTCTCTTTCCACTGCTAGCCTCCAGGGAATTCAAGTGAAACCACAGGCAGGCACTACTGAAGACTGCACACATAAGACACATTACACATACAGCTTTCACAAGAGGGGAAAATACATTTGCGTAGGCTCCTGCTTAGTGTAATGTGTTAGCCCTTTTCCCTATGCCACTCCTTTTCAGGGAATTCCATGCAAAGTGGTTGATCAGGTTAGTGAGCGCACTTTTCTATGGAATTAGATGCAAATTCAGTGGGGGTTATAACAGCACGTAGAAGCCTAAGGCTAAAGAAGATAGCACTGTTTTGTTGTCAACCGTGTGAAGTGTGAAATACTACAGTGTTATATTTTTTCCCGAGATGAAGAAAATCTAAAAATGAAAATGTGTGATTAACAACTTAAGTTTGCCCACGACATAAACATGTTTATTAAAAGGAGACACCCTTCCACTCAGTAAATGATCCAGGTATCTTATTTGCTGTTCCCTCATACAGCTTTTCAGACTCAGACTGATACTCACAAAAAAGTTTTAGACTTGAACACAACTTAAATATTCCGGGTTACACTTGAACACCTGTACAACTGAATGTTCAGAATTAACCTGGAAAAAAATGTTTGGTTTCAAACTTAAATAACTGCACTGCTAGGACGCATGGTGATTTTCAGGAATCGTGTCAGTGAAACATGCACGTGTTGGAGTATTTTTCATATAAATGTTCTAAATATTCAGGATTAACCTGGTAAACATGTAATGTTTTAAACTGAAGTAACTGCACTGCTAGGACGCATGGTCATTTTCAGGAATGCACGTGTTGGAGTATTTGTTCATGTGCGTGTCACAGGCTCGACTCCCCTGATGCATGCAGTTTCGGGGCGGCAGGTGGACACGGTGAAGCTCCTTCTGAAGATGGGCGCCTCCATCAACACTCAGGACGCCTGCGGCAGGACCTCCCTGTCCCTGGCCACATATCTGGTGAGGACAATGGGATACGCTTTTCTTCTTAAGTCATTTAATTTTTATCTTTAATTAAATATAAAAGTGGAGAGAGACAAGGGCGTAGCCAGAAATTATAAAATGGTCTGCCTAGCCCAAAACACCTAGGTTAATTTTATTACTAAAACAACAACAACAAAAAATTTATAGAGCCCCATTGGGTGGGCCTGATTGACAAGTGGGTTGGCACAGACTCATCCAAGCCCACCCATGGCTACACCTATGGAGAGAGGGACAGGAAGTGAGTGGCAGAGGGAGATTGGGTGGGGAGAAATGGGAAATGATGTCTGGTCGATTTAAACCAGGTTCTTGGCTATACGGTGCAGGTTCCATAACACCCTCCACAGTGGAATCAGTTAACAATAACATTTATTCATTTTTTAAAAGGGCACTTAAAACTAACTTTTAAAAATGTACCTGTTGAATTAGTTTCTCACATTAAGTTTAATTAACAATTAACATTGCTATGATTGTCTGTGATGTGGTAATAGTTTTTTTTTGCAGTTGCAATGGAAATGTTTTTTGTTATGCCAAATGTTTTTTTGGACAAAAACAGCACAACTGGTAAATAGCACAGCATAAACATAACAAAAAGTGCTTTTAATTTAATGGTTATGGTTTCTTTTGGATTATAAAATTTGAAAACATTGAAAACATTTAGGATTTATTCATCTCCTTTAAGAGTTACACTAAATCTCTGTGACTGGAAGGGTTTATTAACCCAGTAATTTATGTCATTTAGTGCAGTGTCTAAACCATATTGGATCTCTCTGCCTTCTCAAGGGCTGGCTTGAAGGCTGTGTTTGCCTTCTGCGCAATGGAGCCAAACAGAACATTCCGGATAAAAATGGACGCCTGCCACTTCATGCAGCTACGGCAGAAATCGACTTCAGGTATGAACGCATTAAACTGAGAAGGCCAGCCTAGGTTCCTCATCAGTAATAATGCACCATTCAACATTCAGGCATCCATCTTTATTTGATCATCAAATAATATGTGTAGCATCTTTATTGTAGGTATACACCTTGCAGTTACGGTTTCCAGTCACGTTCCCTGTTACAGTGAATGTACATCATGAAGTACAGTGTAATGAAGTTTGTAACAATATGTACTTACACTGTACCATAGGGTAAGGGTTAGGGTTTGTGTTAGGTATGTTTAGTGCAATTAATATAATATTACATGTTACATACACTTGAAAACGCACTGTAAAATAAAGTGTTACCCACTGTCTCAGTTGCAGTTCCCTTTACTCCCTTTACTAAATACATGTGAGTTGACAGATGCAAGCAATGCCCTTGTGCTTTTCTCTTTTACATATATAACATGTACAAGTATTATATCTTCAGAATTAAGGGATTACCGTATATTAACTCATTATCATAGAACACCATTTAGGCTGTAGATGTATGACAGGAGTAAGTGCACTCTATAGAAGAGAGCACACAACAAGTGCAATAAGTGCACTTAACATCAACTCAAATCAAACACAACTATCATTTGGTGGTGATAGTGGTGTGCGCTATGTGCTGTGTCAGCAGTGCATCAGCAGCCACAGCCACAGAAGTGTCTATTAATGAGCGCTTCGCTTTCCTCCACAAGGGCGGCAAGTTCACCTACTCCCACAGAGGAGCTCTCTGTCGCCAGGGACGCAGTTATTGTCCCCATGGTGACCAAAGACCTTTGAGCCACTGGCAGTAAGCAGCACCAGCTGTTCTGTCCCATGGATCTCTCCTTCTCTCTCTCTTTCTCTCTCTGCCTCTCTCTCTCTCTCTCTCTCTCTCTCTCTTTCTTTTGGCCGATCGGAAGAGGAGACATGAGTCAGAAGTTAGACAGTGCTTTGCGCAAATGCACTCAAATTGTAGTGAAAATGTCAACAGACAGAGTGTTCTATCCAGACAGTGAAAATGTCAGTAAACACACTGTTCAAGTAAAGAGGGGTTAATATTCAACCACATGATACAACAGATGCACTTGTGAGTCTGTGCTGTGGTAGGCCTCAGACATTTTTTGCTTTTACATATGCATACTCAAATTTTAAAACAGAATTGTCTCTTATCACATAATGTAGCAGCCAGAATAGAGAAAGCATGTCTACAATGGCGTTGCAAATCATGCCCATCATGGCCTTTTTTTGTTTCATCAGCTGTTTCCTGTGGTAATATGTACATGCCAGCATTAGCCTGCCAAAAATCGAATCATTTGAAAAAATGACAAATATGACTGTAGAGCAATAGCAGAATTGAAACCAGACAATTCAGATTGACAAATCTGCACACAGTGTGAGTATTGTGATTGCTTTCTTATTGTGCAACCTTTGCATAGACAAGGGCGTTGTGCTGTATATAGTACTTGTCAGAGGAAATTCCAAGGAAGGGAAATGCCTGGGTTGACACACTAATGCTAGTGCTTGTCTTACAATGTGCTGCTGTGATCCTCACACTTAGGGTCAAGGAGACCTGAGGCAACAACCCATTATAACCTGGTTGTAAACAGGGTTTACAAATGGGTTTACTCTTTTACATGTGAAATATTATTGTTATGTATTATTTGCCTTTAATAAAACTAGAGTCATTGAATAAATGAGGGACATTTTGGTGGGAGTTCTAAAGAACTAAAGCAAACAGGGGTGCCACTAGAAATGTTAGGCCGTACGAACGAATACTATTTTGGGCACCATTATTGGTAATAACAGTGATAGTGTCTCCAAAGGGGCCCCTGCCAGTGCTGGGCTTCCTAAAAATGTCCTAAATTCCACCCTCTGCCTGCGCCCCCTGGACCCAAACGGCGTTAAGTACAACAGCTATGTCAACTAAAAGCTTCATTTTTAGATACATTCTTTGACCTTTTTCAACTCATCATGGTCACGTCAAAATACTGTAGCTTTATAATGCACTGTGTCACTTAAAGTTGTAAAGGCTTATAACATTGCATTATAATGTTTCATGAGTGCAGTCGAGAGTATGTATAAATAATTGTGAATACTTTTGTCAACCATTATAAAGCATGAATGCATTGTAACACTTTATGAATGTTTATATTTAGAGTGTCCTATCTCTGCCTTACTAATTGGGCTTTATATACCAGCAATCTCACTGCTCTTTTGCAGGCTCATGGCCGTTCTACTGCAGCAGTCAACACTGTGTGAAATCAATCATCAAGACAATGAGGTAAAGGACCCATAAATGTGTACAGGGAACAAAGAGCATAATATTGCCAAAAAAGCCAAAATTGTGGAGTGAAATGCTATTTCTGTCGGGTAAAAACTTCAGTAAATACTTGTGAAAATTATAATTGGCAATATGGGCAATATTTTATTACAAACCAAAAACTATTGTTCTAAGAGTTGCCCATTGTTTCACAAGACGCCCCATAATGAAGGCTTTTTTAATGATACCTGCATTATTGTTACCACCTGCATGACTTCAGTGCCAAGCCACAACATTTTCACCCCGTCATTGTTTTGTCTGTTGAAATAGGGAATGACAGCTCTTCATTGGGCCTCCTTCCACAACCGGCCCGAGCATGTGCAGGCTCTGTTGCAGAAAGGGGCAGATCCCACGCTGGTGGACAAGGACTTCAAGACAGCCCTTCACTGGGCAGTGCAGGTATGGCCACCACTGTATCTACTCCTACAATGGATGCTGCGAATACAGCCTATTTAGTGAGCCTCATGCCTGTGACTGTAACTATAGTGGCAAGTAAGAGTCTTTAGTAAGTAAAAACCCTAAGTAAAACCCCTGCCACATATCTGATCTAACCATCTTCTCAACTGGCTGAGCCAAACAAACACTACTCATCAGACAGGTAGATCTGCTAAAGTGAAATCCCCTGTGGTAAATGCACAGGCAGAAGTAATATATAGCAGGGTTTTTTTATGCAGACTGATACTACATGACAATGAAACTCTTAAAGTGACACTGTAACCTCTGTGTCACTTGCGCTCTCCTCCTCGGCCTGGTGGCCAACTCCCTTCAAAAGGGAGGACTTTAAGTCATACTGACTTATCTGGGAGCAAACAGAAAGTTTCATGTTGCGTTGTTCCTCCATGCAGATAGTGGTACAGTATTGCTGGTTTTTACAAGTGGCTAGGGTCAGGAACATCAGCTTTGTCAAAATGCACAGCACCCTCACCCCTTGTGAAAAGAGGAAGTAAAATTGGTCTATTCAGAATTTATCTTTCTTAGTTTTAAAATGAAAACAGTGAGGAAAAATCCATCCTTTTAAGGGGAGCAAATGCTTTTGGAGAAAAACAGTGTGTCAAAAAAATAAATAATAGTTGAATTACTTTTTCTTTATGTTCGCATTGTAAGATTAAGATAAATTACCAAAGGAAGATGTTTTTAAATGTGGTTTTGGACATTAGCATGACTCACATTCTACTGCCTACACTCTGTCTTGAAACTGAAAATTTGTTTGTGGGGGGGTATCCCTCAACAAATTAAACATTTGTTTGGTGGAGATATGAGCAGCAAAGCTGGCTTATCTTTAGATGCACTTCTAAAGTGAAGTGGGTTTCTCAGTACAGTAATATGAGTCTTCCCATATGAAGAAAGACAAACCCCAATGTTGACTAATGCTGGGTTATTTGGTATTACAGAAAATGTATGTATTTCAATATTACCTGACAAACAGTTTCCACAATTTCACACATTTCCTGGCAAATGGACATGCTCTTTTGCATTGCTGGAGCAGGAAAAAATTGCTACTAGTTGACATCTATTTACATTACATTCTGTTTACGCACTAATGACGAACTAAGGTGTATGAAATTTAGGTCATTTGGTTCCCTTCACTAGAAGTGCCTCAGTTTTTGGTTCCCATAACTGAATCAACAAGTATCACTATAGGGTCAACCACCAGAAGAAAGGTGTTGCAAACTCTGAGTCTGTGGTTTTAGTTGCTACAGAGGAGGGCCCACAGTGGGCCCCCATAGCACACGAAGAGCAGTGTTTGTCTGTTGGGGAGTGGACACGTTACAAGCCCGACTTCTTTATCAGTGCTCCAGCCACAGAGTATGAGAAGTGTTGATATGGAATGTCCACACATGCTGTGTTGCAAGCTGGTGTGTTTGTGTCAGTCACCACTGACAACCAAAAGTAAGCTCTTCAAGCGATGCTGAAAACTGGATAGAACTGGATAGTGTACTTGTATCAAAATTCCCAGGCCACAGATTGCAAAAACAATTTTGCAAAAAGATGAAACTTCATAACAGGATATGCATGTCAACATCGTGGTTTTACCAAGTAAAAAAAATGCCCCCGCCAATGCTTGTTACAGAGTGGCAGCAGATTCATGTGCTCTCTAATCCTCGACCACCATCTGGGCCCGTCCGTGATCAACTACGACGATGAGAACGGAAAGACCTGCGTGCACATCGCAGCGGCAGCCGGCTTCAGCGATATCATCTACGAGCTCGCTCGCGTCTCCGAGACCAACCTGCAAGCTCTAGACGTGGACGAACGGTACGGTCACATGCTGTGCACATCAGAGGAAGTGGCATGCAATCAGCTCAATCTGGCCACAAAAGACAAGATAACATGCTGCTCGTGACATGCCCATTTCTCTGATTTTAGTCAAAAGCATACCCTTACACATGCAGCTTCCTGATAAGCACTGGCCAACTCTTACAGGCCTATGAAGGAGTTTTTTTAATGCTTCAAGACTTGCAATCATCATCACAAAATTTAAAATGACATATATACAGTCTAAAAAAAAAACTTTATTTTTTTGACCAGTACAAAATTAATACACACAGTCAATGTTTTGGGAGATGCAGTTGCTCTTTTGCATAATCAAATAGAGGCTGTTGGGCATATTTTTGCATGAGGTTAGTTTCTGCATTGTGCTTCTCACAAAAGAAGCTTCCTGTGACAGAGACGAGGTGAGACTCAGGGCTATTTTTAAGCTACCAGGTACAGAATGCATGCATGCATGCATGTTTGCACATACTGTGGTGAAGGTGAGAAACAAGCCCGTCCCATATGTTCTCAGAGAAATACAGTGAAAGAAATCAAAAGAAAGTCTTGTCTTAAATGCACTAAAAGAATACTCTCATGGTCAATGACCAACTGTGGAAACCATTTATTTATTATATTTTAGCATTTGAATTCTGAGTTAATGTACCAACCACAAAACATGAAAAAATAATAGATGTCAAGAAGTAGTATTACTTGACATAATGGCAAAGGAGAAGAAGGAGTACAGACAAAGAGAGAGAGAGAGAGAGAGAGAGAGAGAGAGAGAGAGAGAGAGAGAGAGAGAGAGAAGGAACGAGTGTGTTTGTTTTCCTCTGTGCCCACCAGGGGAGTTTTCCCACTAGGTAGCGAAGGTAATTTAAAGTAAGTGGTAAATCTTCCACTAAAAAGGTCTGGTGGTTTCATTCTCTTAGCAAAACAAAACCACAGGCCTCTTCTACTAGCCTACAGTATTTACCTCTTGCTTTGAGCAAACATACCCAGGTAAATTACGAGTTGTCCACAAGTGGAAATTTGTCTACGGTTTCACCATAGTACAATCACACAATAGACATCTCATTTACTAGCATCACATACACACACAAACACAAACACAAACACAAACACAAACACAGCATTTTATGTAAAACAAAGGAAGACCTACAATATGCAAAAAAGTGATTAATAAATGTAATAAATAGGCAACCTACAGTATAAAAAGGCTGAGTTGATTTCAGTAAGAGTCCCTGTGCTAAACCTGCTTTGTGGGATACGCACCCCCAGGACCCCACTGCACTGGGCGGCTGCGGCGGGCAAGGAGGAGTGTGTCCAGGCCCTGCTGCAGCTGGGAGTGGAGCCGGAGCCCAGAGACATCAACGAGAACACGCCGCTCACCTACGCCATGTACTGTGGCCACACCGCATGCATCAAACTCCTCTCCACTGAGAACAGGTAGGTAGGACCGCCATTGTTTTTTGTTGTTGTTTTTTTGTTGTTGTTGTTGTTTGTTTGTTTATTTGCTTGGTTAATTGTTAGTTTGTTTTTTGTTTAGCATTCTCTATTTTTTTTTTTTTTGGGGGGGGGGGGGGGTGCATTTTGTTCATGTAGCATGTCTGGCAGAGAACAATAAAGTTTCTTACTCATACCATATTGTGCAAAACTGTCAGCAGTGGGTGTAATATGACCACAGTCTGCATCTGTTCAACTGGTTTACCATTTTGAGTTTAGAGGCAACTACTGTCATTAGCGCTGTCAAATCCATCCTGCTTCACGACAAGCAAGGAACCATTTCTCTTCATGATTCATCCCCCCTGAGAAAATATGAAACGTTTGTTATTCAATTTTGGCTTCTACCCTGACCCCAGGGACTAAACTCTCTCTCTCAGTGCGGGTTTATTCTTACACAAAAAGGTTTCACTTCCCCGCACCAAACAGAACTCTACTGCAGCACAGTTGCTATGATGGAAAGATGTTCCTATTTTCATATTTATATTACTCATATTGGCAATGTAAAAAAAAAAAACTTTATTTTATTATGTGTTCCTATGTAGCGGTATTCCCAGGGCAACATGTTTTGTTGATTATCATTTCGTAGAAGACGTCTTATACTGCCTATGAGGCCATTTTATCAAAAAAAGTAAGTTCCAGATAGATTGTAGATTATAACCATATTTACAGAAGTTGTAATTCCTTTGAAATGCATTTAAGAGAGCGCTTTGATGGTGTCAATAACCTAATGCTGACATGGATGCTAGTACCAAAACATTAGACAGACAGACAGACAGACAGACAGACAGACAGATAGATACCAACGGATATTTGCACCATGCCACTGATTAGAATGAGGAAGTGCTAACACATGTGCATAAAACTCTACTCCTCACAGATTAGACCCAACCCGACAGCCACATTCCCAGAGCAATGACCTGTCCAACAAAAAGGAGGGAAAGTTCCGCATGCTCAACAACATCTTCTCCTGCAAGAAGAAGAAGGAGCTTCATGCAGCGCTCCAGAAAGTACCAAACCACGACCGACACCAGTTGGAGGAGACGTCTGAGGTGGATGACATCATCACCATGTTTGACTGCCTGTCATCAGACTCGTCGGGGAAAGATTCGCGAGAAGATGGGCTGGCCATGAGGAAGAGGTCCGGCGAGCCACAGAAGCTGAACCTCCTGGAGGACCACGGCTTAAAGGAGGCCAAGGGCCTTCCGCCCATTCGCACACAGAGTCTTCCGCCTATCACCCTGGGACACTCACTGTTGGCCAACGTGCAGTTTATGGTCCAGAGGAACTCAGGTGGGCAAATGATCAGCCACCTAGCCCACAGGTCTCAGAAGAGCAAGAGTGAGCACGACCTATTTGACAGCAGAGCCAAGAACCAGAAACCGGTGGGCCAGACATGGAAGACCGAGTCCAACCAAGTGCTGACCCACAAGGCCTGGGTATCAGCCCCTTCAGACAGGCTGCTTGACCGACCTCAGCAAGAAACAACAAGCCCCTTAGATGTGCTCTGTTCAAAACAAACCCCCTACATTCAGAAAAATGAGCAAGGTACTTGTGCTGATATATAGTTTGTTATAAAATAAAACAGACAAACAGAATGCTTTAAAGGTGCTATTTGTGGGATTGTGGACAAAACTGGTACTACAATTAAATACAGAATGCTGTGAAGCATTGATCCCTCTTCGGAGGCAAAAGGCGATGCACTATATCAAAACATCATTTGAATTTGCAAGCTATTAACTTTTTTATATATTTTATATTGGAACGATTCTGGCTGTGCTAATTGTTGTCAGTAAAATCCACTACTTCAATTTAACTTGTTTCCTTAATCTCTAGTGACATATCATGTTATGATTATTTTTCATAACTTTTTTTAACATATTGAACCTTTAACTTCGACACAAACAACACGTTTAGCTTGGGAAGCATAACACGTTTTATGCCACTTATGTCCAAATATTTACAAAGGGCATATGTGATTTAATCATTACACATAAACACAAACAAACACACCTCATAGAAATAGTCACTCTGTATTTGACCACCTACAGTAGCCTTAAGAATACACAATGGAAAATGGTTGTTGCGGTCATGTTTTGTATGCAGCTTTGCTGATGTCACTGGTTGTTGGCTGTTAGCACCTCTTACTGGGAACATGCCAGAACCTTGTGGCTGCCAATTCTGCATTAGCAAACCTTCCCTTCAACTAAGTGTTGTTCAGAAGATCTTAGTGCATCTGCGTAGCAACAAAACCACAGTTAGCTTTTTTTTAAGTTGCACTGACATGCTGATTGCCCTAGCAGTCTAAATCAAACACTTACAGATTTACCAGCAGTGGTGACTTACTAAGACAAACATGAGCAAGTTAAACACTTGTATGAAGACCAAAGATAATGTTGACCAGTAGATGTGGGTGTTGTGTTCTGCACTAGGCATTGGATAGACACACCGGCTTCCTTTACATGTTAACACCATAATGTGTATAATTATGTTGTACACATGCAAGGTTCAGCCATTTTGCACTTAGTTCAGTTTACTTTGATTAACAGAGCTGACAGCTGCATTTAGGTCTGTTTAGCCACAGCTTAATCAGCCTTTTTTTGTTTCAGGCCCCTACAATAGCTCCAGAGACACTAAAACCACAATTTTGTGGTTTGTTGTGTATTTTGTTTAAGTCCACATTTTCACTTCTCTTTTCGCAAAAGACTAGCAATAATAACACCAGGATGTGGGAGTGCATTAGCAATACTGAAAGTCCACAGACATTATGAGACGATCTGGCCTTCAAAGCTGGTCATGTTCTCAGTTCTCATTCAGCAGTTTATCGTCCCAAAAAATTGTAATAAAAAATAAATATATAAAGAAAATTTGCTGCTTCATAAGATTATGGCCACTTTTACACACACACACACACACACACACACACACACACACAGTTAAGATTAAATGTATACAAATTTTGTGCAATTCATCTATGTCATTTACATATGGGTCCTCTTTCTGCTGATGTTGTTACCAGGTCCAAACACACACCTGCTACCTCTAAACGGCCTACGGATGCGGGAGTCTGGCCTTGCACGAAACAGCCTGGCCCCAATTCGTGACCACTGTACTCATCGATGTAAGTACCACACCTGAACTCAGTTTGGAGGAGGAAAAAGGGATCACTGTCAAATCAGCACAAGTCAAGTAGGTTTTTATTGTCGTTTCAGCCATAGTGAGACTAGATAATGTTTTACCGGGAACAGTTGGTGATATACACAACTGTTAAAATACCTTCTCTACACTTCACGGGAGCATATATTGCATATATAAAATATTACACTCACAAAGCAAACTATATACAAATAAGAGATGACAACTGATAATGACTAATCATTGTTCACGCTCAGTAAAGAACAGAATTGTACTTTTATTGTCACACTGGCAGTACCCTCAAAGGATACCCTACACTCTCAGAAATAATGGAACAGTAGGGGTAGAAATCTGTATCTTAAGGTACAATAAGCATTAATGTACCCCCAAAGGCTAATATTTAGACCTTAAGGTACTGATGTGTACCTATTCAGCTCTGGAGAAGGTACAAACTAGTTGTAAAACAGTGGTTAAAAAAGTACAATTATGTGCCTGTGAGTGTACTGCTGGTGTGACAAATAAAAGTACAATCCTGTACCCTCTTTTGTGGGAATGTTCAGCCAGACAAAACTCTCAGTCTAATCTGAGTTAGTAGAGGTGATCTGTCAGCAATCATGCTGTGTAAGCACCCATAACTAATTAGGCTAATTAGGTGAGTCATGTCAAATACCCCATGATAAAACAGCAGTAATAAAAAATACGTTATTTTGTTCAGTTTCCCTTCCACCTGACCAGGTATCTCAGGGAGTGAAGAAGTCCAAATCCCTGCCCCTCAGCTCCCTCGGTCGGGGCTTGGCCAGCCTCCCTCCTCCCAACACGTCCAAGCAGCAGCAGCAGCAGCAGCACAAATCTGGGCTGCCCCAGAGCCAATCCCTCTGCTCCCTCCCGCCCGCAGCAGTCGGGGAACCGATGCGGATCATGCAAGTTCTTCCCGCCATCCCGCCTCTTAGGAGACGCAGCCCCTCGCCTTCTAAGCCTCCTGCAACGCCTCTCGCAGATGTTGAACAGTGATAGTGAGTCAGCAGCAGCTGATGGTGCACGGTGACACATTAGCCCCTCGAGATTGAGGTTTTTAAGGCCTCTGTGGTCAAACACACCTGTGCCAAGAAGTCTCATCAAGGAATCTGTCTCTTTCAAGTTAAGGCTTGTCCCAACTGCTTCTCAAAAGATTTCTTGGATGTTTTTTTAGCTGTTCCGGGTTTTCCTGTTGTGGGGCGGACTCATAAATGCGTCATTTCTGACAATGAGGGTTTAAAGGGGGGAAGAGTACATTCAAATTTCTGTAAATGAAAGTCAGAATGTCTTAGGTGCTCTGCACACATAGACTAAGACAAAAAGTAACTGACAGGTTTTGTAGAATGGTTTAAGGTATTTATTAATGTTTATTAAAGAGATACTTTCTTATTTTTTACATATTTTTACTCATCAAAAAACTTTATTGAAAGGCATGCACTGTGTTTAACTATTCCTTAATGTATGTATTTAAAGCATTTGAGTGGCATCCTGAAGTTCTTATCTGACTGTTTTGTAATAAAGGAATTTAATTATAAAGTCATCCACTCAACTGAGCTGAGCATATTATTTTACCTGCACCACTGAAGCTCCAGGCACTGATCACCTTTAGTTTGTGGTGAGGGGTGACTGACAACATGCAATAAGCATTAGAGTGGACAGCATTAATGGAACCAAATCCTTCTCTCTGTTACCAGAGAAATTTCTAGAGAGTAACGCAAATTTCAGGCTTTCAGTGATGTGTTACCCCTTTATCTACTCTGGTCATCACGCCAACTGAAAATCTGTTAAAAATCTGTTGCATCATGGCAACTGAAAATCTGTTGAAATGTGTTGAAATCATTTATATGTTTACATTTATCTTGCACCATCACCAATGGCTATGTTGTTTATGCACATTGCATTATTGTGCATGTTGTGCTGCGAAGTTACGAGCAAAGTTCCTCCTTGGTTAACCGGAGAACACGCTGTTGACAGCAGAGAGAAAGCTTTGTCACGCCAAAGCAGCTTGGCTATTCATGTTTGCCAGTAGAGGACACATTTTACTGTTGCTTCAAGAATTTAGAGAATTGTTATTATATGTCACCCTCAATCAAAAATCATTCTGACTGTGTGTTTCAAGGTTTCCCATTGTCTGAAGAAAGTGCTGACTGTGGGTGGCTAAATTCCAGAATTGCGACCCCAGTTCCCAAACATCAACAAAAGGTCTGAGATGGTTTCCCAGTAAATGCTTTAGTGGCAAGAGCTGGAAGCGTTGTTTTCCAGCTTTCCTGTAAAGCAGTCACATCTACTCTTTGGGAATCCAGTGTGTTGAAACAGCACTTGTGGTGGGACTGTGGTGCATCATTTCAGAATCTATTGGCATTTGCAGTGTGGCCTCACAACTGTAAAAACAAATCATATAGTCCACCTGACCAGTGTACGCTACTAGCAATTCTTGATTACAGAAGGACAACGGGACCACTCTAAACAGTTTTACACTTATAGCTTATATTTGCAGCAGACAATCAAAAAGCCTATATTATTTGCAGCAGCCTATACATATGTCCTACAGATTGCTCCCATGGCTTCTAAAACCCAAATAGTTGCACTAGTTTGTTAGGAACAAACAGATCTGCTCCGACATGTCCACATTAGCTTACTAATACTATCCTAGACAGGAGATAGCTATTATAGTGTGGTCCGCAGAGTGGGTTCTCATGCACCCCCATTACTTGTTATCAAAACCCATTTTTTAAGACTACTAAATATGTCTAGACATGTTAACATTACTGCAAAATGTCCCATGTGTGTTTTTCAGATGTCAGATGTAGAACCTGTGCAGTTGTGAAAAGTACAATTGTGAAATTTGACCTTCTCATAATTTTTGAAGCAAACATGGTATAAAGACAAATTAGACCACTTTTTCATATAATTTCAACATGACAAGTTGATTGTATGGCCAAGCGAGAGAAACGTCAGTGAACAGTGGGAGAGTAGTTTACAAGAATAGGTGGTCAGTGTTTATTCCTTGTAAGGTTTGGAAGTTGGCAGTGGACCAGATATTATTAGAATACATTAAGGGTATAAAAGGGTACAGAACTTAGTAAGAGAGGAGAGCATACCAGAATTACTAAGATGATGCTGCCTTTTGCTCTCTGTGACTGCCTACAATAAACCTTGAGATCCGCACACAGCAATTGCTTCTGGACCCTTCCTTCTGGGTGAGTCATCCTCCATCCAGGGGTTTTCTTCTGAATGTCTTGGTAATTATTTTAATTAATAATAGGCTTATTTTATTGTCTTTGATGTGTTAAAATCTACGACAATCCTCAGCAAGGATGGGGAAAAACAGAGAATGAGTTATTGGAGCCAGTATGGTCACTTGGAACAGTTTTGCCTCCCTCTCTGACAGGCATGTCTAATGATCGTAAAGAGTTTGATCATGAGAATCCTGTAAATGTGAAAGAGATGTTAGAATACCTTGATGATTAAAAACTATACACTGAGAGCTACTCAGTGCAAAGCTATAGAGGTGTTTATAAAGAAATGTTACTTTCTTTTGCTACTGTTACTTAAACCACTGCTCTGTAGGCACAATGCTCACTGGCTGACAGGCTTAACAATATTCTATCTGTTTTTCAACATTCATTCATGTTCAAGTATCCAGTGTTTCCATCCTGGTTAAAAGTTTAAGAGTTCCACCAAAGTAATCCTCCCCAGTCCATGGACATGTGCCTCACTAGGTTTGACCACATAACTTGTAAAGTTATTTCATTTGACTTTAATAAATGATAAGTCATCCCTTGAGTTTAATAAATGATGTTCAGCAGTAGGCCTAAGTATTTCATTTAAAACGTCTGTCATTACTCTTTAATTTCACTAATTTCATTGTAATTTTCAAAAACATATGGTCCAATTGTGCTCTTGACTTTGGAAATCAGCTGTATGCACAGTTCCTTGTACTTGAATCATAGTGTTAAAATTTCCCACTATGCCTGGTTCAAAAGGAATGCATCTAATGGATTATGGTGTTAGCAGTGACCATGAATCAGCCTGGCCTAACCATACATTCCATTGGGATGTAGGCTATTTAATGGCAATGGCAATATGTGCAATAATCACCTGAAGTCAAGGAATGGATTCGGTGACAAATACTTGCACTTGCAATCAACTTTGCATTATGTTTGAAAACCTACACACTGTATTCTGTCCTAATTTGTGGAATATTTTATATATTTTAGTAAATTTAGTCCTAAAACTGGCCTAAATGTGTTTCCATCAACTAACTGACCCTTCCAACCAATTTATATATATTTCACAATTGTACTTCTCACAGCTTTTAAGATGACCTCTGAAAAACACCCATGGGACATTTTGCAGCAATGTTAACATGTCTTACTGTTAAGTAGACATATTTAGGAGTCTAAAAATGGGTTTCAAAGACAAGTGAAGGGGGGTGCATGGGAACCGTCTCTGGGGACTAGATTATTATATGTTGGCTGAAGGATGTTGGAGTCATTTAAAAAAAAAAAATAACTGGTGAATGACAGACAACGTTGTCTTTAACAGAGGTAATCTACTGTGTCCTATGTATAATATGAATTATGGCTCCTTTCTCATAAATCATACTTTCTGGGTCGCACTTCACGAAAAACTAAAATATCAGTTCTCGTTCAATGGTTAGACACTAACTGGTTAACATTATATATGACTTTCGGTCAAATGGGTGGAGACTAACGGGAACTATGAGCGGAAATGTGGCCTGACGTGACATGTTGTCGTGTGTTGACTTAGTAGATTTGTAAAACACATGCATTGTCCTTCGTCTCTCCCTCTACCTTTGGTTGACTTTGTCGTTGATCCTTATGTATTTATATCTGCACTTTTTTGCGTGCATCGACACAAGGCGGGGTTTACTCATCAAGTAGTGCCCCCGAAGTGCCAGCTATATTTTGTTCGTGGATCAGACATGGAATCAGCGGGATAATAACAATTTCAGGTAAAGTAGAAATTGACCTGCACTTTAAATATTAACACTGGCTTTGAATGTGCCGTTAGGCACTGCTGATAAAACCAGGAGAAGTGAGACTTACTCTGATGCTAATGTTAGCTAATGTTACCCAGCTGTAGGGGCATATTCGTTGACTTTAACTTAATGGTGTGAATTTGACTTTTAACTGGCTTAACCCTAGTCTCTGATGACCATCAGACAAGATAGTTATTTGCTTTTTTCAGTGACAAAAATCCCAAAACGGAAGCTTAAGGTTTAATAAGAGAATAACGTTAACGTATTGTGGTCGGTAATGTATCCAATGCCTATTGAATGTGTGGAGCTAGGTAAGTTAGCACAACGGGCTAACGTTAGCCTTGTAACTAAAACCCTGCGCACATTGTAGGCTACTGGCCAATGTGCTCCGACCAAACCTGCCCATAGATATGGGTGGTAAGTGAATAGTTTCATCAGCTAGTTTGATGACAAATTACCTCCCAGGAAGAAGTATAGGGTAGCAATCTCAACATTATCGTAATGTGCTTACCAACCCCTATGTATCTCACACCTAAATACCTTCTCAAGTTGACACTGTACGGTTCGCTAAGGTGTCCACTCAGTTTACAAATCCGCGGCCGCAGATATTATAATGTACTAAGGGAACTGTTTTTCCCCTCTCACCGTACCCTTGGTGGACGGTGTATGAATGAGAGGGATATTCCATTGGAGTAGTCATTACAGTGGCCACAAAAAGCAGCATGTTTCGCTTAATTCACATTCAGGCTGATTTAACCTGGGCTTTGATAACCATGCTTTTAAATCCTTTAACAGAAAATGGGCCTATTAAAGAACCTCGAGGCTCATGGGGTAGAGTTACACTGTACTGTACAAAATACCTCCCCCCCGAAAGGTTACGTGACCACCGACTTCCGGGCACTACAGGAAAACAAAGACACCCCCTTCTTCTAGCCTTTTCTTAGTTTGCCAAATGCCTGGTGCCTCTAAGAAATTTTGCATCTTCAGGACTTGAATGTAGACTGTAGGCCGTGGCCGAAATGTTCACTCGTTCACTATATAGTTCACTACATAGGGTGTGAGTTACACTGCATTGCATTACATTTTGTCCCCTACATAGTGCACCACATGGTGAACAAGTAAACATTTGGGATTCAAGCTTTACAACGTGTTCTTTGTAGGTGTATGGCAATGAGAATGAGTTAAAATTGAATATGATACATTCCTTGTCTTGCAAAACAACAAGAGCAACAGTGCTGATCGTATTTCCTTAGTCAAGGTTGTGAGTTTTTAATGCAAAAAAATAAAAAATGTTGATACAGATGTGCCCAAAGACTAAGATGGGGTTTTCTTTCCTTTTTTTTTGTCCATCGGACTGTTAACATTGAATGTGTGCTTCCACAGCATGCCTTTTTTATCCATAGAAAAAATACGCACAATGATTTCTTTGACCAGTTATTTAATAGCTACTAGCCGTCCAGCAGCAGTGAAAGACGAAATGCAGAGAAATGCACACTTAACTTCATTCTTGTCCCTGCAGTCAATATAATTAAAATAAGTAGGTAATGTTTTAGCTAAAATAAATAAATAAGTAAAACGGTGACAAAGTGGGTTTGTGTGTTTTCTGTTGACAAAAAAATGGGACGTCTGTTCACCCATTGGTAAAGTAAAAGGGTTAGGTCAGGTTCAAGTTGGTCTTGGGTTTGCAGAGTATGAAACAAACATATCAGAATGGGTAATGAGTATAGGTATTATGTTTAATGGAAAGTGTCAGGTTCTGTGGTCAAAAATGTTGTCTTTGATAGGTTCCATAAATAGCTGTAGTTCACGTCATGTACTTAAAAATCCATTACAGGATTTGTTTTTGAAAATTAAACTTTTTCACCAGAGAAAACCTTAGGTGGTATTCTCGTGGAGAGAGAGATAACGGCTACATGCCTGGGGATTCATTTTGATCACACTAAAATCTATTGCAATCAAGTATAGCTTTCTTTCTAAAAACCCAACCCAAACTCATGAAAGCGCAATTTACCAGTGCCGTTTTTTTAGGTTTCATTTGCTGTTTTGAGCCTTGCCTTGAGATGTGTTTCTTTGGGTCAGACTACCCAGTAATTAAACACATTACTTTCACCCACATCACTTGTATGCCTGTATTTAGTTATACCTCATTGTAAATCATCAGTGCGGATTGGTAGGCTAATTGCTAGTGCCATTACCTAGTTTCAAATAAGATGATCACTGATATACATGTAATTAAGTTGTATTAACATTTAGGTTTTTAATCTTTGTTCCATTCCATTGGCAAGCCCTTTCTGCCTCACGTCAGCCATTTAAATTTGGCGATCAATAACCAACTATCTAACTTTTTGTCTCCTGTAGGATCTAAGACATCATGGCACGACTTCTCCTGCTGTTGCCTATGTTGTTACTGCACAGTGTACGTGGTACATCCCAGGACACGCCCAGTACGTCTTTTTTCACACTTTGTTTGTTTGATGCTATGACTTGTTAGCCGAGTTCAGTGGCTGGTGTATTTGGTTTGTTTTTTGTTTCGTTTTTTTTTTTTGTTGTTGTTTTTCTTGTAAGGTTGACAAAAGTTGTGGTTTTGTCATTGTCTCCTTCAGACTGTGTGTTGGTGAAGCCGAATTCACCCAATCAAAGTGGCACTCCCGTGGAGCTGGGCAAGGAGTTTACAGCCACCTGCCTCCTCCGACACCCACTGAAGGCAGACGACATTGTCTGGGCCTACAACAACGGACAACGACAGGTTGACCTCCCGAGGAAGTACTATAGGAAGATCAATGACACCGCAGGAAGCATCACCGTCAATGTGACCGAAGATATGAGAAGGTTCTTCACCTGCAGTGTTAAGGACGTTGACAGCCTCCCCTATAACAACTGCACATACAGCAAATATGGAATTTTGCTAGATAAAGGATGTGAGTTAACATTCTCTCTGATTTTTTTGGTGTTTGCGAGTGCTGCGCTGTTGTTGGTGGAATTATTTGCATTTGAATGCATGTACAGTAGAGGTAGTTAGGCCATTTACAAAAGTCTATACTTGTGTAAGTCTTCATACGCTAAAGCCTGAGTACGTGTATGTATTTGAGATATGAAAAAAGAAAGAAGTATCCACGTTTTAGCTCCCACAGTGTGATTTATTCAATGTTACTCAATGCTTCGATCAATGTTAACGTTGTACAAACCACACTGTGGGAGCTAAAACGATGTGCGCATACTTCCCTTAATTCAGCACCCATGACAATTGTTAAGAGATGTGTGCGCCCACTGTGCATTCATATTTTAGGTAGCCAGGGTGACATTAGAGCTTGAGGCTCAGTGTCTAATGAGGAGCCATTTTATTCAGGTTTTTGTAATGAATGTTTCAACTGTCCCAAACCCACAGACCCTCCTCAAAAGCCCACAGGCTTGACATGCCGGTCAGTCCAAGATGGACACAAGATGTCAAACAATGTGACTTGTGCATGGAACCCAGGAACAAGGAACCCTCGGATTCACACCGAATACAGGCTGTATATAGAAGTGTAAGTAAAAATATGAAAGCAAACTTTGACAGAAAAAGCTGGCGAGTACCTAACTGACTGTAAAAAAAAAAAGTTCATAAAAAGGTTATTGTAAATACCTCTTTTCTATGTTGCAAGTTTGCCGTTTGCTGGCTGAAACAAAAAACATTGCTTCAATTCTTCTTCCTATAGTGCGGGGCAACAGCAACACAGACATGCAACTAACAGCTCTGGCACAGTGATGCTGGAAATCTTTCCACACCATGAGATGGTGAGGATTTGGGTGGAGGCTGAAAACCCATTGGGCAAGGTCACCTCTGAAGCCCGGGACGAGGTTGCGGACAACTTGAGTAAGTGACAGACTGGCAGTCCGCATAATAATTTTAAGAAATAACAATTGCACATACGCCACATATGGAATTTAAGAAAAAGCGCAACACTGCTGCTTCACAGAGTCACCACTTAATGCCGTACTGACAGTTCAACACTAAGTTCTCATTGCAGTAATATTACATACTGACGTTTCAACACTAAGTCTTCTTTGGGGTAAACATTACACATTACTAAACATTAGTACGCCAGCCAATAAAGTGTTGTCTCTGTAAAGCAGCAGTGTTGCGCTGTTATTTTTATTTCTTCAAAAAGTTTAATCCATAAAAAGTTGAACCTGTAGTTATACCACCAAGGTGTGCAGGCCCTCTCTGACTTTGTGAGTCTGCATAATTATAACACCAACAGGGCTAATGGTGAAGACAGGTGAACCATAGTCAGTACACAGATTTGTAACCGTTTCAATACGTTTCTGTCTTTTTTTTTTTTTAGTCAAAACTAACCCACCAGTGAATGTGAGGATTCCAGAGCCAGCCTTTCCAAGGTCACTGCTCGTCCAGTGGACTCATTCCATCGACCAAAACTATGTGCGGTTGAAGTACAAGATCAGGTTTCGGGAGAAGGGATCCAGCACCTGGCTCCAGGTATGTGAACCATTCACAAGATGTCGGCAGAACCCAAAGCTCTTTGTTCAGTAACAGTAGCTGGGTTTCCATCCAAGTTTTAATGCAAATGTAAGTTATGGGAAAAACAAATCCTCTGTTGGAAACGCCTGCAAATGCACTTCAGTCTCCTAATACAAATATAAATTTGATTGCTTGAGAGAGGTAGATTAACTTTTAGTGTGCATAGACTATAATGTGAATGAAGCTGATGGAAACAGATTATTCGCATGCACTTGCATTAAATATCTGCACCGCATCTAGCCATTAGCAGCAGTCCTCCATCTAGCCCTGTAGCAGAATGGCAAAATGCGCTTGTAGAGTGCCTATCTATCTATACAAGTCAGGTAACTGAAATTCTTGACCCAAAGCTGCTCAGTGAAGCTTGTCTTCACCATGGCAATGAAAATGTACAAGTCATTGTGATCATTTCTTTGTCTTTCCCAATGCAACAGGTGCCTCAGGAAGACACCAAGGACAATCAGGACTCTTTCCGGCTTCAATTCCTGAAGCCATACACTGAGTATGAGGTGCAGGTGTGCTGCAAGCATGAGGAGGATTATGGCTACTGGAGTGACTGGAGCCAAAGTGTCATCAAACGCACTGCAGAGGACCGTGAGTGGCACTCATGTTTATGACAAGCTTGGGCTGGGCAATTCATCGATCATTCGAAAATTCACATCAATCCCGATGACAAGGCTCTGACATGTTTTATACTCGATAACATGACAGGAATGGCACAACAGCTGGCAATCAGACTCTGCCTTTCCTTGTGATACTGTCATTTGTAATCAATATCAAACAAATATGGGGAAAATATATGGAGATCATTTTTTTAACCATATCGCCCAGCCCTTTGGCACTGCCCATTTAGCCCATTGTGGAGCCCATTTAGACGGTCTGGTCAAATGAGGGTGAAAAAGTTCACAAAGAAATGTACAGTTCACTTTTTAATGGACGCTGTGTTTGTTGCACTAACAAACATGCTCTTGTTTGTGTCCCTCTGTTTTGGTTTTGGGCACTTGTCTTGGGTTCCCCTTTCCAGGGCCGACCTCCAAGCCTGACATATGGATGAACTCTGTCATCGATGGATCTGCCATTAACGCCCAGCTCTTCTTGAAGGTAAGGGCCCAGCGAATACACACACTCACCACACACATGCTGCTTGTCTTTTGTTCTACATGACGTAGAGATCATGTACAGCTGAACTGCTCAGCACTGATAAATGAGGAATTGGTGTACATTACTTTTAGCTGACGTTCTTATCCAGAGCAACTTACAGTGGATTTGGTACAGTCACAGTACCCCTAGCCATGTGGGGATAGATGCCTTGCTTAAGAGCACTTCAGCCCTACTGATACAGAAATCAAATCTGCAACTTTCTGAACTGACCAAGACCAACTTCCTAACTATTCGCCCACAGCTACCCTTTGAAGTGTAGGCTACAAACTACCGTATACTGTGTGTGACCTCCCCTTTATGTGCAGAGGTTTAGGTCTGATTATGAGCAGAGACTGCACTACCATTCACATGCTTGCACATTTTCTCTTCATGTGCGATATCTTAAATTTTAAGAAGTTCTTTCACATTTCAACCAGTTCATATTTGCTTTTTTTACTTTCACAAATTGTTAAGAAAAGGTTAAGTCATTAGTGTTCCATATCCTGTGCATTTTCTTGTAGGACACAATCCACATTTGTATATTTTTTCCTTATTCAGAAACCCGTGGAGTCAAATGGGAGGATACGTGCATATGACATAACGGTGGTCGTCAATGGCAATCCTAAACAGGTCCCGCTTCCCTTCGAAAATGGCAAGCCTTTCCAAGTGTATGACTTTACTGTGCAAAGGCATTCGGTCGCTTTTGTTGAAGTTACTGCACACAACTCAATTGGGGTATCGCCCAAAGCGGATTTGGCCGTTCCTCTAACTATTCCAGGTGCGTAATAGTTAAAGCTCATTCCCAGTACCTCTGACAAGCAAGCATGTTCGATGCCACTGTAATTTTTGTGTAATAAAAGCTTTGAAACTAAGGAAAACAAAGTTTATTACTGTTACCTTGTTAGCTAGTGGCTGTGTAATTCCTAATAGAATCGACCTTTGTGAATGCATCTAATGTTGTAACTAACCTTCTATTTTCACACATTTGGCTGTGGTTTGTGGTATGTGTAGAACTCCCTCCCGTGGACAATTTGGTGGTGTACTCCCAGAACGACACGTTCCAGGTGGAGTGGTCCGCCCCCAGGGTAGAGGGTCCCCCCACGGAGTACGTGCTGGAGTGGGTGTCCCTATTGGAAGGGCAGCGCAACTGGCAGAGGGAACCGCGCAATGTCACCAAGACCTACATCAGAGGTTAGGCTCTGCTGGTCAACACTCAGCAACGCTGTCAGCAGTTGTTTGTTTTGTTTTGTTTTTTTTGTTTTTTTTAGTAGTAGTTTAGTCATCACAACGCTCAATGCATCGCATCATGCCATGCTTATCACCTATTTCAACTATTGGCATCAGGGAAGAGGTTAACATGCATATGTTTAAGATAAACCTAAATGATTAGTGGTTTCTTTCCACAAGCCATAACACCACACACACACACACACACACACACACACACACAATTTTCTTTTTCTTTGTCTTTTATTATTGTTATTATTATTAGTAGTAGTAGTATTGTTGTATATTTGTTGTTTTTATTTTGCCTTCATACATACTCTTTATTTTTATAACAAGGGCCTTGGCCCTTTGACCTTGTGTGTCGAAAGCTTAGTGTTGATCAGTGCCAGAGATCATCAGTGTGACCACTCACTTGTTCTTTGTCTAGACAACACCCTGATGCCCTATGTACCGTATAATGTGACCGTGACCCCCGTCTACCACCGAAGACTGTCGTCCTCCAAAGGTGTCCACCTCAGACCACCTGGAAAACCCCAGACGGTCACCTTATATCTGCAAGAAGGTGGTAAGTATGTGTGAATCGGCCCTCTGTGGTAAAAGAGACATCTGGGAAACACTTCATTTCAATGGTCCCTTTTACAGTGTATCTACATGTGACATTATGTGCAGACACTGTACTCCACCCCACGTTACTCCTTACCTTACTTCTAACCCTGAAGTAGACTGTAAGTACATAATGTTACATGTTGTGGCACACCATTACACCAAACTTTGTAATGTAGATGTACTGTAACAAGGACTATACAAATTAATTCTAACTGACATTTGTTATTGTTGGCTGTTTGACATTTTTAGTTATCAACTTAAACTTGTAAATCCTTGACTTGTGTACTGTGTGTCCCATCTTTTGGTGTCAAATTCAGCATTTGAGGTGAATGATTAGCAAAGGTCTCAGTCAGTCAATGAGTCAGAGGCCTACTGTACACCTGGAGGAGATTCCAAGTAGAAGTAAACTCAAGAGTTAGTCGTAAACCTTCTAATAGAAGAGTCTTATGCCTCCATTCTCTCAAGCAAAATAAAGCTACAGGGCCCTCTGTTTAGAAGGTTTACCACTTGCACAGAGTTAAGAACATGCCCAGTTAAGGGACTAAACCCGCTGTCTGGAATACCCTCTTGTATGGAAATCAAAGTTTACTCTCGGGCAAGACTCACTGACTTCCTAGCAACCAATATCATCCGCTGGTGTAATACTGTGTGGTCAGTGTCATTAGGTGAAAGTGTTACCTGGCAAAGCGGCATTCTAACCCATCCCATAATATCTTTGCCTGGTCTAGTGCCAGTAGCAGTTCCGGTGGTGGAAGTGGTGAAGACCTGGAAACACAGTGCCCAGCTCACCTGGAATGAGATTCCTCTGGAGAAGCAGCGAGGGGTCATCACCAACTACACCATCATTTACGAAAGCAACGGCATAGTACTCTGTAAGTTGTTGCTGTTGTGCTTGTTTGCTTTCTAAAATCAGCCGTGGATCATGCCTGATGATGTTGGTTTTGGCAGCCATAGGTGTTGCTAGTTGCTAGTTCGTGCTAAAATTGTTTAGCACGAATTTGATTTTTTTTTTTTTTTTTTTCTCCCATGTAAATTGTAACAGGAGGCAGCACAGTGGAGAATTGTGATATGAAAATGTTTTTGTACTTTTGTCTTATTATTTAAATCTAAATGGTCATAATTTACATAATGATAAGAGGTACAGTATGTGCGAGAGAACATTTGCAAGATGATATTTATACTGAAGCGTACAACAATGTGTACGTCTCATCACTGTCAACAGTTGTTTGTTTTGTTTTGCTGGCTGTTTCTTTGGTCAACTGTGGTCTGTGTTGTTCCCTTGCCTCTCTCAGCGGAAACTGTGCCTGCGCACGTACACAGCCTGGTACTGAATAACTTGAAGAAAGATGGATACTACACCATCAAACTCAAGGCCTGGACAGTGGCAGGCTCGACAAGCAGTGACGCCTTTAACATGAGAACCTCAAAGTATGGTGAGTAATTTGGTTTGTTTTACGGTTATGAGAAATACAGTGATACCCCCCCACACACACACACACACACACACACACACACCCCACTATATCGCGGTTAACCTTTACGGTCTTGCCGCGTGAACATATGCATCCTATGTCACTATGCATGCTAAAGAAGAGTTTGTCAGAACAGTGTCAGAATTTATGACGACTATACTGTAACATATAAATATTGATTAAAATGCAGTAATAATCCAATACATACAGTAACTGTATTAAACCAGCATGTGGGAGGGGTATTTTAAGGCTTAAACTATAAAATGTTTTCTATATGGTCTCCCTATATTGTGGATTTTCAGCTATCTGGAACTAGCACGATAGGCGGGGGACACTGCAGTTGGGATAGCAGGAAGTACAGGCAACTAGTCAGTCCTTCTTCCATACAGGTGTATCTTAAAGGCATGCAGATATTGTGAAGTCACTTGGTGGGAAAGACGTGTGAAGTTGTGTATTATTTTCATGACAGGGAGGACCCATGCTTGTGAATGTTTGATTTTTTCAAACTGAGGTTTTATGCTACAGCAGTGTTTCGTTACGTGTTTGTCAGATTATGCTTTGTGTGAATCTTGAATCAGGACTTTCATTCATATATCTTATTTGAAGATTGACTGTACATAAGGCCTTTTTGCAAACTGCACAAGGCTTTCCTATTTTAATCACAAAAAAAGAAAAACTGATGGGAAATTGTGTATTGTAATGTGTATCGTAGAGTTTCCAGAACAAGCTTTAGTGAGATTGGAAGAGGAAGATGACTGTGCTATAATCTTTTTTTGTTTCCCTTCTTCCCTTCAAGATCCAGGAGAGATTGAGATGATTGTGGTGGCCGTGTGCTTTGGCTTTCTCTTCCTTACCATACTGACCTTAAGGCTTTGCTTCAAGAACAGAGAAACGTGAGTCTGTCTGCCCCCCTGTACAATTGGAGTTTTTGTTCTATTATGATACAAACGTGGTTCAAAAAACATCTCCCCACTTTTCATTAAAAGATAAAGATAACTGTTAAGGTGAAAAGCCAAGTAATATGTTGGTATACCTAATAAACAAAGTTTTCTCTTAACTGTGTCTTTAGGCTCAAGAAGAAATTCTGGCCCCAGGTACCCGATCCTTACAACAGCACGGTGGCCAAATGGTCTCCAGACATGTCAGCCAGAGTAAGTCTGTGTCTGTGTGTGTCTGTGTCTGTGTCTGTGCCTGACATCTATACTTCTGAAAGTATAAAAAAAAAAAAAAAAAAAAAAAAGTCACATTTGATGCAACCATTTTCTGATGAGCATTAATGTACAGTTGCACAGTATCCATGGGTAACTTGAAAGGCGCATTATTATTATTATTATTATTAGGCTACTTTGGAGAAAAACCGTCTGCTAAATAACAAAAGCGTAAGCGTAACCGTAACGGTGTGCCTGTGTGCGTTGCAGGCCGGCTCTCCCAAGGAGGCGACGCTGGGCGACCTGAGCGTGGTGGAGGTGGACGTGTTCGACCAGAAGTCGCTGTGCGGCGAGGAGGACAAGGGCTCCCTGGCGGCGCTCAAGAAGGACAAGTACCTGTCGGAGGAGCACAGCAGCGGCATCGGCGGCTCCTCCTGCATGTCGTCGCCACGCCAGAGCGTCTCGGACAGCGACGAG
Source organism: Setipinna tenuifilis (assembly GCA_030347295.1). NCBI lineage: Eukaryota > Metazoa > Chordata > Actinopteri > Clupeiformes > Engraulidae > Setipinna > Setipinna tenuifilis. Next base: position 12,933,442 of record CM059273.1, on the reverse strand, counting down.
GCCGACTCGGGCCAGACCACGGCCAGCACCGTGCAGTACTCCTCTGTGGTGGGCTACAAGGGCCAGACACCAGGGGGCGCCAGCTCCTCCACTGCAGCCTCCAACTCGTCCTCGTCGTCGTCCTCCTCCACATCGTCCTCGTCCTCTTCCTCGGCTGCGGGCATCAACGGCACCGCCACCGCCAGCCAATCCCCGGCACACACCTTTGCTCGCTCCGAGTCGACCCAGCCCCTGCTGGACTGTGAGGAGCAGCAGGAGGGCTCCGGCCACCACCACCACCACCACCACCACCACGCAGGCAGGCCCGGGTCCTTGTTCAGGCGGCAGCACCACCACCACAGCGGCTTCGGTGATGCAGACGGCAGCAGCAGCAGCGGTGGCGTGGGTGGGGACGGCGGCGGCATGCGGCTACACCCGTCGGAGCAGGACGAGCAGGACTCCAGCTCCCTGGAGTTCTGTCCAGCCGAGGACATCGCCGGCGAGCAGCCACAGGGCCCCACTGAGCAGCTCGCCGCCCCCGATGCCCACCCCAGCCTCGGCCTCGGCAGGCCGCCGTACATGCCTCAACAGAGTGGTTACAGGCCCCAGTGACCAGAACACGACACCTGACCACCACCAGGATCCTCATCATGAACCACCGCTCACACACACACACACACACACACACACACACACACACACACACACACACACACACAAACCCATACATACCCATACACACCCATTAACTATAAAACCTAACCTATCATCAACCATCTCTTCCACACACACAGCCATTTGGTGATGAGAACATATCTGCCTGTTAATAACCTCACACACACACACACACACACACACACCTAGTGATAAGAACACAACATCTACCTATCATCAACCCACAACCACCCTACACCCCCCCTTCCCCAACCGTGTTACAGGCCAACACGATGCCCATCCATCCACCCATAACTGACCTACGTGCCCCAGTGGACTGGCTTCAGGCCCCAGTGACGCCAACGCGACACCTGCCCATCATCCCTTCACCTGAAGCCTCCCTCATTTCCATGTGCACGTGCCTTTTGTTTTACAGACGACCACACAGAGACGTTTTTGTGCAAAACCGTTATGAACTGACATCAGTTGTTTTTTGTTTGTCTATCTTTTTGTTTGTTTGTTTGTTTGTTTGTTTGTGTGTTTGCAGCTCATATCCATTGATGACAGCTGCATTTTTGCACTTCACTAGAAAGAACGTGTAAGCTTTTGAGGACTGACAAATGAACTCGTCAAAACAAAACAAAAAGATGTCACGTTCCTCTTCTCCCCCGTTGTTTGTTCACATCAGTCTTGGTTACAGGAAATTGTATTCGTGTGCCTTTCCAACCTCCCAGCTGCCATATCGAAGCAAAATCGACAACCGTAAGCACGAATCCTCCCAATTCTTGCTTCCTCTCCTAATTCACACACAACAGTAGTTACATGTACACCTTTAAAGTTAACCAAGTGGTTGGTTGTCCTGCTATGAAGATGGATGGACTGAAACCAGTGCTCAAGAACATTTGCTCCCAGAAACATTTTTCGAAAAAGGGTCAAGTGAATGATTTCACTTCCATGAATTTCAAGGAAGAGCATGAGATGAAGAATTGATTAATGCAAATTAATGCAGTTGTATTTTAATTTGCGTACTACTTGTATACTGTTTGGGAAAATACAGGATCTTTTGAGACGGCACTGAATTGGACTAGCATCTTGCTGTCAGGTGTGCTGTTACAGATCATGTGGACATAGTATAGGTCAGTATACTACTACTACTGCTACTGCCCATGTGAATTGAGACATGATATGGGTCTAACATTATTGCTGAAACATACATGTGTATTTCAAGTGTACCATATTGTATTATTGTAACTTTTTTGAGTGTATTCCTTAGCTAGTTTTATTGTGGGCATCATTTGAATTTTATGCTTTAGTTTGCACATTTTTTTTAACCAACATAATCAACAGAGGTCAAAACCTCATGTTTAAAAAATACTTCAAAAGTTAATCTTGATGTGTATGTGTGCGTGTGTGTGTGTGCCTGTGCGTGCGTGTGTGTGCGCGTGTGTAGTAAGGGAGAGCTCTTACCAACCAAAGACGACCTAATAGCCAAGTATGCTGTCAATGGAACATATCTGTTCTGATGTGTCATAGACCTGAATGTTAATGTCTAGGACAATTTCTAAATCGGTCACGAGGTAAGACTTTTTTTTTTTTCTCCCCTGCTGTGACTGAGACCTTTGTGTTTGTCAATAGTCATCACCAAACATGTGCCTGTTTTTTTTTTTTTGTTTACCTTCTCCTTCCTCATTCACTACATGTAACATTAACTCACTGAAGGCGAAAAAGTGCTCACTGCTCTTGCCTCTGCATGCCCTTGGGACAGTTTGTCCATCAGACTGAGAGATCTACTTTAAATGCTTACAGTGCTCACCTGCAATAAAATACAAAAGACAAACAACACCTTCTTTGGTTATGAGTAAGCAGCCTTCATTTTTGCAGATATTCATACTCATGATGTATTTTTCTCATAAACATAATAAAAAAAAAAAAGGTTTTAAACAGGTTGAAATTGGACGGCGGCACTGCCCAGACATAAGTATGTTTCGCTGTGTCCTGTGTGGAATACACTACAAAGGTGGTAAAGTGATAAACCTAATTTAGTTAGCCCAGAGGTAGTTGTAATCTGTCAGTAGAAGAGCCCAGGGCTACATTCTCTTGAGTAAACAAATGCCAATAAACTCTTTACCAGTTTTATGACCACCTCGGCCTTAGCCGCAGCGCATATGTCCAGTGAACATGGTTGCCAGTTTTCAGTCAGACTTAAGAGAGAGCTATGATGTTTCTTTAAGTCTTTCAGTGGGGAATTTTACAGTGTTGGAGAAGGAAGGACAGCAAGGATAAAAAAGGGTAGAACATATTCTCTGTGGTTATACAAGAAATTTAAGTAAGAATATATATATATATATTCTATATATATATATTGCAGCAGCAGGGGGCTCTGTGGTGCAGTTTGCTAAGGCGCTCGTATTTATCCTGGCTGGCGCACCAAGATTGTAGATCGAGCTCTCAAAGGCAAGGAAGTTCTCAAAGGCAAGATCTATCAAATGCCTCTGTATACTACTGGACAGAGCCAAAGGTGATAGATAAGCAGACCAAGATACTTTGTGGTAGTTCATGTCTCATGTTCAGCAAAGTGGGGATCACTTCTGGGCTGCATGCAGGAGTGTGTTGTTAACGTATGACTAATGTTTTATGGCGTCACGGCTAGTCCCCCTTTATGCAGTCTGCGTCATTGGAGCCCCCTGCTCTCATGCGATTGGGATTCCAGGAAGTGCCTCATCACTACAAACCTTAGGAATATCTACCATCTTGATAGAACTATTAACAGTCAGACCACTGAGTATTATTATATATGCGTAAGCTCGTTTTTTTAATTAGTTCCCTATTTCAGGGCAAAGGAACAGCCGGAAATAGGCCGGTTGGCCAGACTGGTTTTGAAGGATGCATTGATGGAACCTTGGCACACAAAAATACCCATACTCCTTTGCATAAACACATGGAGACGTTTATTTCCACACTAGGCAGTCTGTTCCAAGGTTTAGTAATTTGAATGTTAAGGAGTGCTCTAGTCGTATCTCCATAGTATTTAACTGACCTGAAATTGCAAAAGTCTGACCAGTTTCCTGCTGTTAGTTTATATACTTGAGTTGACACAGTGTTGCCCCATGTAAGAAGGAAATTGCCAGAAGATCACAGTAACAGTAACACTGATTTCAATAGAGTTTTCATTTACCTGGTAATGACTCATTTAAGCATCTACCGACTTATGAAGGTGGTTAATTAACAAAAAATGCCTATTCTATCCCCTTTCAACTTGTTGGAAAACGTGATGTGGGGGTCAGGGCAAGACATTAACATCATTTCATGAAGGCTTAAGAAATGTCACCAGCAAATTTAAGAGAATCTGAACACACACTGTTACTGATTTGTGTTGAGTTTAATTGGCTGTTTCATTGTGCAAGAAATTTTGTGGTGTCTCTGACCTCTTTTTGCCACACAAGGACCGCCTGTGTACCCTATGCTAAAGAAGCTTTGAAATGACTATGTAGCAGCCAGTGCCACAGAAAACAGGGGAAAATGGAGTACACTGAATATCAGGCAGTGCTTAAATACACATTTCCATGCAGTCAGCCAACACTAAAGTTCAGGTTTCTACAACAAAACAATTATGTAAGATATACCACAAATTCACCATAAATTACTACAAGATATACAAACAGAAGCTTTTCAAGTTGTCCAGCAATCATATATATTCATACAGTATTTCCTCATAAATTAGTATATATTATAATATTTGTGTAATAATCTTGTTTTTTTTTTCACCATTCCAACCTCTTGGGTCTGCACTGATTCACAGTGATATAGCACAGTTCATTGACCAGAGTGCTTTGTCCCCCAGGTTCCTGCTTAGTACTTTGGTTCTCCAATGAGGAACTAAGAGCCACTGGGGTGTGGACCAGCTTTTGGCCTGTGTCCACGGAAATATAACTCTGAACTAGCTCTAGGTGGGGCTCATTGAGATGACCCCCTAACACCAAGTCCTGAGGACGACCTTTACTGGCCTTGGCTGCATCGGCAGGAGCGGCAGGAGGTGGCGATGATGAGCCAGTTTGTGGGCCAATGATGGGAGCAGATGGTACACTCTCGTAGTCGTCTGTCCATTCCAGGGGCGCCTGTGGAATGGAAGGCTGGGATTCTACAGAATCAGAGTGGAAGGGTAGGATATCCTCCAGGGTGGAGATGTCACACGTCATGGTCTGATCTCTGGGCTGCCAGACACCCCAGGGACTAGAAGACTAAAACAAGAAATGCACAAAATGCAAAAAAAAAAAACATGTTTTAGACATGTTAGTACTTTGAGTTCCAATCGCTTGGTTGACCATTTCCCCAAGGACTTCAGGACTAAAACAAGAAACGCAGACAAAACAGGATAAACTATTACAATTATGTCTTTAGATGGGGAAGGAAACACTCATCTACTTTGAGCTATAGAATTACTTGAGCAGTAAGTCATGAGAGGCCGCAGTTTTACAATTTCCAGTAGATTCTTGCAAATGCTTTTGTGAATACATCCCCACTAATCGCTATAAGACTACATTACATTTATCCAAAGCGACTTACAAAAAAGGTGTTAATGTCTGCCAAATGCAATGTAATCTATAAGACTAAGGATGCAACACAGTGCAGCTATAAAGCTTGCTATGCTGTGTCCACTGCAAGCTGAAAGTAGATGCATCAATAATGGGATAAACAGTGTATATTGTGCACCTTTTTGAGGTCTTCGAGAGTCCACATTCCCACCGAGCTCAGTTTGGGATTGGGCAACTTATGAAATATGGTCTTCAGACTGTCCGGAACAGCACATGTGGAAGAGCAGAGTTCATGTGGAAACATGTGTAAGAGACCCCTCAGAAGTGCCACACATCAAACATGTCTGAAATGCTCTGGCAGAGTTTTGAAAGCAGTGTTGCCAGCAGCGGTCTGCGCAGCATCCTTACGTGTTCATCTAGAATCTGTGAAACTTAACAACACATTTCATAGCTTCATCCAATCAGATGTAACTTTTGGACAGCCTGCTGGCTAAAAAAATGCAGCCTACCAAGGCTGCATTCTTGCATATGGTGTGTTCGCACAAACAATAACAAGGATCCATGATGTTTGTGTGTGTACAAAGCTCTACAGCCAAAAGTGTGATTTAAAACAAAGAAAAGGAAGAAATAAAAATGAAACAAGCCTTACCAAATGAGCATGGATAATATGACGATCAGAAGCCCCAATGCTACCCCTGCAGTCAAAACCAGCTTCATGGTAAAGCCTCGTCCTGTGCAGTAAAGATAGAAAAATTGTACAGACATACACACACACACACATGCACACACACATGCACACACACATGCACGCAAACAAAACAAAAACACACACACACACTTTATTAGTGTCCAGCTGCAAAGTATTTCAAAAGCTTGAAGGCATACTTTGTTGGAATGCGAATAATTTAGAATTCACATGCTTAAGACGGTCGTGACAGCAATGGCACGTGTTTTGTTTTCTTGGGAGACCTCTTTCACTATGAAAAATGTACTGGGTTGAGATCTTCTGTCACTTTAACTATGAATCAATTCATTCTACATCAGTCTAAACTCAACATCAAACATTACACTTTTAGACAAATAAACCAGAATAAGTATTAAGTGTGAAATGCTAATACTATATATTAGCCTCTTTTCACAAGTCAGTTATATTTAATCCTGCAGAAGTAGGAAGTAGTTTTCACTAATTAGCTTATCCACCTGGCTTGAGAGTTGTGCAAGTAAAATCAGCTGGTGGTCTACTGTACAGCTAGAATAAATAAATGCATGGTAGGGCTTTCCTGAAACTTTCCTTTTGTTCCAATCTCTGGACACCTGGCACATGTGCAAATGCCAAAAAGAACATAATCCAATTTTGTATTTGTCTCATGGATAAAAACAGACTACAATACTTGTGTTCAAGGGATTTACCAAATGGCTTTGTTTTGAAGGCATTGGGGCTGCTTCTACTGGATCCTCCAACTGAAGAGGCCATCACGTAAACACTGTATGCAGTGCTGGGTTGGAGGTCTTTCAGGACGACAAAGTATCTCTCACCAGGCTTCCCGTTCCTGTTTATCACTGTTACATCTGGAGGGTGACAGGTAGCACCTTTAGCTTTCGTGATTACTACATGACACGTAAATATGAACATTTTTTACTTGCTACATGCTACATTATAATTATTGTCAAGCAATCTCCCTTATAATTGTTATCAATCAATCTCCAGCTGTTTTTATTGTGTTTAAATATTATAAAAAGTTGACAAGTGCTACATAAATAAATTTATTTTAAAAGCCAAAGCTACTTTATTAACACAAATTCATTTGTTTTATACCCACATACATTTTTTTAAATAATAAAAGAAATCGGTTTATTTTTTATTATCATTTGTTTTATATTTAAAACAGATGTGAAATAGCTTTCACATGTGGACTATGTTAAAATCGTATTGCTCAACTCTTAGTCCCTACTAGGAATATTTCAGATGGTATTGATTAGATTTACTGAGTTCTGGCTGTTGTGTGTCATCTGCTGCATAGAAGATGGTGTAGTTGAGTACAAAGCCACAGCATTGGTCAGGGTGCACAGCATCCCACTCCACCCTGGCCCATGTGCTGTCTATGTCAGTCACCTCCACTGTAGAGACCCTGGCAGGTTCTATGTGGCAGGAAGAAAAAAAAAGAGCATCACAGTGCAGTAAAAAAAATGTTTTTCTAGTTTTTATAATTCATAACTTTTATCATTTTCATTTTTTATAATGCATGTATGTCATATGTATGCCATATTGTAAAAGGATACCGGAATTCTCCATGACATAATAAAAGTATCTATCTAGCTTTGTATCTACTGCAAACAGACATCCAGGCATGATGCACATGGGAGTAAAACAAGTCATACAAAAAGAAAAGGAGGAAAAAAAATCAGAGAAATGTTATTTCGTGTATTATTTAGTCTGTGACATTGAAAGTGTTGCAATAAAAAATCAGATATATTTATCACTTCAGAAACGAACAGACTAGTGTTATTACCGGAAAGGTGATGCAAAAATGTTGTAAGAACGAGCACATGTGATTTGTTCTGTTGATAGGCTGCTTCCCCTAAAGTTTACTAGGACTCTTAGTCCTTACCCGAGCTCAGAAAACATGAATCACACTCACCCCCCTCCACTGCATATGCATGAAGAATGCTGTCGTTTCCTGGAAAACTACCATAGAGAGGAGTGATGGCAATGGTGTACAGTGTGCGTGGCAGACCTGTCGAAATAAGAATTAGCATGATAGACGCAAAGCTCAAGACTACAGATGAGGTCCAGATATCAATTCAGCCTTCATTACGGATGCTTCCAGTGGTGAAAACCTGGATTGTGATGTCCAGAAACACTGTTGGAAACTTTGTCTTTATGTTTTTACCTTGTTGTTTCAGTAACAAAAGCAACTACAGAGCACAGACCTTTGCCTTTTCTCCCAGTAATAAAGAATTCTTTGAAAAAATGTCTGGATCCAGATGGTGATTTGGATCACCACCAAAATCTAAGAATTTTGTTTTTAATTTTATTTTTCTATACAACCTTCCATTTCATACAAATCTGTTCATTACGTTTTATGTAAAGTTGCTGACAAGCAAACAAACACATGCATAGAAAAACAAAACAACTAAGCCAAATAAACATTTGATGGCAGTGAGTTTACATCTGATAGTTATTAACAATGATTCCCACATGGCCTCATTCTGGTGCAGATGTCTTGGCATCATGGCTGTTTGGACCCGACTACAAAACACACTAATCATTTTAACTACAGGTGAAAGTTAACCAAAAGATGTTGGTACATCAAGTCCATGACACAGCCCATTTACTCTTACAGCATTCAGGGACAGACTCACCATAAAAGGACAGGTTGGTCTCCCACGTCTCCCGCCACATGTAAATGCTTTGGTTTGTGTGCCACACAACCATGTAACTGGTAACATTACAAAGCGGTGCATCCCACGACACCAACACTTGGCCATCAATGGCAGTCCAATGGGCTGACTGGACTGAAGGACCACCTGTCACAGCAACAACAAATCAGAACAGGATGACATGAAGTAGAAGGCCTGCACGCTATAGATACACCTGGCAGGGGTGGACAAACTAGCTTGAGAAAGCAAAGGTCCTTCCATGTATTGCTTCTGCCTGTGCTCTTAACATCTCTACCTAGCTGATGAGTTGTACTAGTTAGTATCAGTTGGTTCAGTGAATTGGCTGGGACAAATATGTAGCAGGACATTTACTTTCTGAGCCTGTGATGTCCGTATGTGCACATGGGAAAACTAGAAATGTGAATTTTATAAGATAGTCATATACAAATGTCTATCTACAGTTCATTTACAATGATTCTCCATGTGCATTGCTATGGAAATCTATCTCAAAGCCAATCTTTATTTTTTTATCCTATAAGGACCAAAAGATTTTTCCGAGATTCATTCTACTTGCAAACAGGGTGTCAGACTGGTCTAAGACCAAGACCTGTGGTTACAAATATTTGATTCTGTCCTCTGAAAAAGGACAGGACAACATCTGTGAAATTCGCTTACATGTTAATCACACAAATAACTGTTGCCACAGGATGCAGAGGTAGAAGAAGTGTGACACTGGCAGGAAACTCAAAAAACACACCTTGCTCTTATCTAGAGCAGCGCAACCTAAAGTGAAAAACTGTCTATATCTACAGGGCGGACCAAAAATACAGGACACGTTTTAAAATGCTCTTGGAATCTAAAAATGATAGAGAGTAACAAATATTTTCATTGGAAAGCTGACATACAAGAGTTACTGATTGATAGGTTAATTTCTCTGAAAACCACTCTGAAAGGGAATTAAAGACATCAAAAATTTAAGGTTAGGTTTTTTTTTGTGCAAAAACACAGCCAAAAACATTTTAAACTATAGACCTAAAATAAAAATCATGAAGAGGTCATTAAACATTGTAGAAACTTTCCCCAGTCACAATAATTGAAATACTGTATAGGGAAACTGTCAGTGATTGAAATTTGTGGCACGCAGCTCTGTGTGTGGATCCCAAGCACAAGCCGTTTCTTACAGCACGTAAGATCACCTTTCTGGTTGGTGCTTGTCTTTTCTGAAAATGCTGTTAAATTTTTCTTTGGGCTGTGGTGATTGATCTTGGACTGGTGAAGTATACTTCCACAACATATGCAAGTTGTGTTGCGTTCCGTTCCATTCTGAAGGAATCTTAGCGGTGGCGGCAGAATGGAGTTCTGTAATAAGCGCAAGCTCTACAAGGCCTGTGTTTGGGGTCCATGCGCAGAGCTGTGTGCCACAAATCCTACACATGCTATATCTAATACATAAATACTGACTTTATACCCGATCATTTAAACATTTTACCATGAGACTTAACACAAAATACTACAGTCTTACCATCATCAAGATTTGGAATCACCACTGAAGCGTTTTCAGGGATGAACTTTTGGTCTTTATACACAGCGATTGTCACCTCATGGGCTGCTGTGGTAAGGTTAACAGAGGTCTGTTCCAGAGAAGCCACTAATCTCTTACTGAGTTCAGAGTCCACAAAAAGCTGGTACTCATCAATGCCACAGGACTGGGGAGGGCCCTACCCAAAAAAGAGAGCAGATTTAAACCCAGAAAATGGTATTCCACGCGCTTCTGTGTTGTCATCTGGTGCATCAACGGGAGGCGGACTAGTAGACAGTAGAAGAGAAGACACCGGAGCAGCACAGATGCGAGTTATTTCTTCTTATTTATTAAGTGCACAACATCTGCTTCTACAGCAGATTTAAACTCCTTATAACTTTTTCATTTTTCTGCACAGCAACATGGAATTTTATAATGGAATGTTACACAGACAACTTGTAGGGTTGTGCTGGGATCTGCAACAGCATATTACACTTAAAGAAACACAACCAGTTTTAGACAAAATTATAAACATGTGGTTAACTTTTTCTTGGCCCTTTTCTGCTGGAATGTGAGGTTATTGTATGACCGATGTGCTCAATCACCACACCATATAACTACACTCTAAAAAAGACTGTCTCTGTAGGCAGCCTATGCCCCAAAACCTATTTATAGATAAATAATCCCAAACAAACAGGGCAACCTGCAACCTGAATTTTTTTTTTTTGATAATACATTTATAATTGATGTTGCTGTGACTAGAAAAGGCATAAGTGAGCACTGTATCTTTGAATGGTTTTAGTTGGTGTAGTCTCTCCTTACCTTCCACATGAGGTGAACTTTCCTTTTGCCCTCCTCGTCTGGCTTCAACACTCTTCTCCACAGGCGGAGTGAAATGGGACCTTGTGCATGTGTGAGAAAAGAAGGTGAGGTCTCATAAAATGAAGAATATTTAAAAACTATATTAATACCAAATATAAAACACTGTCTATATCTACAGGGTGGACCAAAAATTACAGGACACATTTTAAAATGGTAATATCTTGGAATCTAACTATATTAATACCAAATATATATGACATTTCAGCACAAACAACTATGTAACTGAAGACCACTTGGAAGTACAGTTTGTATCCCCAATGTACGTTTGTCTCATTAATCTTCCTGCAGACAGTGTGGTCAGATTACTCATTTTTTCAGTATGCACATTTGTTATGGAAAATGATACATAGCAATGGTGCTACTAGCCCTCCAAGGATACATGTTGTAGCAAGCCAAAATAAACAGAAAGAAGTAGCCTGATTAAAACCAGCCCCTCGTACTGCTCTACATTTTGCTCTGCACTGTGGGGAGATAATCTGCCTGTAAAACAAAGCACTTCACAGGAAGCTTTGTCCCCTCCGCTATTAGGGAAATTAACAAAATAGCCTCTAAACACAGACTGTGATGGCACATTTTAGGGTATTTTATGATGTATGGGTATTTTAGGGTATTTATGATGTGTACCATATGATACCATGTCTCTTAAATAGGATGCACTACTTTTGGTGTTGTCTTGTGTCTAGTGTGAAATTCTTGTATGTCATGTCTTGTGTTTAGTGTGAAATGTTTGTATGTTATGTGTGTCCAAGATGTTTGGTTGTTTTGTATGAGCAGAGTTCACTTGACTGCAAACCAAATCTACCTTTGGGTACTAATAAAGTCATCAATCAATAATTAAGTGGATGTGCGTAGGCAGGCTTTAACCAGGCTACTGTTCCAAAAGGCATGTCATACCGTTTAGTGGAAAGAAGGTTGTGACTGCCGGGCTCCACTCGGTCCATGGAGTCATTAGTTTTTCGTCGTGACAGCGTACTGACAGGGTGTAATTGGAGCATGGCCTTATATCAGTGATGTTGGCAGTGCCCTCACACCCATTGCAGTTCATTCTCACGTTCCTCACTCTCTGTGATCCAAAGACAACCAAAAACAACACATCATTCTACTCACATGGGATTTCACTAATGCCTAATATGGTTTTGGATTTGGGTTTGAATAACAATGTGCTTTGAGACAGAATATCTATTATTAATCTATCAGCGTGTGTGTGTGTGTGTGTGTGTTTGTGTGTGTGTGTGTGTGTGTGTGTGTGTAAGAGAGAGAGACAGACAGGGAGAGATAGAGTGCATTTTTTTCTCTAATAATTAGGCATAACTTTTAACAGTTATTTGTTAAGTATGCGAAAAGCAGTACAAATAATGGTTGAAAAAAAGAGAGAAGTGAAAGTAAATTTGACCAATTCCAGCAAAGACAGAACATCACAAGAAGTATAAAGTTACAAATTGTAGTGAGTGTAAAATCCCTTTGACATATATTAGAATCAATCAACCCAACTTTTGTTCATTCTTAGTTCATTCATTAGTTCATTAGTTCAATCATTCTCCTGTTTGTATCACCGGATCTTACCTTCATGCCAGAGGCTTCTTGAAGATCTTGAACTTCACATGTTAAGTTGGCATCAGCAGTAAAGTGGCGTTTAGGTTTCCACTTCACTTGGACACCCCCTGAGTAGATTTCAGCCCTCAGGTTTTGTGGTGGGTCATATTTGACTATGAGGAGAAGCACGTTTATTTGTGAGTCATATTTGACTATGAAGAGAAGCATGTATATTTGTGAGTCATATTTGACTATGAAGACAAACATGTACATTTGTGGGACATATTTAACTATGACGACAAACACGTACATTTGTGGGTCATATTTCACTATGAAGAGGAACGTGCATTTGTTAGCATGAGTCATATCGTCTAATGAGACGTCTGAGAATCTCCTCGGACATGAGGGAATACATTTGCAATCAGCAGCAGCGGTCTGTAAGTGGTCTCTAATAAACATTAACATGAAAGAGAGCTTGTTTTTATCTATCCATCTTGACCTTTCAAGCACAGAGGCACTTATATGTCTTTCCAGGAACATGCAAACTTAATGATCCTCACAAATACAGTCATTATCAGTTTGAGGCCTACAATATCAATGTATCTATCAATGATACATCTATCAATGTAAATATCCACGCAGTCCTTTTTGATTCATATATGTTGGGAAGGTTACTTTTCAAATATTTCTCTGTAGATATTACAGAATAAAGTTCTAAACTGTAATCTGTAAAGTACTACATTAGGTTACTCAATGTGAGTACAATAATCTGGATATTTTAGATTAATTCCATTATCGAGTCGAGAAGGAATAAAAACATCTCAAGTTAAATATAAGACTGGGCCACATGTAGGCCATGTTGCAATAGCTTTTTCAATTTAAAAGAAATGCTGCTAGTTATGCACTTACTGATGAATGTTGATAAATATTGGTGTTTGGGCTACATAAGACAGATGTGTTGGCTAACCTGTGACAATAAACTAAGACTTAGCTGTTTCTTTAAATGAGATGGGTTGCATCTGAAAGCATACGGGGGGAGTGACAGACTATCTTGTCTGCAGTCATTAGACGTCTGTAGATTGTTATAGAGATTGTTAGTAATATCATCGTTAAAAGATTATAGGCATACTGTATTACGAGAGTAATTGAGGCACCAGCCTGCATTGTTTTTCTGACAGACTTTCTAGCAAGCTGTGCAGACAGCAGAGAGGTTTCCATCACAGACACTGGCGTGCTTCCCTCCTCAACAGGTTAAACAGCTTGCTGGTTGTCTTAATGTACCATGATTTGGGCATAGTATTGCTTAGAATCGAAATGAAAGATAATATTTTGTTAGACGTTTCCGATTCATTTTGCGCACAAGTCACACTACTACGCTACTATCCCCAAAATATGTCTTCATACATTCATTATTGTGTGCGACATGCTCTGAGTATGTATATATGTACGGGGGGTAGCACTTTATGATAACTACTTCCTAATAAGCATTTATTTTGCATTTGTTAACTTACTTAACACTTTGTTCAGCATTTGGTAACCATTGCTGTTACACTATTTCTCATCAGTAAATCATTTATAAACATATCTTCAAATATTAAAGCAGACAGAGAAGATGTTAGACAGACAGACAGACAGACAGACAGACAGACAGACAGACAGAAAGGCAGCAGGCCGAGAGATAGATAGCAGATAGCATAAAGACAAACAGTCACACATACAGACAGATAGCCAACTGACATCCAGACAGATGTCTGTCACTTTGTTTATAAACATTCAACCGTCAATATTTTGTGTTGTGTATCTCAGCTTACTTACCTGTAGCAAACATATTCTCAATGGGAATTCTCCATGTCTTATTAGTATATGAGGTCACTACTACTGTGACATTGTCAGCCATTCCCGGGAGAGGAAAACTGCAGAAGATGTCCTCAGTTTTATAACTGTTGGTTTCAGTTGACATGAACCTTTGCCTTGAGAAAATTAATATCTTTTAGTTGCATAAGTAGCCTAAATCACACCATATGATACAGCCACATTATAACATATTGCCATTTGAGGAGCAGCCAACAGATTTACCTGGTCACGGTGACTAAATATCCTGTGTCATCTGTGTTTTCAGACGGTTTCCAAGCACATGTAACATGAGTCCACAAGTATGTAACACAACTTATATTCGTAGAGGAAGGAATGCCTATCTCTGGATTAGACTGGAATGCTGCTCAAGAATAAAAATGTAGTCCATGGTTTATGATATTCTTGACGTAATAAATGTAAATAATATGTGTTCCCAGTATTGCTAAAAAGAATAAAATCTTGACATAACTAATGTATTTAAAAGTTGTAGTGTCTTACCGCGTTCCTGGACAGCTTTACCTTGATTTAGACACATCTGTTCCCCACGTGTGTACCAAATCACTGTCAAAGAGCAAATTGACGCACACAATTTAGGCCTACTGTTTTTTTTTTCTCTCCATTTCTTTTCACCACTGGTTACGTGGCGAGTAAGTGACCCACAACACTATGAGAATTAATCTAAATTCTGTGCAAAGAGGTCTGTCAATTCGTGGGTTAGGAAATAAATAACAATTTAAAAAAATGAAATAGCCTAGGAATAACCGAAAAAAGTTTGCTGTTACACTCTCTCACCTTCATTTACTGTAGCCAGTAGGATACAAATATGTGTAAATCGCGCCATGACTTAACCTGTAGACAAACAAATATACGATATAGAAGTAAACAAATACGATATAATTAATACCTCTACTGGGTGACTAAGGGGCTATACAAATAAAACACATGGCTTACCTTGACGTTTTACATGATTTTCTTTTTAAAGTCTACACATGTTCCAGCGAATAGTGATAGGTTGCCAGCGGATAAAATTAACCTTTTCTCGAGTTGGAGGCATCAGTGTTGATCTCTGTTTACTTTCCTCTAAATGCCTTGGTCTCTGGATTCCGACCTTGATCTTTCTCCGCTTGATTATTCCAACGCCGTCATCACAACGTAGCTACTGTGGGAGGGATTTTATTTAGCTTCAATCAATCAATGTCACCAACATTAAAGCACTCGAACACAAACTAACAAGTGTCAATACTTACCCTCACTTATGCATGCATAAATATCAGCTGTTGTCCAAATGCCTAATTAGAACGTTTGCAGTAGAACTGGCCCTATGCAGAAGAGAACATACAACGCCTTAATTCTACCTCCCACATTACCTCATGCAGAACTGTTTGTTCGATTTAAGTATGTAGAACATTTTCAATTCGCTGAGCTGACACTGAAAACTCTTAACGCTTTCTGCCTCTATTATTTTGGGTTAATGTTTTATAGATAAGATTCTAAAAACGGTTAAAAAAAAAACAGTAATGTTAATGCTGATGTTTAATGTTAATGTTTTATGTCAAAAGGCTATGCCTATGTGCATGCAGGGTGTTGCTTAGAATAATGTGGGTGTGGTTTGGGATGCAACGAATGCTCGGGGTCTACCTGGAAATAGGCAGAGCGGGAATGGTTGTACTTGTAATTAAAAGCACGGGTTTTACCGTCCGGGTGGTGTTTTTCCTGACAACCACAGCTACAATATGGATAAAAAATTAATATCGATGGGAAAAGTAAGAGCTGTGTTAAAGGGAACGCTCTCCTGAAAACAGTTTTACTGAGAAAGAGGCGTCACCAAGCTTAAAGCCTGTTGCTCAACTTTAACGGTAATGCCAAAAAATAGGGAACACAGTATCGCTGTAAACCAATGATCAACCACCAAGTAGTCGCTTCGTTAGATTGCGACACCCACAGACAATTCTGCGTTTCAGTGCAAGTCCGTTTGTGACAACTGCCCCGAACTATATAATGCCCTACCTGTTAATGTCAGGTTTGCCTTTTTTGGGCTCTTTTAAAAGGTACCTGAAGACCAATCTTTTAAAACGAGCTTTTGGCTAACATGTCACATCTACACGTTATTTTCTGTGATTATGTTTTACTGTTCTTAGTCTATTAACAATTCTGACACTGTAAATCATCTTGTTTGCTTTGGCTGTGATGTGTTTTTAGTTTCTTTTTGTGACTGTCTTGTCTGTAAAAAGCACTATAAATAAACTTACTTACACGTCTAGACAGGAAAGGACGCCTTTTCACATATTTCTACATACCAGTAAATTGAGGACCATGGCAAATACTCCCCTTTAGAAAAACTATCCTTTTAAATTGCTTTTGTTGGCTTTATATCCATTGCATGGGGAAAATTACTTAAAGAGTACAATGTAACATCTCAAGGTGTTTTTATTAAAGCAAGAAGCAATGTAAAAGCTTCAGTATAAACATTTAGATGCTATATAGATGGGCACATCAATCCCAAGTAGGCCATCATTGTGTTCCAGTATTCCACAGATACCTTCCTTTCTATTTCTAAAACATTCATCTCCTCCAGCAATTTCCTTTCCACCACACTAATGTCTATTTCAATGTCATTAGGCCACTCCCTTTACAAGGATCATCTCCCCCCCCACCCTATGGTGTTCTCTCTAACAAAAGAACTTCCATTTTTCCATCTTACAGATTTATTTCACTTTTACTCTGGGTGACTCACTGTGCACACAGTATGTACAAATACAAATATATATGACACACACACACTTAATACTTGTACACTTATACAGATGCATCTATGACATTCACTTCTACTTTAAATCACTTTCACTTTGATAAAGTTTTCCTTTTTTTTTATAGAATCATATGCACTGTGAAAGACACAGGCAACTTGTACCTTATATATCCAAATACTTCAGTTTTAATCACGTTATACATAAATCTCCCTTTGTTAAATAAAATTAGATGCTTCAGTGTAATGGTTCTGCAGATAAAGGCACTCAGTCCACAAAAAAAGTTTTTAAACTATTAACCAAACCCAGAGAAACAGTGTTTAAATGTTTTTTTTTTTTTACAAGAACAATATGTGCAAGCACTGCGGAAACACTGACTCATCTATTTGTACTAGTCTGTTATTTATTACCAGCTAAATGTTGTCCAGTGTTTTACAGTCAACCAATCAAAAAGCTGCATGTGTATATGAATGGCTGTGTTTCAAGACAGTGAGTTTATGAGGATCCACTGGCATTGCTGTCTCAGAAGTTGTGTATAAACTATGTTCCTGCTGAAATCAGAGCAAAGAGTGTTATTTTTAAAGGTCTCTGTTGTGGTAAAAGGTGCTTTTCTCCATGCTTAGTTCTGGAAGTGCATTTTGTGTTGAATGCTACATCTGTCTTTTTATACATATTCCACATACATACAGGCTAAGCCATAAAAAACTGGACCACTTTTTATGACTATATCTAATTTAGGCTACCACAATTAAGATCCATGCAAATTGAAGTTCATTCCATTCTCTTCCCAATGATATCATACTGTAGTTTATGCCCATGAAAACAAGATGTCCACCACCGCCATTTGAACAAAACTACCCCTAAAAACAAAGTTGCCACGTGCTTTCTCACATTTGCATTTTAATTCTGCAAGTTCAAATCCAAACTTTTTAAAGCTTTATGGTTTTTTTAATGTGTCCTCTGTCTCTTTCTACAATGACAACATCTTCATCATGAAGCAAAGGGGAGCAAACTAGTTGAGTAATATTCCTGGCACATGGGGCACATGACGTGAAACGTCATGGCTGACACTTAAGGTGTACCAGATGTTCACTTGGTTTTGTCATTCCCTTCTCAACTTTGTGGGAAAAAAACAGTGAATCACTTTTGCCTTTTTTATTCATCTTCAGGGATGTGGTGAGTTGGACAGATTTTTTTTTTTTATGGGCATGACGGCTATACCATTCCTTGCGTGATATCACTGGAAAGAGCACTGAATGAGCATTAATCTGCATGCTTTGAAAATTGTGATAGCCTCACAGATTGAGGAGATATAATCATTTAGAAAATGGTCCATAAGATTTTTGCCCCACCCTGTATATATATGTTCCCTAAACATTCCCTTTTATACATCACAGTCGTAAAAAAAAATATGTATATATATATGTATAGAAAACTACACAAACAGTGCAAATTCAGCTCCCAATTATTTGTACAAATGCCTGTGAATTATCCTATTTCTTTTTTTTTCTTAAAAAAAAAAAAAAAATCAGCAGGCTGAACATGCCATTTGAATTAAAGGCTGCTTTACAAAAAAAAAAAAAGGAATTTCTTAATGTTTTCAGTTGTCCTTCTGTCCATCAAAGACGTCCACGCTGATGTAAGTGCTGGGGGCAGGTCGGGTGGCCGACGAGTCCGGCTGACTAGACTCCTCCGAGGGCCGGCTCTCCTCCGAGGGGGCGTATGCCTGTGCCGTGCCTGATGGGCCCCCAAGGCCGCAGGCAGGCTGCTGGTCCCGGTAAGGCTGGCAGAGCTCTGGGGAGATTCCGTCTGGCTGCAGGGGCTGCTGTTGGCTTTGATGCTGCTGGTGCTGCTGCTGGTCCTCGCTGTCGTCCTCCAGGCTCTCGGTCCCTCCGCCGTTCCATATGCCGTAGGAGGGGTTGAGCCCTATGTTCTCCGTTGGCCATTCACTAATGCTGACGTCCAGGGACGGGCTGGAGTCCATTGCCCAGTTCTCCGCAAGGCACGGTGGTGAGTTTGTGTCAGCAACCACTGCAAAGCCACTGTCCATCTCGTGGTCAATTTGGCACTTTAGAATTTTCTCCCTGGGACTGCTGTCCATGTCCGGGGTATTTGAGAAGGACGGCTGCCAAAACAGACAAAGTGTTTAAAAATAAGAGAAAAACATGTTTAACCTCTCTGGTTCATTCAAAAATTTGGCATATAAATATACAAATGTAATGCAGTCAAAGTTAGTTACTACTTCATAGGTGTGTAGAACATTTATTGACATTCCATTCACAGTAGAAACTGTCAAGGCTTCCGCATACGACCTTCAACATACAACCTTCAACATTACTGCATCACAATTTTAAATTGGTCATTTTTTGTTTGCCCCCGCACACCAGGTGTGTACGGTGTCCAATGAACATGACCGTAATTGTAGAAAGATTCGATCTCCGGTTGATATGACAAACAATGGATTATATGGAGCAGTACCGAGCACAACAAAAGCAGACCTGAATCAGTGTCAACTTGACATCGGAAGCGGAGTTGTGAAGTTGTATTGGAAACAATGGAATGTAAACTAATAGAATATCGCAAGCAAAGTGTGGAACACTGGTTTGTTTCACCTCCACACACTGGTTTTGACAAAGTATAAAGAATGAACACAGACTGTCATGCATTTACACTGCCCTACAAAGCCGAAAGGCCGTAACTACCCTTTGTCAAAACGGAGTTTAAACTGTAACTTTATAACACCTCTTTTGTCTTGGGACTAAATATTGTGCTTCGTGCTATTAAGAAAGTACATAAAAGCATTACCACTATTATACCTACACCGTGTTAGACTGGGCAATGTAACAAGTAGGACAGCATAGGTTGCCATTAGTTTCAAAAAGGGTATTGTCCATGTCCTCTTGAGAAGCTTAGTAGATCATTTGTATTGATACAGCTGGGATGTCAATGACAAATTATTTACGTTAGCAGAGAATTAACACTAGAAGTCCCAGAGAGGGGCCATTTGGCCTTTTTACCTAGAAAACCCACAAGAGGGCCAATTGGCCAGAAATCCCCCCCGTGGACACTCATTTTGTTATGGTAATGTGGCTGTTAGTGGCACATGGCCGGAGCCACTTGAACCTGTGTGGGGGAGGGGACACACCTTACAGCTCAGGAGGTTCTTTTGAGAGCAAACTTTAGTTCTGAGATGGATGAATACCTCAGTGAACATAGCCATAGACTTAAACTGGACTATGAGCTATATGCAGTGGAAAGGATCAACAGGAAGAATGGGATCAACTATTCATTCATTTATTGTTAAAAAAAACAAAACAAAACATATTTACAAAGAATGAAAAAGCAACTTTTTTCCCCAGTTTTTGTGTGGAGGGTTGTTGCAAAGTAATTGTTATTTTTGTGTGCTAAAAATATTTTTAAAAAAAAAGAAAAGAAACCCAAGCATATTTATAAAGAATGAAAAAAAACATGCATTATGAGTGAAATACATTTGAGCAGTCACTCACAATCCTGGCACTGCCATTGCTCCTTTCGGCATTTCCCACATGTATACCGGTAGCAGTCAACACAGCGCACAGTTGCATTATTGTCCTTACATTTAATTTTAGCCTGACACTTGGCTCTTTTTCCTAGTTGTGGTGTGGAGGGTTGTTGCCGAAATGATTGTTCCTTTTGGGCCTTTTTCATACAAGCTTTTATGCAAGCTCCAGCAGGAAATCCACCCGTCGCTCCTGCCTCCCGGTGCATAATTGATAGATATGGCAGCACTGAATGCACACGTGCTCCATCATGTTATAGAACACTGATACTGGCCAGCGCCGTGTTCCTGCGTGGACAGTGTACTCCCGCACCATCTGGTCCATGACATCGATGCCGCACTTTGTTGTGTTGTAGAGTGTGATGGTGTTTGGCTTGTTTTTGGTGGCATCCTGTGTCTGAATCATGCTGTGCATGCTGCTGAGAACATACACAGTCTTCTTCCGCTTGGGCGCATACACCGTCAGTGTGGCACCAGTGGTTGAAAATAATTGGGTAGTAAATTCATTGCGGTGCAATGTGCCGAGGACGGTTGTATTCCGGCTAAGTAGTCGTTTTGCAAGTGACCACAGCTTGGAGGACATACGATGGCCATCCTTTGCGATTAACAAAGTCTCTGTAGCCATATGTGGGTACCATCGATGCAACCGATGATCTGGGGGATGTTGAACTTTTGCTGGAATTGGTTTGCTATAGCGACGGCTTCCTCGGCAGTGGGCATTCTGATGATGTTGTCCATGACCGACGACACCATCCCACGGCAGAACAAGTAAAACAAGTTTTTTTCACCATGGGCTTGCTTACGCCAAACTGGTTTGCCACAGCCCGGTACTCTGCGCAACTAGCCAGTTTATAGAGAACAATGGCAACCCTCATTGGAAGCGGTATAGGTGCACGAACGGTCACGTCCTCCGGCTTCATAACCTCCGACATCAACCCACACAGCTTATCAAATGTCTTCCGGCTCATTCGAAAGTTGCACCTCCAATCCTCGTCGGTATATTCTTGTAAGACCACTCGATCCCAGAAGTGTCTGTCCCTGACTTTCATCCATAGTGAACGCGGAGGCCTTGTTTGCTGTAGCAGACCACCTGCTCTCAACAAGTAATTCTCGTTGTCCTCGATTGCTTGTAATATCAAATGCCAACGGCACAGTTCGTGTCGTATCAAGGAAACCAAAAACGCTGTTTGTTTGTTCACACGGACTTCCAAACAAAGTAGAATGCTCAACAGGTATGCAACTGCTGCTGTGTCAACCTCCTCGAATGCCATCTTCGCATGTATGCCGGCAGATAGTTTGTTTACTTTCTTTTAAGCAGCCATGAACCGGAAGTAGTTCTAACACCACTTGTTGAAAGGAATTACAGCGCCACTTAGCGTAGTGGAAAGGGCCAGGTCTCTGGCCGAATCCGCTTAGACGAACTGCATGTGAACAGGGACTTGGGGACAGACCACCCGTTGGGAAGCAACACCCGAACCAATCCCAAACCAAACCAATCCCACCATGTGAACGCAGTCAGTGATGTAAAGAAATTGTCCGTGGTAACATTTCTGCCCTTGTCCAGGAATGGTTCCATCAGCCTCATGACTACACTCTCAGACACTCTCTCCCCACGAGGCCGAGTGGGGTCCTTGCCAAGATATGGGAGGATGTTGCAGACGTATTTGGTTTTCAAGTCACACGCCACCCAAAACTTGATACCAAACTTGTCTGGTTTAGATGCAATGTACTGTAAGAAACAGCAGCGAGTCTTGGACGGGAAAAGTTGTTCATCAATGGTGATGTGTCGACCAGGGATGTAGGATGTGATGCAGTTGGTGACAAACAATCCCCATATGTTGGAAATTGCAGCAAACTTAGCAGCATTCTCACATTCACACAGAAGTAGCCAACATGACTTCACCACTGTAAGGTGTGACCCCCTCACCCCACACACTGGCACTAACGGCCTCATTACCATAATAAAATGAGTGATTAGTGTATTAGGGGAAAGTGGTCCGGCCAAATGGCCCCTATGTGGGACTTCTAGGTAGACAGAAAAATGCTGGGACTTCTAGTGTTAAAACACCAATACTGTTCTACATAAAAGCTGTGAGAAATCTTCAGTCAAGTCAACAGAATAGGAGGTGATACCTTCAGAGGTTTCTGCTGGGACCACATAGCCATTGAACTGTATTGAGGACTGGGGACCATCAAGTTCTTCACCTTCCTCCACCTGAGCCAAGGTACAGAGGAATAACATTACTATGTACTGTTTTACCACAGAAAACATAAAAAAAACAATATTTTGTTGTGGCACTATTCTTCTTCTTATTGCTGCCACAGGAAAAGACTGGGTTTATTGTTCGCACTGAAATTACTGAACTGAACTTTATTGATAATCCACTTGGTTCTGGAAAGGAACTCAGACTTACAGAATGAAAATACACACACCGCACATCAGCAGTATGATCACACCACATGCCACGGAAATAAGTGTTCGGATAAAGGCTTTACCTAGGAGTCAGATACAGAGAAGTTATATTGGCAAATGTATGACTAACAACATTACATGAAGGCAATGCAGAGAAAATGTCATCATGTCAATTACTGGAAGGATTTCTAAATCCTCTCTCATCAGCAGCTACACTTCCTGGCTAAGAGCTCTTTTTTGCTTTGGCTTGCAACAGGAAATAAGCTGCTAAGTGGTCATAAGTGGCATTATTTTTAAAGACAGTGAAACACTAAAAAATCAAGTTGATGCCACCTCCTTTTTCACATAATCACAAGGATGTTGGCTTTGAGTTATATTTCGTATCATCCTTTTTGACAACATCTTGAGCTATTGAATTTCAATGTGAATTTAAAATGCACTGTGTCTGAAGGTCGAGTGTGTGTTCATGCGACTGATTTTAAGAGACACGGCCGATTTGTTTACACCACTGAACAAGTATTAGCATGAGTAGTACATGTATACAAGTGTAATGGTAAATGGGAATGAAGCGATTACCATATGCCTCTGTGGTGAACTGAGAGGGGAGGCTGTCACTGGAGTTTGCAATGGAGTGGGCTCTGACTATGATCCGGTAAGATGTGCTAGGCTGGAGATCCCTCAGCGTCATTTGTTGACGTGTGTGGTCCACAGTCTCACCTACGAGGCCAACAACATGTTGAACAAGGACAAGTTCACGGAATAAACACTGTGCACTATTCTTAATGAAGGGGTTCTGGGCATCTACAGTATAACTGTTTAACTGTATAACTGTTGTTCAGTGGGCTTGACCAAAAAAAAAACCATTGTTTTTTTTTTTTTAATTCCAGCAGGTCTGTTTTTCCTTTTATGCATTCACATGAATTCTGTTGGAGGTCTTGGTGAGGTAAACCACACACTGTGGATGGCAAATCCACCGATGCCCCCCTAATAATCACCACCGCCACCACCACCACCACCTCCATGTAGGCTAATGGTCGGCCATGATGGCACATGCTTCCAGAGACTCACTCTGCTGCTGTCCGCCCGGGACCTTCTGCCAAAGAACAGTGTAGTTGACCACAAAGCCACAGCACTGGTCTCGCCGCACCGGCTCCCAACCCACCGTGAGTTGCGTGTTGTCAGGTTCGAGACACATCACCTTGGAAACCTTGGCCGGTACTGGGTGGAAGCAGCGAGAAGAGAAAACGGGTGAGAGGTTGACCAAAAAAACGATCATCTCCTTGCCAGCCCCTTGGTGTTCGTGTGGTTTGTCTCTTTCCTGCTAATGCAAGGTGTCCGTGATTGGCTAACTGTAGGCCTAATGGATGTGAGTATAAAGTAAGTCCTCTTCCCACATTGGTTATTATTATTATCATCATCATCACCACCATCACCATCATGATTACTATTCAGAGTGACAGTAAGCTACTTGAAATTACATTACCAAGTATGCTATGCATTTATTAAGACAGACTGGCGAAAAAGGCTAACAACATTGTGTCTGTAACTGAAACACATCCTTGTGCCTCCTCACTAGCCTGGTAGACCAGCCCCTCATACTTCACTTCATTTTGTACAGAGGGTCTGGCACAGGTCTCATTGAAATGACTGGTTGTAGGCAGAATCCTTCCTAGCCAAATCAGCACACAGAGCAAGTGTTCATAGGCGTGTTGTTGTTAGTCCGTTAGTTTCTGGAAAGCTTCATAACTTCCTTTACGTTAATGTTTGCGTAAAGGCAGATGCAGTCTTTTTAAATGTCAGCAGAGTCCACGCCTCTAGGAAGAAAAATGTTTCTCAATACAGCACAGTCAGACCCTCTGTACAAAACGAAGTGAAATACGAATGGCTGGTTTAGCAGGCTACCTCCTCACTCCCATTACTGCCATCTAGACATCGTTTCTGCCCCACTCTCCTGACTAAAAACAGATCCATGGTTCTCATGTCTAAAAATGTTTGAGTCATACGCCTTGCATACGCCAATGTAGTGCCTCGCAGTTGTGCAGCAAACCTCATTTCCCTATGGGGCCATAAAAATTGTCTATTTATAAACAGAAGGAGGAAATGCAAACAATAATGTGCTTCATCATGCTAGTTATGGATACCCACAAACAAACATGTGCAGCTGAATTGCAAACTGTGTTCAACATGTAAATGTAAAAACAATATATGCAAACAGACTTAAGACCAAAGTACAGCATGTTCCATCTCTGTACGCTCCATGTAGTTATTAGCATTTTTTAACTTTTCACTGTGGTACATGCCCAAATCTTTCAAAAGATCTTGTGGGGAAAAAACCTGCATACTATTGCCTTTGGGACCTCTATCCTACTGCTACACAGATAAAGGTGGTGAATGATATTATTTCTATCACAGTCAAATAAAAACTGCCATACAGCACAACACAAAACCCAAAACTAAATAATATGTTTTAATCTTCACTTTCTCAAACATATGTCCCCTTGGCTTTAAGCAAGCAATGCAGAAGCGTTTACCTGGACAAGAATAACCATCTTAAAATAACAGTTCAACAGCAACATTGTCATTTGAATGTTCTGATGCTGTTTGGTGCCTTTCCTGATGGGGTCGCTGTTGTCATATATTCATTCTACATCCTCTAGAACAGGTTTGCACCAGCT
The DNA here is from genome assembly GCA_030347295.1 of Setipinna tenuifilis. NCBI lineage: Eukaryota > Metazoa > Chordata > Actinopteri > Clupeiformes > Engraulidae > Setipinna > Setipinna tenuifilis. Next base: position 12,907,735 of record CM059273.1, on the reverse strand, counting down.
CTATTAGTCAGGTGATTGTACAAGGCCATGAAGTTACTTACAGCTACTTATACAGCTCTTTCATTTCAGAAGAGGAATGGATGTTGTATGGGAAAAAATTAAACTGGCGTTACACCACCACCAAATTAGAGCTCATTCAAGTGACCGGGAATCATGAATGATCATCAACCATATGTCAAACTAGGTGTGGTGGAGATATACTTATCAGGGATCTTCTCCTGTGCGCTGATTACTAAATTAAAGGGCCAGTCCCAAACTGCCCACAGTGTCTACCTATTCAGTGTACAGTGGACTTTACCGGGAGCTGGCTGTATTCTTGGGCATAGCGCTAGATTCTTTTCCAGCTCCCTAAATTGTAATACGGCCCGATTCAAAAAGAGGCCTACCCCCTTCCTTTGCGTAGGTGTACAGGATAGTCCCTGGGCCGGGTCCCTTGTCAAACACTGGATATATGGTAACTGTGTAGAGTTTGGATGGCACACCTGTCAAAAATAGCAGATATGAAATAGTATGAAAATATGTGTAAAACAGCATCACAAGTAGATATTAAAGGATATAGCCATGGATTTTTTTCTTCTGCAAAAAAAAAACACAGAATATACCAAATATCCACAAGAGAAAAGTAATGTAATGGTGTTTAACTGAACTATTTAGTGTGACTGACAAGTATTCAATCAGCCTGTCTTTGCCACTACCAAAAAATGTCCTACTAGGCTACATTTATTTCTTCATTAAAGACAGCGTAACCACAAGCCTGGGTAGAGAAACCGTACCAAGTGAAGTAAATGACATGTCAAGCTATTTCAAGCTCTTTCAGCATCATAAGAGGTTAAATTCAGTCTGCTTACAGTGACTTGTGCCGAACATTTGAATATTACTCAGGAACTACTCCGTTTAGCCAGTTGTGACAGCTACTGCCTGAATAAACACTACTGTCAATAGTACAATACCATAATCACCAGCCAATGAGATGTTCGTGTCTTGGGTTGTGCTCCACGAAGGGGTCTCCTTTTGTGCAGCATCTGTGAACCACTCTATGACGTATTTATTCGCTGGTATTGAAGGTGGACCCCAGGAAATGTGAATAACACCATTTTGAGTTGTGTAAAAAGGTGTCTGCACTGGAAGTAGCTGATCTTCTGTCCCGAGCAAAGAGACAGACAGACAGACATGTTGCCATCACTGTTGTCATCTTTCAGGATAAAAATATTTGTAAAAAAGCAAGCAAAAAATTACATATGATTGTAACAGAATTGAAAACTGGACATTTACCCTCTTCAATGCTGGCGATCCTGAAGGAGCCGTCACTGCGAAGCATTACATTATCCTTATATGCAGCAATGCTTATGTTATGAGCTTTGCCGTTTAGTAAAACAGAGGTATAATTTTTGGTTGGCTGCAAGCTTTTTAAGAGTGTTGAGTCAACAAAAAGCTTGTACTCGTCAATAGCTTTGCATGATGGTGAAGGACCCTGCATTAAAAAGAAAAAAAGAGTCTTTAAACCTGATCACATTCAAAGTAAATTGGCAACTAATGTTCTTATAGCAACCTCAAGGCTGTTTTTTTTTTTTTTTAAAGAGGGCAGACAGTCAAAAAATTATCTTTGAATATGCCAAGTATGTCCTTATGTTCAGGCCAGAAAAGTATCCAAACATATTGGTTTGTTTAAAGGGTTTTGGCCTTGCAAATACCTGCCACATAAGTTGAACAAGCCTTGTTCCATTTCCATACGGTTCCAGTACTCTTCTCCACAAATAAAGCGGCTCGGAGCTTACTGTGAAGACAGGGTGAAAACATACTGAATGCATACACACATACTGGTCCCTACATGGACACAGCCTGCAACAGTGAGGTGTGTGCATCAGTGGTTATACCAGCATTTGCATAAACTACATTTATGATAAATGGTCTGAATTTATAAAGGACATTTTTTCCAGAGTGCTTTACATTGAATGCCATACACACACACACACACACACACACACCCACCAGGCTGCCATTCAAGGTGCCACTAATATATTCCTATAAATGTCTGTACATTTCAGAATGTGAATGTGTACATCAGTTTAACCTCTCAAAGACAGTTGGTACATAAAACTTTTACCATTAAGTAAGGAGAGGACGGTGTGGTTGATGCTCCAGTCGCTCCACATAGAGATCCCACAAGCACACCGCATAGCTAAGCTGTAATTAGTGCAAGTCTTTATACCATATATGTTGACAGTTGCATTTCCTTCAGATTTATTCTAAATCAAAAGACAAAAACAGGTTGTACACAATCAGAATAAGAAAATGTCTACATTTAGGGCATAGTACAAAGGTGATTAAAAGACAAACCTTTTTTTATTTAACCCAGAGGTAGTCGTAAACGTGACATAATAAGAGTCCATTGGAATTTGTTCAGTTAACAGAATAAAGCCCTGGGTTCTTCTACTAACAGATTTACAACTACCTCTGGGTAAACCAAGCTTATCACTTAACTACCGTTGTAGTATACCCACCTGCAAAGCCATTTCTGTGTTGTATTATTTACAACTCATATCTGTTGTGGCTTACACAATTCTTAACTGAAATTTGTTTCATGAGTTTTGCCCTACAAAGGCATCGTGCAGTAACTATGTGTAAACACAGAAACTGAGAAAAATGTCTTCAATGTGGTCATACTGCCCTGTCAAACATGTTGTAAGTATAATTGTGGTGATGCTTGTATGTACTTTAATAGTAAGAAGCAAGAGGTTTAGTCACAAGACAAAGGAGGTGTCAAAAGTCAATTTCCAGTCTAAACTCAATTCGACAAAATATTTAGTTACTGCCTTTTGGTGTTGCAGGGCAGAGTTAGCTACACATTCATTTACATCAATGTCAAAGTAGAACAAGCTTACTATGTCATAGCGGCCTTCTTCCACATACTTGACCTCACATTTGCTGTGTAGCTTGCAAAGGTCCCAGTCCCTGTCCCAGACTAACTTCACACTTAGTCTGTTCGGATGGGGATCCACACGGATGCTTGGAGGATGATATTTCACTACAGGAAACACAGTAGGTCAAAATAGGTCACTATTCATAACAGCCTGGATGATTGCCTTTGTAGGACAAAAAACACTGAAGCCATTTTTTGTTGTGGACAGTTCAGTGTTTCAAAGTTGTCATACTGCACAGTTCAACAGGTTGTAGGTATTATGTGGTGATGCTTTTATGTACTTTCTTAATAGCAAGACATTTACAAGACAAAGGGGGTGTTATAAAGTCAATTTTCAGTCTAAACTCAGTTCTGACAAAATATGTAGTTACTGCCTTTTGCCTGTGTAGGGCAGTTTTGCTAAATTAAATTCTGTTTTCTGATAAGCCTCTGATTTTGATGTCTGCTATACTCATTACTGTACGTGTTCTCACATCAAACTAAGATTAAACATCAGATTTATGCTTTTTGTCTCCCACGTGTGCAAACTAAAATGACTACCTCAGATTGAGAACAGGAGCAAAATAATACACGGCAGGGCAAATTGTTTTAAAATGAAGACAACAGAGTTGAGTAATGTGTACATGACGAAACAAAGCACCAACAATATTTCTGCACAACTCCCAAACTTGTGCATCAATAAATAACAACATAAATCACCTAATAGAAGAGCCGTCTGTATTTGTTTCACCAGGAGAATTCATTATGACCGCCGCTAGTGTTAGCGTTGGTGCGGTTATAGTCTGAGGTTTTGTTTTTTGTTTGTTCTTTTGTTTTTTCACCGACTTTGTGCCGAGGATTCCCAGAACACTAAAAGATCAGGCAACACGATATTTGTTGGGGATGTAACCCCATCCGAATGATACGGAATGAGTGCCTGGGCACTGGCCGCCCAAAAAGGCTAGGAGACCGAAATCATTTTTGTCGCAGAATAACTCGCCAACTCTTGTAATCAAGAAGACCAAAAGTTATTTGTACCTTGGCCTCGACAAGGTGTACACTCAGTCAATAAATAGTAATTTGCCATCTAAGGAATATTGTACATGTAAAAATTGAGGTTTTGAATCACCAGTATCTTTGCCAGTGAAAGTCATTATCGCATCAAATTTACCATGTAGGATCACTACTCTAACCGCTCCAAGCACATTGTGTTTTGTAAAATGTGTTCCATTGGGGGTGCTATAATTCCCACAAAGTACATTTTAGCTAATAGGGAGCCTAAGTCACACCCCTTCCAGTAGACCCCCTGGGACCTAATATTGGAAAAAGAATGAATGGTAATCAATGGAGAGATAAAAATTATTTCCTGGTCCAGCTTGGTCCATTATGTGGATTTTACATAAGATGTTCGCCAATGATGACTATCCATATGAGCCAAGGCTATTTCTGTTGTACAATTCTTGAGTTATGCCATTGTGAAAAGATGTCATTGTTTTGACTACACACCAAAGTCGCGTGGCGTCACACGAGACGCAGGCTCCCCATCACTACAAAATAAGGTATAGAAACAGTTCCCGTTTCCCCACTCCCTGAGACAACCCACTTCAAACAGTAGGCCACGCCCCTTCGTTGGCCATATTTTACACAATTTCGTAAAAAGTTGAAAGCCAAAGCCAACTAACTCCCCCAAGGGCATTCATCCAAGGTCAAAATTTGTAAATTTGGCGATTGCAGACAATGTCTTGAAAAGGTTCAAAAGTTAGAGTTAATAAGTTACACAACAATCAATATTTAAAGCATTGCTTGTTATTACACTACACTTAATATCTTTTGGAATAGTCCAAATTTCATTAAACCTCCCATAGGCTACTCAATGGGTACATTCTTTAGGACCACACCACATTGTGTACAATTCTGTGTGTAGTGGGTGCCATTCTCTTTTGAAATGTGAAGCCAAAATCCGTTTCTGTGGAATGACTTCCCAAGCGTTGCAATCAAGACTACCAAAAATGTTTTATACCTTAGGCTTTAGGGGGTGTAGCCTATAAACTCAGTGCATAAATGGTCATTGGGTGTATGCCGCCTAGGGAAAATATATTTTTTTTAAATTACAAAATATAATAAAAATATTTAATTTCCTTTTGTGCTTAACTGCACAACACACTGCAGTGGTCATACCATGTACTGCTATGCAGTGCATCTAGTTAATTAAAGGTTTACGGCTTGCTCTGACTAAGTAAACGTATCCAGGGAAGTGGCAAAACCTCCTAAATGGAATCCCCCCACTCTATAACAAAAGGCATTCAACACAATTTAAACTTGTAACCCCTGGTCACTTACTAGTAGTCTCTACATTCAAGTGGACAGTAGTTGACACATTTCCTGCAGAATTTATCGCCGTCACAGTGATGGTCATGTTCAGCAGTCTGCTAACACCGTTGAACCGGCACCTATGTCGGCCAAGTTTGTCACAATGATTAAGCTCATTTCCCCTGTGGAGGAAAAGGTCATCTTAGGGTTAGATGGAGGTATGAACAGTGCACAAGGACTTAAACACCAAATACTGCCTTGCTGAGTAGCACATACTGTGTCAGGGTAACCTCATAAGTTGTTTCCTGTGAATTTCCAGCGCCATCCCAGTGACATGTAGTGTATGAGCTGGTAAAGTTTGTAACACATCCTATGTTGATAGGCTTCTTTGGGGGTTCCATGGCCATTCTGGTATTTCCTGAAGTACCTGGTCAAAATTAAACATAACAAAGGCCAAATGTAACCAAAAAGGTTGAGTTTTTTGGTATGTGCAACCCAAGAGGTTGGTCAACATCCGTAAACGACACAAAAATATAATAAAATAGTCTAAGAAATCACTTTCACCGTTTGACACTGACCATGTGTTCGAACAATGGTGCCACCAAGCACCTGCTCGTGTATGTGGCATTCCACGGTGCCAGACTCGAGAGAGAAATTCGAAATGGTGACCATCGCATGGGTGTCATTGTGGTCATAGAAGCTGTCATTAATCTTTTTACCGTTCAATTTCCAAAAAACTTCACCCAAGCTGAAGTCTTTCAATTTTTTTCGGCAAATACCGTTTTCAGGAGCCTTGAACACTACTGTGACGCTGGAGCCAAGTGTTACCGTTAGATTTTTTGGGGTAACTTCACATCCGTCTAAGGCTTGACCTGCCAACATAAACATTTCTTTATAAGTATTTGATGCAATGTTTAAAAGTCATTTCCAAACAACACAAACGTGGACGTAACCCTAATGGTGTCAAAGGATTGGTGGGTGTGTCCAACCCAACACCATCACTGAAAGACTAACAAAAGGTCATGTTCTGCTATCCCAACATTGACATCGCATAGCCTACACACTTTTTCACTGCCCGGCCACTACCAAACCGAGGTCAAGAACTCGCAAAGGCTTAATATAGGCAATCATGTAGACCGGCTACCACTTCTAAAACAATCTAGACGCTTTCGAGTATATAAAACAACGCCCGTCCCTTTAAGATGGCATTGTTTCACTATTAATTGGGTTCACTTAAATCCGTTGCATGGTCCACGCACGTTTTACTTACCATGACAAACCACAGCGAAAAACACACACGCAAGAAAGTGGCCGACGTTTTTACAGCCTGCAGAAACAGAAAGGGTAGTTATGAACATTCAAAACTTAGGACATTCTGTTTGACTACCCTAGTAGTCTTATAAAACCATCACGGCTACTAAGAAACATTCTTCCGCCTGAGATCCAACTTCTCTCAGGGGCTCCAAGAATCAAACCCTTCTACTTCATCCCAGTTCCCGTATGCTTACTTACCAAAGTAGTTCCGATACGTTTACTTACCCAAGGAGTTCATATTTTCTTCGCAGCCACTTCATTGAGGTCCCATTACATTGAGTTAACGGTCATTGCGAAGTCAAAAGTGCCCGGAAAAGGATTTCCCAATACAGCTATCAGAATAGGCAGTTCTTAGGAACCGCGTCATGTGATGAGTTGACGGCGCAAAATGCTTTCAGCGTTTCCATTTTCCTAAATTACTTGCCCACAACATACATGTTCAGAACCCAAACGAATAGCAGCCTACGAGGCAAATACTATACTTGTTTGTAATAAATTATTACACCACACATGAATAAAGTTGACACTTTTATTGCGCGATTAGCCCGTCAGGCTATGCAACACGGTTTCATCTGTCAACAGGAAGGCACTGAACAGAACCATGTGGATTACAAAATGTGTGTATGCTCGTTTCGTAATGTAATGCAAGGGGTATTCATCATGTCATTATATATTTGGTGCTACATTCGTGTTACATGCAGGTTATGGCTTTCTAAACACATGCACTACTCTAAGTGACTCAGGAAAAAGGCTCACGTAATTCTTCAGTGCTTACAAAAAGTGCCATTGCTCAATCCAATCACACAGAAACTAGTCATGATTAATACTCCCTGCATTCCCTTGAAATGCATCGCAACATTCTGAACCAGCCAGTCAGAACAGAGTTACTAGCCTTTGAAGGCTGACACTTCAAAACATAAAACATAAAACTGAACATAAAACAAAGGAATTGCTGTATTTTCAAAACGAAACTGAAGCTCTATTCCCAATCGTCGTCATCTCCGCCAGCATTTGAGACCGGTGGAGGAGCTTGCTTCTCTGCTTGGAAGGAACCACCCTGAGGAAAGACCACACCAAGTTTATCACCTCAAATTCCAAAAACACGTGGCTCCCACATACCCTGCCAGGTATGGTATACTTCTACATAATTACGTGAGGTTTTGCTGGCCTATTTATAATGGACTTGATGAATATCAAATCAGTTATATCCAATGCTGGCGTCATTAATGTGCATCTTGGTTTGGGGTGTGCATGTTCAAGCAGCAAGTTAATATGGCAGATAAGTCAAGATCCAACCTGGCCAAAGCCATCCGCACTGACCTTTCTCGTGTCTGTTGAAGCAAACACACCGCCTCGAGGATTATATCCTGTTGTCCCATGAGCACCAAAGGCAACACTTTCTAGCCAGTCTGGCACGGTCTGCTGGGCCTGAGGGAACATAACCACAATAAATAAATGGCTAAATAAAAATAAAAACTTTCAGTTTTTCTCTAAGGATTCAGATACTCCTTTACAATTACCATTAATCTCCTGATACATTATCCCTCAATTCAATCATAATACTTTGAATGTAACAGCATATGCAACCGCAATTCCCACCCCCGTTAACAAAGACAATTTGATACCTAAATATCAAAACAGCCAAATTGTCACAAACACATACTAACCCCTGAGAGGACTTTAACCAGAGACCGGGCCAGCTGGGTATCTGCTTCCGAGTCAAAAAATGACACCGCACGACCAGTGTTGCCACAGCGACCGGTTCTCCCGATGCGATGCACATACTCATCAATGTTGTTGGGGAGGTCAAAGTTCACCACATGCTGCACATGCTCAATGTCCAGGCCCCTGGCGGCAACCGACGTTGCCACCAGGATGGGACATTTCCCGGTGCGGAAGTCAGCGAGCGCTTGCTCCCTCTCCCGCTGCTCCCGATCCCTGTGAAGAGGTGCAAAAATAAGACCTGTATATTTCAAGTGTTGCTTTGATATCTGATCAACAATACAGTCATATATTTAGAAGTTTTTTTTTTTGAGGCAGTGGTGGCAACAATGTATCCAGTCAGTAGAGAGGACTACCATACAGTTAACATCCACCTATACAACTGTCAGTTATACAATAAATATATTTGGTATTCTGTCATTTTTTCTATAATCCAAGATAAGCATTTAAAATGTAATTTGTGGCCCACCCTGTTATAATTAAGCTTCGTCAGAAGAACTGTAGTGTCAATTTTCTTTGACTTAACAGGTTTGCTCACCCGTGAATGCTAGTTGTGGGCAATTTCTCCTGGCATAGATATGTAGCTATAAAATCAGCCTTGCGTTTGGTTTCCACGAACACCATCGTGCGTTCAGTTCCTGGAGTGGAGCAGACACAGAAAATTGTGGCACTCGGCAACATCACTACCAATACCGTTCATGTTTGTGTGTGTGTGTGGTGGGGGGTAGGAGGGGGCCATCTAGGCCAGCAGGACTCTACCTGATCGGCCAAATATCACAGAGCACAGAAACTTCACATGAAAATGTACCATTTATCACAGTCAAGCAGTGTGTAATATATATATATTGCACAAATAAATGCGGTCATATTTCCCATGCGTTGTGAAGCCCATGCAGGCAGTCAAAACGTGGCCAGGCACCCCAGACAACCCCCTGAGAGGAGCCACACCTGTAGTCTTGAGGATTTCCAGCAGCTGGTCTCTCTTGGAGTACTGATTCACCTCCAGGATCTGCTGCTCCACATCACTACAGGCTCCTCCCACAACTCCAACACCCAGAAACAGGTAATCCACCTTCAGGAAGTCTACAGCCATGCTAAGAGACAAGTTATAAAGTTATAAGAAGCATATACTAACAACAAAAGCATTATATTACTTCCAGTCATTTAATTAAAATAAACTGTATTCTCTGGAAGAATTGAGGCAGACCTTTGGATTTCCTGTGGGAAAGTGGCACTGAACATCAGTGTCTGCCTCTCTTCTTTGGTGGGCATCCCAGGAGAGGACACCAGCTTGCGCATGTCTGGCTCAAAGCCCATGTCCAGCATGCGATCAGCCTCATCCAGCACCAGGTAGCGCAATTTGCTCAATCCAATCTGCGACAACCACCACCACACAAACACACACATGCAGACTGAGTGGCATTTAGACATTACCTAAAGAGAGTCATTGGCTGTAACCCGATAGACCACACTAACTGTGCTTCACTTTGTATACTTTATTTCCTGGTGGATGAGTACTTTGCATAAAGATAAGTCCAATGGTTTTGAAACACACACAATTACAACTGCCTGGAAACCAAACATTTTGGCTGAGGTAAGCCAGGGCCTTTAGTAGAGTTTCCTGAGTTCTAGGTACTGTGGCTTTATACACAACTGAGCGCCGGTGTAAATTGGCTGCGTTTACAAATTCAATTCATTAAAACCAACCTTTCCTCTCCCTATGATGTCCAGCAGTCTCCCAGGAGTACCACAGAGCACATTGCAGCCTTTACACACTTCACGGATGGTGTAGCCAGTGCTGATGCCTCCATACACCACGACCGGGCGCACACATGTCCTGCACAACCACAAGCCAATGTGAAGTCACTGCAATGACACACTAGAACTGCACTGGGGGAAAAAAAACTAAGACATGGCAATCAGATAATGACACCAGGGAGCATTTAATCTGTCTATCTGCTTGTGGTTAACTTTGTTTCGGCCTTTATAAGGAGTTCTAAGACTGACACTAGTCATCGAGGACAACCGTTTACATGAACACCACAATAGTGACACACACACCCACACCCAACTTCTGCTCTCTTATGCAAGCCATCACCAAAATTACGATATGGTTGAGAGAACCGTCACCGTGCAAAGGACTGTGTGAACACCGTACCCATAGGCAAACTTGCGAGCCTCGAGGTAGATCTGATTGATGAGCTCGCGGGTGGGTGCCACGATGATGGCCTCGGGTTCCTGGAGCTCGCTGAAGCGGCTGGCAGCCACCCCTTCGCTCATCAGCTTCTGCAGGATTGGCAGGAGGAAGGCAGCCTGTGGCAGGAAGTGACAGCGTGGTTATCAGCAATAACCACTAAACTCACGCCCACGCGCATACAAAAAACAGTACACAAACTGTTTTTGTTTTTTGTTCCTTCCAGTAATTATGGACAATTCCAGTATTATGGACAAAAGCGCTAGTCAGGAGCATGCAGATAAACAGAGCCATGAGTGTGATGTGTGTTGAGACCGAGGTGGCTTACCGTTTTCCCCGAGCCTGTTTGTGCACAGGCCATGAGGTCCCTGCCACAAGAGATTATGGGGATGCCATGCTTTTGGACAGGGGTTGGCTTGGTGTAGCCAGACTTGCTGACATTCGCGCTCAGTGACTCACACAGGTTGGCTTCTGCAAAAGTCTGAGGAGAGAGAAGGAGCACGCACGAGCGAGAGATGGAGATAAAGAAAATGCACAGCACAGCACCTTGCTCAAGGCTTCCTTCCTTCAACCACATATGTTAGCAGAAAATACACACACACACAATTCAAAGCATCAATCTATCGGTGTAAAAACAGGATTGCTAAATACCAATCTTAATTATGGCTTTACAATCTCAGGTTACAGTGGTACTCTGTACAATGACGGCAGTTTCAGAATGCTGAGCAAAAATCCAACAAAAAACTAGCTGGCTAAAATAAATGAGTCACATCCATCTGAACAAAATCGCCTGAAGCAGTTTTAGTCCATTCAAAAGCAACCATGCAGAAAGGAAAGTTATCTACTCTAAAATACAGCTGGCCTGTTACCAGGATACACACACAACCATATATAAGGAAAGGCAGGCATGTGCACACACAAGACTCACCTCTATAGCTTGAGGTGGATTGCTTCCACTTACTTCCACCGGAATGTTGTCATACTTATCAAAGTTAATGCCAGTCTGGAACTGATTGAAGATGGCGCCCTCGTCTTCCGGAGGTGCGGGAGGAACATAGGTCACCTTTGGACCTGCAGCAGGGACCATCGTAAGTATGCACACTCATGAAAAGAGATGAAGCAGTCATGACAGGACCCTTCTAGTAGTAGTAGTAGTAACTTTATTGTCCCCCGTGGGGGAAATTACTTCTAGTCAGTGTAGCATGAGACATGACAACAGTATAAAATGCCCCCCAAACATTTTCCCCATAGTCTCACCATAAAGGAGAGAAACAACAAGACACAACATGACATGGACATTGGACATGGACAGATCACAACCATAAACAATCAGTCAGCAGTGCTCCTTTACCACAGCCTATGGTAGTGCAAATGCAAGGGTAGGTCAATAAATAAGATAAAGATAAAAAAAGTAAAATAAGTTACAATAAAAAGTATCCCTGCTCAGGCCTGCTGAAACAAGGTACATATGTGGGGGTTTAAGATTTTGGCTTTCTTTGTTTGTTAAAAAGGCTAATGGCCGTTTCGTGTTCCGAAGGAGGATGGCACTTACCAGCGTCTACACCATCATCACCCCCCTTTTCACCATCATCATCTCCTCCTCTTTTTCCTACAAAGACACAAGGGTAGCACAGGGGTCCTGAACTTGCAAGTAGGGACAGTTTTCTTCTTATAAACACACATTTTTCCAACCACCAATTTTATCCATTTAGTTAACCGCAGCTCAAACAATTCTCTTTTGTTCAAAGATAAAACATTCCAAATAACTATTCAGACGGTCACATTCATTTTAGTTTGAAGGTGCAATAGGCTGGGACACATCTAATTAATAGTGGTTTATAAACTAGCATGTTGTCTGATGAATGCATTTTTATAATGGCTTGTGCCATGTTAGTCTAGTTTTTCACCACTTACTCCACAGAAGCTCTGGTGACCATGCCCCAAATTGAATGATTATCTCACAGCCACATAACTGTAGTTTTGTGGTGCAATGTATACATAATTTTAACTCTTGCTTGTGCATGGTAGAATTTAAACAGGAGGTGGATAGAGAGCATTCCATTTTAATATTCTAAACCCTCGTACCACTCTAGAACTCCACATGTACACTGTCAAATTCTTTGGCAAATGTGATTTCTTTGTTTTAGGTGACAAATAGAAAAAGAAAATCCTATTAACAAATATTTTTAACATCTACCCTATAGGTCTGCATAATATTATGCAATAATAGTAAACCATGGTAACAACTAAACAGCATCATGCAGCCTATTAAGTGTCTGAAAGTATTAGGCAAATATATACATCATGAAACATAAATGGCTACAGTTTTAAATATTCAAAGAAATACATTGCTTTGGCTTTATTGCCAAATTGATTGCCAACGTTTTCTCTGAAGTCTAACAATGTGTCTGAAGCGTGCAGACCACCCAGACGCCACCTATGTCGAGTCCCTGAAGAACAACTTCATCCCTTGCTAAAAGATGATTCTCATGCATGACAATGCACCTTCACATGCTGCAAGGAACACTACAGCCTGTTCGACCACTATCTGTATCGAACAGGGTCAGCTCATGGTTTAGCCACCAAGTTTACCCCATTTGAACCCCACTGAGAACATTTGGTCCATGTTTAATACTTAATTGCCGAATCATTTAAGACAGCTTAGTTGTACAGGGAACGTCTACCATTCCAAAGAATTTTATTTAGGACATGAATGACTCACCTCTGGGGATGAATTCTTCATCTTTCCCTCTGAAACCTGGGCAAGAACATCAAAAAGAGTCATGAATTCACAGTACAAACAGCTTGTCTTGAGTTGAACAACTTCTGACTAAAGTGTGGAGCTCGCCCTCTCCCAACATACCTCCACTTTGCGAGAATCCATCATCTCCCCCTCCCTCTGACACAAACAAGGAAAACACAAGGATACATTAGGATTTTTTTTAAACTGGAAGAAAAAAAAAAAAAAAAAAACAGGAAGAAGAAATCTCTTCCACATTTCCAATTGCCTCTAGAATAACAGATTGAACCCCCTATAGAGTGTCCCAGTGACGCCACTTCCGCTCGATTTCATGGGACCTCTGAGCTCGCAAAAAATGAATGGGTTTCAATGAGACTAAAATAGCTATTTTCTGGTCCCAGTCGTTGTATGCCCCTGAAATGAAATATGTTGTTTGTGGATTAAAATGGTGTTTTTTCATGTAAAACGTTTTACCGTTTGTTGTGCTGTTGTTCAGATAAAAGCTGTAGCGAAAACAAAATTGAGAAAGACTACGTCGCGTTGTTGACGTCACGTCCCATCATTAGCCTACTCTTTCTCCGATCTATGTTAGCAGTAAATATACATTTATAACAGAGATGCCAGTGTGTTTTGTGCCTCAATGTGCGCATTCCAGCAGGAATGGCTGTTCCTTCTTTCGTTTCGCACAATTTCAGTGATGACGTATTTCATTCGCGTCGACAGCAGCGAAGAACTGTAGTTCACAAAGCGGCCTCTCACAAAACCTGCCACCATCAAACTTCTTCGCTGTGAATCGTGGTTTTCTTCGTATGAAAAATTATATTTAAAACTGACAAATATCATATGTCCCATTCATGGTACAATTCATACGGGACCAGAAAATAGTTTTTTGCTCTCATTGAACCCCATTCATTTTTTCTGACTTCCGAGGTCCCGTGTAGCGGAAGTAAAACGGAAGTCACTGGGGCACTCTATTGACAAACAACCTCATCATTTCCTATGATTTTAATCACTTACCTTGCCGGAAGCCACCACGTCCGCCTCCTCTGCCACCACGTCCTCTTCCCCTGCTGCCAAAGTCACTTCTAAAGTCTGCACACACAGTCAGGTCACAAACATCAGTGCCTACAAGGTTAACGGAGGTTCAAGTCTTTGCAGAACTATCATTTGATTACAATCTCATGACAAAATAGGCCACATCAAGATCAACTTTGAGAGCACAATGTTCAATGCACAATCATTCAAACATCATTTAAGCAATAAGCAATACAAAAACAACTCACCACTGTCGTTGCCATCATACTCTGCAAAAGACGAATTCATTTACTTAAAAATGATACATTTGCCACCATGGCAAACATACATCAATTCTATCACATCTAAACACACAACTAACATGCGAGAGACATTTAAGATGGCCAAACATACAGGCAGATATGATTCTAGCTGATATTTTTACTGCATAAAGTACAAAAATGGATACCTCCCCCTCCTCTTGATCCTCCTCTTCCTCCTGTCAAAACAGAAGTTATTTCAAAAGAGCATTATTTGACTAGAACCTAACCTCTGACACAGGTAAAACATAGTCATACCAAGCTTCGGCATATACTTCTACTGCATTGTTAAGACATAACATGGTGAATATTTGATGGAATAGTTCTAAACTAGCTTAAAGTTCCCTGACACTGTGGGTCCAGTTGCACCATACTGTGGTTGTCAGCCATGTACTTTGGGTGAAATGCATTGTGAAGAGGTGGACAACATTTAAATTAAAAAAATAACTTAAAAAAAGAGCCTTGTGGGAGGCTTTGTATTTGCCATTTATATATTAATTGTGTTGGCTATGCCAATGCAGATTGCTAGTCGAGTCTCGATCTTGAAAATGCATGCCCTGGCAGAGGAAAACCAAGGGACGACAGGTTTGGCTTTCCCGTTTTCATGTTCACTGGCAGCGCGCTAGCAGAAGCTGGGCACAAGCTCACAAGGAGATGATGGCTTGGGAGAAACGATCCGACAGCTTTTTTGACAACTCTGAAAATGGATGATCTTTCATATTATCGAATGTATGATGAGCTGGGTCCATCTCCAAGAAAACAGAAGGGGGGGTAAACTGGAAACACTCCAGAACACGAGTAAACAGCAACTTTGCCCCAAATGTAAGGACTTAATGGAGGAAAGGAATGTCCAACGAGACCACAACGTTACCTGCTTTCTTCTCGACGGATAATTTAAACTAAATTGAAAGACTTAGCACTATATCGGCCCATCATGCTTACTGTGTATGGTGCAATGTTCGCCGATATCATAAAATGGCAGTTCTGCAAACTGGTAGGAAAAGTGCTGACGTTAACCATCTTTTTTTGTCATTGCTTGCTGTCAGCATTACAAAACAAGCAAAACCTAATGGGATGCCATCTTGGAAGGAATATTTCACAGTTGCATTCCCTTTATGTTGAATAAAATGGTTGTGTGATATCCATGATGAGAAAACAATAGCAATTTTACTGTCTTGTACCTGATATTATGGGCCATAATCTCAGTGTACTACATGAGGAAATTAGCACTGAGAAGTGTGGGCTCAAGAATAATTTTCAATTGTTTGCAGTATACCACCTCACCACTAGATGGAAGAAATTCTTAATGGACACTTTGGAAAAATTACACATAGGAGCTTTAAGTGCTTTCTCTCAACATAGTGTCTCCAAGCAAATGGATAATTTTTCCATACCTTCACCCTGTGCATATACTTTCAACTCAACTGATCAGCGTAACCAGCGACTACGAAAGTAATGTCCACCGAGGTAAGTAATGTTAGAATTTCTTCTCGCGATGTTTGAGACTGAGTCTGAGGGTGCCAGAACAAACAATTGGCTGGAACAAATATGTGCAAGGACTTTTACTTTCTGAACCTGGGTCACCCACCTCTGTGAATGCATTTAGAGCACTTCACGTGCAGCACATGATCACAGACTGGGGTATGGTACTCCAAATTTAACATAAATCCCAACTCTAAATACCGATATGAATGCCATGTTTGATTCCACTTCTTTTGACATCTTTTTTATTCAACCATACGTTTGGAGCCATACGTACTTCCAAAAATATTGTTAAAGAGCATTGAATGAGCATGGGAGAACTTGCCTCTGCCACGAGTGCCCCCTCTTCCACCACTGTTCCACGAGCCGCCATTGCCATCTGCATTTCACATTAAGAAATGAGACTTCTACAGGGTTTGACATCTCCCAATTACAACATAAAAACAAAACCAGCCAGATCATGCTGAAAACACTTAAATCCTCACATACCTTCCGCTTCATTATCGCCTCCTGTGAGACAAAATAAATACATTAACATTTTATGTGACATTAAGATGCCCCACATACATCATTCAGGGTTCCTACACATTTTCAAATGTAAAATTCCAGACTTTTTCCATACTCAAATTCTCAGATTTCAGAGACATCAGCGCACCACCAAATACTAATGTATTTAAATGAATTAAACACATACAGTTATTGTGGCATACCACCAAAATCTATAACATATTTAGCAGCATTTTGTCAGTGTCCTATTTTATGTTATAACCAGTGGCGGCCAGTGGAAAAAATGTTTGGTGGGGCACGAAGGTAGACATCATGAGCATATGTACTACCCCTGGCGGGGGGTATGGGGGTCCTCCCCCAGAAAATTTTGGATTTCTTAGATGCAATTTCCTGCATTCTAGTGCATTTTGGGGTAGCCTGTTTCACATAGCAAATGCAAAATCCATTCTGATTCAGCTTACATTGTCAGTTGCATGACCTTAATAAATACTTGTAAAATGACAGTTGCAAAGTGATAATGAAATGTAGTCTTACAATGAAAGTACACAGCGCTACAGTGCTGCGTCCGCAGCGCAAAATAAAAGGGCCAATTAAAATCTTTTATTTGTAATGCTCTCAAACTTTTTTCACATGCTTCCATAGACTCAAGCTTTGTCGGCACCCCGGAGTGGGAGGGCTTTCGCTCACTGTACCAAATAACAAACAATCATCTCACGTTAAAGTCAATACACTCACTGGTGGTTAAGGTGGAACGGTACGGTTTCTTGTTATTGTTAATATGATGAATTTTTTTAATCCCTCACATGTTGGGAGGGCCGCGCCCGTGCGCCCTTAATAAAAGGGCCGCCGCTGCGTCACTTCAGATTTCTTTTAAAATTACCAGATAAGTGTGGAGCATATATATTAAATGTAACTTTACAAAACCAACAGGAATATTTTTCTGAACTGTATGGAACTTTGTGGTGATAGGGACTTTACATTGCGCTTATGTCGTTTTCTCTAATCGACTGAACTAGCAAATCTATCTGGCTAATTTTCATGTCAGAACAGTGATTACTCGTAGGCCTAATAATGAATTGTTTAACATGTAAGCAACAACAACCCCTTACAAAAAACCCTAATAGAAGCTAATCTCTTCAAAAAAGTCTGACAGCAGCATGAACAACGCTGCTCATAATGTTAATCTCTGATCCCTGCTCAGTGCCTAACTTTTGACACTTGCTCATCTCGCTGCTGTACGCTACGTAACAATCGCAAGTTTCAGACTACAAAACGCTGCTCCGCTCCCTCCGCAGGCATTTCAGCACATTTCTTAGTCAAAATTCGATGAATGTCTGAAAGTTGAGCTGCATTTTACCATGTAGTGGCAAATGTCTGGAAACAAAAATATTTCTCCATACTCTAATTTCAATTTTCCATACTTTTTCAGACCTGGAAAACGCTAAAATTAAATTCCATACTTTTCCATACTGCGTAGGAACCCTGATCATTTAACACTATCGTCGCCAAATAAGAGGGCGCTTCTTCTAGCAAGTCTCACGTAGCCAACAGTGAACGATGCCTTCATCTTTCTGCTATCTATCCACACCAGAGCTGCCCGTTTGACCTCAATTTAAATTGACCAATTCTTAACTGAACTTCGGGCCAAAAACATTCAATTGCAAGACATCTGATCATACACCCCCCCACAACTGTAAGATGTTACTTCACCTGAGGAACGGCCAAACCCTCCTCCTCCTCCACGGCCTAACGAGAAAAACATGAGTAACACGTCTAAGTGCACATATTTGACAATCACCAACTCACACACTCTTTAAAACGAAAGAAAGAATAAAATATAACTAATGGCACAGCATATTCTAAGGCATTTCTGGTCTATGTAGAATTATATCATGAGTCTTTCATAAAACAGTACTAATAAAACCATAGCTTCTGATGTGCTTTAACATTACAACTTTAAAAGTCTGAATGTTAAAACATTATAGCCAACAGCTAGCCTGGTATTGGTGCTTAAATAATACCTTCAAAGTTGTGCCAACAACCCCCCCCCCCCCATTTTAACTATAAATGTAGTAAACCACTATCCACAGTGGTTGACTGTCCCATTCATACAGAACTAACCATACCACAGTCTAAAACTAGTATTGCATTTAAACCACCATTTACCACAACAAGCTAATCCACCATTTGATGTGAAAGAACTTTGGTTTCCAATATAGGTCGATTTGCTTTCCCCATCTTCAACATATACACCTTGGCTGGCACTGCCTCTATATACATGTAAAGGACTAATGCAGCAAGGGCTAAATCACTGCACATCAAGTGGCAGCCTCACTGTAATACAATAGTCTTGTGTTCACCTCTGCTTCCACCTCTTGCTCCAAACCCACCACCTCCACTGTTCCAGGAACTTCCCTCGTTGTCTAGCAAAATTAGACAGTAACAATTAATTGTTATTAATGTAATGTTGTTAATGACTACATAGATGGGAGAGTATATAAAAACTTTAAGGTACCATTTTTTGAGCTGAAGCCATTTTTCTGCCCTCCACTGTTCCATGAGCTTCCTCCACTGCCTAAATGACAAAGCAAATATGGTGCTACTTACCAGCAATAATGCATCCAGGTGTTCCAAGATAACGACATGAATTTGCAGCTCTTATAACAGTTGCAAAATATACATATGTAGAAAAATGACTATGCATACTGAAGACATCACACATTGACATCCCATTGTTACATTCAACTGCCATTACAGTGACAGAGCAAGTATGCATTCAGATACAGTTGCCATAAACAGAAAATCTCTTTTACAGTTAGTTTCTAAACAAAGGGGGTGAACATACTCACCAAAGTTTGAAGTTGTGGTAGTGGATCCCTGAAAATTTCAGAATACTCAATTACACCATTTTGCCTCAATTTAAAAAAATCTAATCACTTTGCAAACAACTTGTGCAGCAGCATGACCAACTCCACATGTATAGGGTATATTTCTAAACCTTTTTCAAAACCAGCACAAAAACCTTGTTTTTTACCTACCTCGTCCCATTCATCGTCGCTCATTTTGAAAATTAATAGGTTCCACTAAAATGGAGAGACAGACAAGACTGAGAGGCACGAAAGCAAGAATGCATGTCTACAATACACTTATCCCCCCCAAAAGTAGGCTACAGGCAGTACCAAATAAGGCAACACTTCAGCAAATGTTATATATTACAACATCCGGAGACAAATCTAACGTTGCAGACATACTCCCGACTGCAACTGCACGCGCAGCAGGCTAACGTTCACTTTTTAAAAGGCTAACATGTGCTCACATGTTATGTTAAACAGCCCGTGTTGATGAAAGGATCCACCAATTTATGGCAAAGTGTTAACTACATATCTACCTGCATCTGCCGGATAGATAGGCCGTCACCTTATAAATGTAGGTTAATTCAAATTCACCGCCTGTTCTTAGCTTACCGTAGGCTACGCTGCCACCAAACTTACTCCACTACCATTAACTTTTTCTTTTTAAAGCTGGTAAAATCTGATATAAGGACCCTTAATAGTAACGTTTTTTTAACAAAAAAAAGGATACCTTATTCCTCAGATAATATCTATTGAGCTCACACTGTATATATTTAATGTACAAAAACCAACCTATCCTTTCACAAGTAACGTTAACATCACCATAATTACACGTATGTAATCAACATAAATTGAGGAGTATTAATGCAATGTTATTTTACCTTGAATAAATCAACGCCATGTCCTATACTGGCTATTTTACTTTGCCAGCCATAAGCTAGTCACTTGCTAACTTAAGTGCGCCAAAAACTTTCGCTAACCATGTGGCACCACGCACACGAGTATTTCACACATTCATTTTCCACGTGGGGCTGGTATTTAATATAAAACATCGTACGTTGTAAACTACTGCATGCATGTAATGCTGTACGTATTAATACGTGTTTAACAAGTCTTATCGAGCACACTGGTAAACCTACCTTTTTTGGTAAACTTGCCAATGACTTCTCTGGGACTGCCCGGACGTGGCCACCACTAGGTCTGCGATCCAGTGAAAGGGGCGACTTTCAAAAGCCAAGGATAGAAAAGTAAAGACATGGCGGGAACTTGATCAACGTAGCGAGGTTCAAAGGTCATTCGTATATTTGTAAAGCTTTAATTAATCAACTGCAAAATAGAAACGTGCCAGATAGCTCTTATGAAACAAGAACATAAATATTACAAATAAGAATAATTAAAAAAAAAAAATCATCACTTGCTTTACACCAGGCTGTGCCTACAGCTGCCTGCTTTCAGGCCTTGAGTGTGACTTAATTTCCAAGTGGCAGTCACATATTTTTCCTTCTGCAAAGTCTTCTCATGGAACATTTGTAATTTCTAAATTAGAGTAGCGCACAACACTCACAAACATATTCATAACAATCCATTGTTCATCAAACTTGTGTCATGTGCCTGCACTGTGGTTTTGCAATGCTTAACTATAGGTCTCAAAGTAGACTACTACTTGAAATTGGTAAGCAGACCAGGGGCGAATCTAGACCATTTTTAGGGGTGCCAAGGCACCCCCATGAAACTGCTCGGCACCCCCTGGCTCAGTGCAAAATGAATAATATATTATATATAATAATAGTGTTGTGTGATAAGCACTGGGGGCCGGGCACCCCTAAAGACCAGATGCTAAAATCACCCCTGAAGCAGACTAATAAAAAGTTACCCTTTTCAGTGCAAAATAGGCTGCAATCTTCTGACTATCCTTCCAATTCCCTCGTCAGAAACCTTGCGATGAACCGCTGTGTGAATGCTTGGTTAAACAATGTCTCTTTTTGTTGCAGTTAATGGCTTCAATTAGTGCTCGACAGGACGATTCAGAGGTTTTGAAATATGTCAAAATATGTCACCAATTCTATCAATATATTTTGCAACAGTCAGGTTGCAAAGATCTTGGGAGAGTTCTTTGCTTTTATCCAGTTTAAGGTGTTTCCCACATGCCTATTTTATAGCCTGTCAGTTTGCACTAACCCAGCTGATATTAATTGCCAGGACAGCAGGTGGACTTGTTTTTGGTAACACCAAAAGTCTGCCCACATACACTTACAGATGGTTTGTTGAAATTCGGTTTCATTTTGTTTATCATATAAAAGGTACTGACTTATCACCAATCAAACCCAACCCCTAACCCTAACCTACGCAACACAGAGTTTCAACAAATGGGTTAATAATAGTCTTAGCGTCAGTAGACAGTCTATAGCACCATCTATAGGTCTATCAAAAAAAACACCTGTCTTTCTTGTAGATGTTAGATGGTTCTTTGATTTGGTTGATTACTTTTTTATTATTTTTGTTGAATGTCACTTTAGTGACAGTTATTCTATAGTCTTTCAATTGTCAGCTGCATGCAACCTAAAGACCACAACAAAAGGTTGTGAGTTTGAGCTTAGTGTTTACCACCACTGAGCCCTGGCCCTGAGCAAGGCATGTCACCCAG
Organism: Setipinna tenuifilis; assembly: GCA_030347295.1. Lineage (NCBI taxonomy): Eukaryota > Metazoa > Chordata > Actinopteri > Clupeiformes > Engraulidae > Setipinna > Setipinna tenuifilis. The sequence continues at coordinate 12,885,737 of CM059273.1, read as the reverse complement.
GGGGGGTTAACACTGAATCATGATTTAGTTACTTATACTTTGGAATGATGCTGTGATTCAGGTGTAATTAAAACGTTCCTAAAATCGATTGTTTTTATTAAACGTAATTTGGGTAATTCTCCTGCATTTACATTACAACCTCTGGATAGACCATCCTGAAACTGCAAAACAACGCCCTCTAGATGAGGTCTACATTATAAAAGAAAAAAAAAGAGCCATGGATTTCCCACTGATTTCTGCATCAAATATCTCCTACATAATCATCTAACAGGTTAAAACATGTTTAAAGTTTTGTCCTATAGTTGGGCTAGTGGGGGTTAAGTTAAATCCATGACCTATTAAAAATGTTAAAGGGGACCATACATACAGAGCCCGGGTGGGTCATTTTTAGACCTCACTTTTGCGTTCCCTCACAATACTTTTTGTGTTTCCACCGGTAGTTTTTCATTTCCTCGCAATAACTTTTGAGTTACAAAGTATTTGCAAAAACTGGGGTCTAAAATTTACCAACATGACTCTTCACAGGCTCCGTACTTACATGTGTTTCCATTTTTATTTGGAAATTCTCACGTTTATATTTTGGTGTAGGCTATACAGTCTCCATTGTGAAGAAATAATAAATATAATAGGGGTTATAATAACAGCCTTTTTAAAATTACTTATTAATTAGTGAACTACAAGACGAGTCTACTGCTGTCACATCAGATTGTGTGTGTGGTTTTAGCAATAGATAGCACTATATATTTGGCAAATTTAAAACTCAAATGACAATTTCTTTTTATTTCATGTATGGCCCTTTTAGCATTTGTCATATACATAAAGACGGGCATATAATATAGACAAACATGCTTCAAAGTCAGCTTTATTGTCAAAAACCATATGTATAGGCCATACACAGGATTTAAAGTTGCAGTCGTGAAGTTGGTGGGTGAAGGTCCAGAGTTGTTGTGTGCAGGGGTCAGAGGGGGGACGGAGGGCAGGCCAGGGAGAGAGTTCAGCATCCTGACAGCTTGGTGAACAAAACTGTCTCTCAGTCTGCTGGTTCTGGCCCGGTGACTCTTCAGTCTCCTTCATAATGACAGTAGACTGAAGAAGCTGTTGGACGGTCGGGTGGGAGCGCCTGTAACGCAGAGGGCTTTACGGGTGAGGGGGTGCAGTAGATGTCCTGCAGGGAAGGGAGAGACACCCACTCTCAGCTGCTCTCACTACCTGGTGTAGATTTTTCCAGGCAAGTCACGGTGCAAGTGCCATATACCACACGGTGATGTAGCTGGTCAGGATGTTCTCTATGGTGCCTCTGTAGAAGGTGTTCATGATGCGGTCTGGGGCTCTGGCTCTCATCAGCTTGCAGAGGAAGTAGAGTCACTGTTGGCCTTTACTGCCCAGTGATGCAGTGTTCATTGACCAGGAGATCCTCAGAGATGTGCACACCCAGGAGCTGGGTGTTTGTATATGTAGCATTTATGTAACCCAGAGAAGACACAATAAAATGGAATTACATTTCATCAGAAAATTGGTGGCCTTATTTGTTGTTTTACAAACAACCGTAGTTGTAGGTTACCAAAATACTTACACTTAACTGGGAACAAAACAAATAATCTGATTTAGGCAAAACAAACAGAAGTTTTATGCAGTTAAACCTATTTCCTCCATACACAGAATATCACATCACATCCAGTCTCATCAATTTGAAAGTGACACAGATCTGTGTCAGAAACACAGATAGTAAAAAATCAAAAAGAAATGTTGCATGTGTTCTCTGTGTTGAAAGGTCAGTCAAAGTCCCTGGATGTAAGAAAGTCTCTGGGTCAGTGGATGGGATAAAAATCATGTGACGTGATATTCGGTCGGAAAGATCCTCCCCCTCCATGTGCCACTGACGTAGTCGGTCCTTTTCAAAACAGAGCAATACCGCTGAGCTATCAAACTGTGGTGGGCGAGAGAGTGCACAGGGTGCTTTTCTCCTGTCGGTGATGATATCAGTTTTATTCTATTGATACATCACACTTGTGTTACATATCCATGCATCGGTGTTTACAATATTAGGTAGGTGGCTTTCATTAATGGCATCCTCCTTGTTTCTGTTTTACGACCTTTGGCATTATCTTCTTTAGCTTAACGCTAACTAGCTAGTGGGCGAGCTAATATCAAGCAATTTGTCACAAAAGTCACAGGTTTCAGCGATATTTAATCATCTCGATATGTCGGTTGTCAACATGAAGTAACAATGTCGACAATCTTGCTATGTAGCAGATAATTTATTGGCTCCTGACTAGCGTTATCTAACCTCTAACTTAGTTTGACAATCGGCAGGCTAACTTAAGGTAATTACAAGATCAGCTTCACCAGGTAGCCTGATACATCACAAAGTACCTAATATAAAGGAGAAATATAGTCGCACTTAACTTACTTTTGCCTTACGGCTAGGACAGTTTGATAAAAAAGGGACGTTTCTCCAAACCCTGATGCATTTGTTAGCACAGCAACTGTGAGTTTGGCAACATGTTTGATTTCCGTTTAGTGTGTCTGTAACTGAGATGTTTATGGATGTTATGCTGCTTACAGGATTTTCACCGCTGTTTGTAAAATGACTACTGTGTACTTGTGGCAATTAGGCTTCACGGGAACAATAACTGGGGAAAATGTTTTCCCGTATAATCTCATATTTATGAATGTTGCGGCGTAACCTGTCACCACATGAGTCAGCCACACGAATTTCCGAAAAGACTAATCGACTTACTTGGAAGCTTTGTCAAGATTTCCCTCCCATTTATACCCAGGCATAATGTCTCAAACATGCAATATTAAGCTCATAAATGCTTTCTTTTTATTGCTCTTTCCATTATTATCTGTGCGTATTTATTTACTCAAGGAACAGCAATGATATAAGTGTTGTTTTGTTCTCTTCTAAGGAAAGGACACTGTTAGACCGTGGATGTGACTTGACCTTTGGTCTCCACTCTCAATTAATCACATGCTTGAGCAGGGACCATTACGTGTTGATGTCACTCTGGTGTACCTAGAACGTGCACCTTCAGAGTCCTTCACAGTACTAAGCAGTTGAGGTGGATGGAGCCTTAAGCATTTCTACCTTTTCATTTACAGGATATTCATATGCGGTAAAGTGAGAAGCACTCTGAAGACATGGAGGATGACATAAAACCACTACTGGGGGACACGTCCACAGATTCACTGGAGCCAAGAGTAAGAAGGTACAATCCTTGCAGTCTGTCATCTGCACAGCTTACATCCATGTAATACACGTTGTGTTTAGAAATTCTACCAGTTACATGTCAAGGCGATCTGAAACAAAAAGTTAGCACGGACATTTATAGCATCACGTTGCTGTATAATTGTCTTGCATTACTCCTTCACTGGGTTTTATTGTTATAAGTACAGCTGGCACTGTAAGACGCACATAAAAAGTGTGACTAAGTTAATGCTTGACTGATGTTGGGGCTCAGCAGACAAGGAATCGGGTTATGTAAGCCCGCTTTTGAACAATAGGTTTTCCACTTTTACTTTATGACATGTCTTTTTATTTTGTTACTTTTTTTGTCCCCTTACGGATATCCCTTGCTATTGGTGTTAAATGCTTGCCAAATGGGTTATTTTATCTTGAACATTTGCTGTGATGACAAAGCATACGGATATTTCGATAAGGGGTAGCTAATGAAAATGTCTGGTGTTTTTATTCTGTAATGAAATGGGTGTGTTAGCTCTTGGGTTGTATGTTTGTCCATGTAGCTTTTCCCCCAATCCCTCTGCATCATGGCATAGTGCATCAGCAGAAAGCATTTCTGAATTAATACAGTGTGGCATTTCACAAACACTGGCCAAGAGGCAAGACCTCCCATTGGAGTTAGTCACGGATTTCCAAAACAGCACCCCACCCTGCTCATGTTCGGTGTCACCCCATGGACATGGTATTTTTAGTGGACGGCACTGCCTGTGAGATGCATGTGCAAAACATCAGGCTGCTGGAGGGTTTCTCAGAAGCTCTTCACACAAGCACCTGCGTTTCAATAAAAGCTCCTTCTAGCACCTCTGTACTGAAGCCTACCAGTAATCTGCTATGGCTTCACGTGAGTGGCTTGGCTTCACATGTTTGCCTTAGTCAATGGTACATGTGTACAGTAAGATTTTATGGATAAAAATATAATCTTTCCCAACACACGCACTCGACACACACGCTCTCCCGTTGGTGGCACGATCAAAAAGGTTCAGGCTTAGAGAAGATGGATCGCACTTGTACTTACCTTTTAACGGCCTTACTTCTTATTTTTTACCCTGCTGCGAATAAGTAAAAAATTAAAAGCAAAACTGTTAAAAAGAAAGGAAGTACAAATGCGATCCATCTTCTCTAAACATATATTTAAAAAAATAATTCATATAATCCTGTCTGTTTCTGTAGGCCGTTTTATGTAGAGCCAAGGAACATCGTGGATGATGCCCCTCAGGAACGAGTATCTTCAGAGGCTTCTATCCTGAGCAGCAGAATACACTACTACGGCCGACTAACTGGATCCTCTGACAGGTTACTGGTAAGAAGCCACAGATTTACTTTTAATTTATTTCATTTTAATTTCACTACATCATCGATCCAAGAGTAGAAAATGTGTAGGAGGTAGGCATTTTTCAATGGCCCTATATTTCAGATAAATCTTTGTAAGTTGTATTAGTATTTTTTAAATGATATTGTATGAATGTAGTATATTATTGCAACAATATTCAGATGTGTTGTATCATTACAGATGTATTGTCAAAATAAAACAGATTAGGTATTGAAACTTAAAAAAAAAAAAAAAAAAAGCCAAGTTGCAAAAAAAGGTGCCGGTGATTCTTGAAAAGGTTCTTCATTTGAGTAAAAGGCAGGGCATAACAGCTTGTCATATAACATAGTTATTGGAAAGCCTCCATTTCTTTCTGTTTGCTCAGCTATTGTCATGTGACGTGCTTATAGTGAGTGACTTTAGTACTGCTTTACCAGCAGAAACTCACGCTGGCACGCTCATTCTGTTGGAATTCAACATCAAGCAGTAGCTTGTCTTTAGGGAAACATTTTTCTTTGCCGATATCGCTGAAAACCTATTGACCTGTGTTCTGTATCTGTGTTGTCTATCTGGTTTTTGTTCACGGCTGGACTATCTAGGCTCCTCCGGACCATGTGATCCCTCCTCCTGAGGATATTTACGTTTACAGCCCGCTGGGGACTGCATTCAAAGTGCAGGGAAAAGATGGTGCACTCAAAAATCCCAGCATTGTTACTATGTATGTATCACTGTATGTGTAATAGCCACTGAGGATGCCTTTTTTGTGCATCCTGACTCAAATAACATAAATACCTTGTGACAGACGCCTATGTTTTAAAAAGGAAAGTGATATGATGCAGTGCAATATACTTTATTGTCCCAAAGTAAAAAAAAAATGTTTTTGATTCATTTGTTGCGCACATTATAAACCACATTCAGTAAATAACATATTACCTATAAGGTAACCTGAACAATACAACTAAGAACAGTAAGAACAATACAGTATAAATAACATTGCACACAGACGAGGAAAGACTCGAAACTGTTCATTGAGTCTCACTATAAAGTTTATGTACAATGACATCATGGTCTCAATACATTCACTGTTCTTTACCTCTGCTTATAAAACTTTCCTCCATTTTGTAGATTCGCCATATGGAACACAATGATGGGGACATCAATACTTAGCATTCCGTGGGGAATTAAGCAGGTATTTTTGTGAAGAGGCATCACAGACATTTTATAAAGACTTTGATTTGATCCCATTCAGTTGTTGATCCTTTTTATACAAAGGCAGGTTTTGTGCCAAATTAAAAAAAGACAAGGTGTTGGGGCTTTGTTAATATATTGTCTAATAACGGTAAATGTCGTTCTTTATTTTCTAGGCGGGATTCACACTGGGGATTATCATAATCGTCGCAATGGGGTTTCTCACGTTATACTGCTGTCTTAGGGTGCTAAAGTCAACCAAAAATATACGTAAGTCTGCAAGCATTCAGGTGTTTAACACATGTACCATAGAATTGCACCTCTTATAACTTGTTAATGCAGCTCTGTAATTCACAATTTGACTGTTTACTACTGGATCTAATGCCTTTCACTAGTAAACCCCTCTGTGTTGATCAGAACTCTCACAGTACATAAATGTTACACAGTTTCAATTATATATTTCAAACCCTAACAAATATGCAAATGTTGTGGTCTTTTTCAACACAATTAATATTTTCTAGATATAAATATGCCCATATAGCATATTCTTGTGTTTTCATGCATGTATTTTTTTTTTTTTGTCGATTGCCACTTGTTGCATAGGTACATGTCCCGTTAATGGTTCCATTCATTGCTTCCTTGTTGTCATGTTTTGGTGCATGCAGACTATGTTAGTATGCAGAACATGCACAGGCATTTATGAAATGCTGGCTGCACGTGTAAAGAGGGGAGAGGCCCATTTTAACGCTCAGATGCAACTGTTCACACATCTGAACAGCAGCTAGGAGGCCTGACTCATGGCAAAACCATAGACCCCCTGTCTGTCGTGACAGAGTGCATTGCAGCCATGACTACATCCCCTATCTGAATATTGAATACATTCCAGTGTTTAACACTTAACTTTCCCTCTAAATTCACATGCTCTGGAAATTAAAGTTTTGCATTTTGTTTTGTTTTTCTTTCTCCAGCATATGTGGACACATCGGATTGGGAGTTTCCTGATGTGTGTAGATATTATTTTGGGGCATTCGGAAAGTGGTCGAGCCTGATCTTCTCACTAGTGTCACTAGTTGGTGCCATGGTGGTTTACTGGGTCCTGATGTCAAACTTTCTCTTCAATGCAGGCAAATTTATCTACAGTAAGTAGCCTCAACCTGGAATAATCAAATTTTGCATTTTATTATCTCTGTGTTGCGTTTAAATAGTAACCTGTTTTTTTTTTGTCTTCTTTCCTTCCAGACTATGTTCATCATTTGAACATGTCGGATACAGAGTTTGGAACGAATGGATCTGAAAGAGGTAAAGAACCCCATTTGTCATATTCAAAGTATATGTGATGCAGCAGCACAGCTGAAACTGACAGGCAAGCACAATATCTTTCTCTCAGTTCCTGTCATTGTGTGTTCAGAATGTCTGGCATCTGTGTTTCTATAGTGTATGTGTATTAGGTATTGAAAAAGATTTTACATATGCCACATTAGTTTTTCAGCTCTAATTAGTTTACATTATTTGCCCTCTGAGTTCTGTATATTGGTGGGGGGGGGCATAAAGCCAGTTATAGGTATAAGCCTCTGTTTAATTAGAGACCACTGCAACACCCTACCCCACCTATTTCTTTATTTAGTGATCTGTCCATTCCCTGAGACGGACCATGGCAGCAATTCAAGCGGGATCCTGTTGCCTGGGAGTGGGAACAGCTCCACGGCAGAGTTCGACCACTGGTGGAGTAAGACCAACACCATCCCCCTCTACCTCATCCTGCTGCTCTTCCCCCTCCTCAACTTCCGCTCAGCGTCCTTCTTCGCCAGGTTCACCTTCCTGGGTAAGTTCCCTATTTGCAGGGGTGGGGGTGGAGGCACACATACTTCCCCTGCAGACTGGGTAGTCTGGAGGTGGCAGAAGAGTCAATCTCTGCTTCAGAAAATAAAAAACCCAGATGCATATTTGATCCAGAACATGTTCTAAGGCAGATGATCCTAATGAACACGCACATTATCTGGCAGGCACCTGTGATAAGTGCACTGGCAAAATAAATAAGTGGGAAATGCGTAGTCTGTATGTACATTATGTCACAGAAGTGAGTACACCCCTTATTATATCTTTCCATGGGAGAAGTCTGAAGATATAACACTTTTACAATGTACAGTAGGCAGTGTACAGCTTACACCTACTTTACATTGTATCAAAGTGTTATATCTTCAGACTTCTCACATGGAAAGATATAATAAAAAAAATGTACACAATTGTGAGGGGTGTACTCACTTTTGTGACATACTGTAAATAGTTTGGTATAAGTAGGTGTGATCAGCTTGTTAGTGATGTTAAAATCTCTCTGAACCAGACCTCAAAGAAGAGGCACTGAGTTGAATAAATAAAGTTACTTTTTATCGCGTGAAGGCCTAGTATGTAACTATTTATATGCATGTCTGCTGGTCAGTTAAGTTGTATGTTAGTTTGCTGAGGTCTGCCTATGTGTTGTTTATATCCTGTCTTTCTGTGATCCAACTAGGCACAGCGTCTGTGGTGTATCTCATCGTCCTTGTAACTGTGAAAGCTATTCGTCTGGGTTTCCACCTGGAATTCCACTGGTTTGAACCCACCAAGGCTTTCGTTCCAGGTACAGTAATTTATTTGGGATTTTCCTTCGTTTGTGTGTGTGTGTGTGTGTGTGTGTGTACACACACATGTACATTGGTCTGTCTTTTCACTATACATAGGTCTGTTTATTCACTAGAGCAATCTCTGTCCAATGGTAATGTTTAATGGAGGAATGTGCATCAGCAGTAATTGGAAGTTTTGGTTGTAGCGGACTTTTTCTTTTTTTTTTTTTTTTGTACACATGTCGATTGTCCTTTAGTCTGGCTCCCAGTTACCCTGATACCTGGATGTATGTGCTTTGGGTGAACTCTTGCCACATTGATTTATCTGAACATGTTAATCTGTCTTTGTCTGTGTGTGTATTTACACAGTGCAGAGTGGGTCAGGGGGTAAAGGAGACCATAGATAATCTCAAACAACGCCAGTTAATGCCAGTAATTTTCCCTGTTGCTTGAGAATCTTCTCAGCCTTTGATGTAGACTGGGCTTTAACTGAAGGCAAATTAAATACATCTTAGGAGTTTGAAGTGGGTGCTATTTAGGCAATGCCAAGTCCCACACTCTAGCTGCTAAATGTGCAAATGTGTTCTAATCTGTCAGATAAAAGAAATGTTAGGATATGTTCGAAATGTTACTTTGAAGAAAGACATGTTTTTTAGTGCAGTGTCCCTTTGACAGAACTCCTCATGTAAGTTTAGTTTTTAGCTCACCATTTTGAGTTGTGGTGGAAACAGACGTACCATCTAAAGAGTCGTAGTACCTAACAGGGGCAGTGGCATGTTTTCATGAGGGTCTGCTGGAACAAAAGCTGAAACCCCTAACACTTCCTGTCTCCTCTTCCCCCCACACCACTGTACGGCCTCCAGAGTTTAGACTGCTGTTCCCCCAGCTGACCGGCATTCTCACTTTGGCCTTCTTCATCCACAACTGCATCATCACCCTCATGAAGAACAACAAGCACCAAGAGAAGAACGTGAGCGCACACTACCCCACAGTTAGAAATATCTCACCCTTTGTGCCAGTGCACCAGGAAAATATATAATGGTAGAAGAGATGTTTGAATGACAACTGCAGGTGCATTTCAATGAATTGGAATATTATAAAAAAAACGTTTATTTATTTTATTAATATCATTCAAAAAATGAAACTCATATACTTTATTGATTCATGACTCACATGGTGAAATATTTTAACCCTTTGTTTTAATTCTGATAATTCCAAGTTAAAGCTAATATATTATACACAATAATATAATGCACAATATTTCAATTCCTTGTGGTGCCCCAGTATATTGATGTGAGGAAAACGTTGAATAATTGATTTGTGTTGATTTAGAATGACATAAGTAACTGAATCATGCCGGTTTATAAAACACGGCAAGGCTGGTAGTTTGACATTTGGAGGCCGAAAGAGAAAGAGGAAGAGGAAGACCTGAATTGTTGATGAGTCAGTAAATGTGGTTTGAGATTTCTGCAGAGGAGAACTGAGCTTATCTCAGACAAAGACAATGCACATTGTTCAGTCTGAGTCTCCCTAAACTGGCGACGTTCATGAGGAACTACCCCATGTTAGTCACACTGAACAGGAAACATGCTGAGCCTGCAGTGCTAACAAGCTGAAAAAAATGTCTGGCATCAGCTCAAGTATGCATGTTGTCAAATGAATCTGTGGTTGATCATGCATCAGTTCGTAGATGTTTTGTGTATCACAGCATTTTCATTACACCTAAGCTTTTCCATTGGTCTCGTGAGGCATGGATCATGTGATTTTTAGTAGATTGGTATTTTAATGTGTAACGTGATGATGAAATAAAATTAAGTAGATTAGGTTTAAAGATTTGGGTTATCCAAGACTTAGTGTGGAAAGGTGCAACTCAAGTTAATAAATGGCAGCTGTGAGTAAAACACAATTATATTACAATGTAATTTACAAGAGAATCAACTGTTTTACATGGCAATAATGTATGGTTATCCACTGAAATATGACCCTCTGCTGCGTTTTTAGGTGCGAGACTTGTCTGTAGCCTATCTCCTGGTGGGCCTGACTTATCTGTATGTGGGAGTGCTGATCTTTGCATCATTTCCTTCACCAGAACTCTCCAAAGAATGCATTGAACCAGTAAGAGTTTACATTTTCCCCATTTTTTTTTTTGAATGAAATTGTATGTATGTGAATGTAGTGTATGCTGCATGCCCTAGGTTACAGTGTGTGTGCATGTGTGTGTGTGCATGTGTGTGTGTGTGCACGTGTCAGTCAGTTCAGCTTCTCTGAAGTTCCAGCAGTGAAATGTAGGTGAAAGGCATTACCACAAAGGAAACCTTAGCTCTGCAGATTTACAAACTTAACAAGCCAAGTACTGAACAGACTGTTCCTTTCGCCCTTTTTCAGTGTTTAAATGAATCTTCAAAAACTAGATTATGAATTTACATCTGAGATTTAGATCAACATTGCTTTTAATGATGAATAAGCATAGGTTGATAATAAAAAGAGGTCACACTCTTGGAAATGTAGTTTTATTTAATATTTTCCTGGTACAAATTATTTGATGGGACCAGCACTTTCAGAGTACAACAAAAAGAGACTCAAATCCTGCTCCAAATCCTGTGATTCTTGTTGTTACTGTATCCGATGGCCTCTGCAGTACTGTGAATCCTTAGCCATGTATGTGTCTCTCTCTTCCAGAATTTCCTAGATAACTTTCCCAGCAGTGACGTGTGGGTGTTCGTGGCTCGGACCTTCCTGTTGTTTCAGATGACCACTGTCTACCCGTTGCTAGGATACCTGGTCCGCGTACAGGTCATGAGTCAGGTCTTTGGCAGCAACTACCCAGGGTGAGCCGACATTTTGGTTCTGTGGGCACATTCCAACTGAACTGGACTCCAGATGTTCTCCACATTCTCTTTTTACATGTTTTTTTTCTTCATGAATATTTCTGTTGTGTTCCAAACACAATGCTAATGAGCTAATGTGGGCTCCTCTGTTCTCTCACAGGTTCTTCCATGTCTTCGTGCTCAATGTTTTTATTGTTGGTGCTGGTGTCCTCATGGCCAAGTTTTACCCTAATATTGGATCCATTATAAGGTGAAATGACGCTAAAAAGCACATGTTACTCTTATGCTTATTATATTTTTACCTTGACATTCACATGAGACTATATAGTTGAAGTGTATTGAAATGGAAGCGAAACGATGCGTCATTTTTTTTCATGATTTGTTTGTTGAATAGTGAGTTAAGTTTGCAAGAGAGTGGCTTGCATGTTGAACACATCTATCTATCTATGTATTTATTTATTTCGGAATTCCCTGAGCTATGCAGTTAAAATTTTAAGCTGTGTACCGTTACTGTACACTGAATGACTGTCAAAAGCATCAGTCTATTTCCTGATCTTATTTAACTGCCTTGTTGTGCGTTTCTGTTCTCGTGTTCACCCTCAGGTACTCTGGAGCGACGTGTGGCCTGGCGCTGGTGTTTGTCTTCCCCTCTCTCATCCACATGATCAGCCTGAAGAGGCGGGGGGAGCTGCGCTGGCCCTCCACCCTCATGCACAGCTTCCTCATCCTGCTGGGTGTGGCCAATGTGGCAGGACAGTTCTACATGTAGGCTCTGCCTCCTCCTCACCCCACCCCACCCCAGGGCAGGCTGGGAAACGTAGTCCTGCTTGCCCCTCTTCACAGACAGAACAGAAGTACAGGAGCAGTCCCTGGGGAAATGCGAAACAGCCAGAAGCCTTTGGATGCCTTTTTTTAATGTTGGAAGCACAAGAGAGGGTTAAAGAAATTGCTCCAAGAATTAATTTTAATCTTTTATTGGTTTAATGAAATAAAAAATATTTTTAAGTAGCACCTGCTACACTGCACAGTCATGGAGTGGTTTACTTCCAAACTGGTGTCCTGAATCAGGCTCGGATATTAACTTTGTTTCCTGTCACTTTTACCTTCAGGAGGTTGACTGTGATCTAAGACAGTAGTTTTTTCATGGGTGGCTGTGTAGACCATATCACAAAACTGGTTAGAGAGGTTTTTTAATTTTGCTTTTGGATTTTCCATTTTATTTCATTTCTTTTTTCGTAGAGAGAGATCACTCTTCCATGTTTTATGTGGAGCTGCGTCTGTGTTCAGTGATAAAATGACATAATGACTGACAACATGCATGAATGGTTGGTTGAAAGGTTCTTGCTAAGGTATTTCCACAGGTGGTTTTGGCATTTGAGTGTGTTTGTCTTCCAGTGTCTTACAGTACCCTTTTCAAACAGATCATGTGTCAGTTGGTGGACGGTGTGCACTACTAATCAGTTTTGGTACCAAAGCATTGGTGTTTGTGTTGCTTGGAAGTATGGCCTAAAATGGCCCCAGGTTATTATGGGATGCTGGCAGAGAGATGCATCCCTTTGTGCCATACTGATGGTTGTATGTGCGACTGTCTTCAGTGAACAGTTAACATACACAGATGGAGTGTTTTTTCCCCATTTTATAGTTATACTACTATAGTTATAATTCACAGTTATTGTCATATGCAACAAGTACTGAAGAAGCTGTATTGTGTTTAAGTTGTATTCACATATTGTGACTTGAGGGGTGTCATCAGCGATATTTTGCTGTCTTGGTGGTATTTTTGTCACAGTCGTTTAATTGACGGTTAATGCAACCTTTGTGAAAGGAACCATTCCTGTTTTATTTTTTCAAGTCATTCAAATATTTTTAAAAATCATACCAGGAATATTCTATATTTTTTACTCCGTAATACCTATCGAACTCCTCATAGAGGGACTCTGAAAACAATGAACCATTGTCGTCCTTTCATTTATTAAGCCATAAATAGAGATATGTTTACGGGTGTTAAAGCTGTAGTATGCAGTTGGTGCTGATGGGTCCTTTGTGATCCGAGGTATGACAATGTTCACAGAATATCTGTCGAAGTAGCAACATTGGACTTCTACATCTCAAAAAACTGACATTAAACTGTTATTCAAAGCCTTTTAACATGAATGTATGAAAGCTACTATGTTTGACGTTTTAGTGTAGTGGCCTAATTTGTAAATAGAGGGAAGTAAGACAAAAGGGACTTTAAATATTTCATCTGGGAATGATTATTGGCAACTAGACTCTTAACTGTGACAACTGAAATGGTCACAAATGTAGTGCTAGCCAACTCTTTCGAGCCATATAGCTGCAGCAGCGTAACTCTGCTGGAGGATTTCTGTGGGCACATTAAGCCAGATTTACAGTGCTTAAGTGTTTTGTAGATGCCTGCAAATATTTGCTGATGTCGCAACAGGGGTCACCTATGTACTTAAGTTTTGCACACAACTTTAAACTCCAAAGGTTTAATCTGTTTCTGTAAATATGTGTTTTTGCTTTGCTAGCAATATATTTTATGTTTGAGTATGCTGGTGTTTTTAGTGACATTAAATATCCATGTTCTACATGGGAACCCGTCTTTAAAAACAGTGTGCTGTGCATTTTGATTGCCCCATGTGTTTAAACATATTGAATGAAAGACCTTCGTCACACAAATTGTAGACAAGAATTTATACTGGTCTGGACTTTGTTCAGGTGTCTGTAGTGGCCTCAGTTAAGCCTATTGTCAGATTACGTCAGGCATGCACAGGGAAACATTGATGGACCAAAATGCAGAACTCAGAGACTAAATACTTTTGCGAGCTTTTACTGGACAGATAGGCAAGACTTCAAACAGAACACTCAGAAGGTTTCTTTTAGGTAAAAATAGGTATCCAACGAAAAGAAACAAATTCAAAGTGTTCCAAACAGAGTCGCAACTTACGTAGAAGAGATTCCAAACAGAAGAACAAAATCTAGCGCAAAGACCCAGTCACGCTTGAAACAAGCAGACACATTTGAGAACTCGGCAAAGAACAAAAGAGGCTCTTTAAATAGACTGCATGAGTGAACACAGGTTTGACCACTCAGCAATAATCACCAGAAAAGGCAATGAAGAGAAAAACAATTAAAACATTGACCCCTAGTGGTAGAAGACAGAAATAACTGAAATTGTCCCCAGGACCTGACACTTCAGTCTACCACCTACCTTCCTCCCATGCACCATGCACAGGTGATATGCATTTTCATACACACATGCTGGAGGTTCAGATACACTTGGCCTATGACTAAATATGGGTCAGTTGTATAAGTGTAGGGCATATGTCTTCCTGATCGCTTACTACGATAACGACCCGCATTCCTTTGTGTTAGGTAAATATGACAGTGACACTAGTAATAGATGTTGAATAAGTGGTATGGACAGGAGGTGTGTCTGCTTTTAGCCTTATTCTCATAGTCACTAAGAGGTCAAGTGGGTCAGTTTTACTAAGTGCACTGAAGAGCTTAGGGTCACAGGTACAGTAGTGTATGGGAACCCTATGGGAAAGGGTTGTGGGCAGCTTAGAGCAATTATAATAAATATTTTATCACCATAGAAGTGCTCATTAATAACCAAGGCAGTGAAGCTTTTAACATGTGTTTGGACAAAATATGAGAATAGACCTCAGGACACCATGAAACTAGTGAACTATAACACTGGTTTATTTGGCTGATGCTTGTATTCAAAGCCATAGCAAGGGACAAGAACTAAACTACACTAAGTAAGGAGACTGATTACTACTTCTTGTCAGTGTATCAAAACTGCCAGGAAGGCCACATAGAGGTGCAAAGTAAATGCAAGGGTGATTAGAAATGTGAGGAAATAAGCTGTTCTCAGAACAGACTGTTGGATTCTGCCAGATGAAGGGACTTCCCGGTTTCCTTTCATGACATTTGCTAAATTGTTGCGCTTTCAAGGCAACATAAATGGTAACTATGAAACCGCCAATCAAGAATTGACCTCATATCTCAGGCAGGCTTTGAAACTTGTCTTTAGTCCTTATTTCAGATAATTGCTCCACGTGTTTTACTCTTATCTGTACATGTGTGCCTTTTTAAGTGTCTATCTTTTGCCTTTCCGCAGCACCTGTTAATATATAGGTGCTACAAAATGAAAGCACCGCTACTGTCATCTGTATTTTAATTTATTGTTGTTCTGCATTCAATGAAAGGCTAAAAAATGATGAGGATTATAATTATGTTATTATTATTAAGAACAAGAATGCCATTTAAATCAAACAATGTAAAGTTTAATAATGATTATGAAAAATATGTCTGTATTATATAATGTGTGTGTTATGTATTGTTGATTTTTGTTCCCAGTCTGACTGCCCCCTCAATGCCTCAGGCCACTTCTGTCTCATTAGCTGCTGTAGCCTGCGGGTCTCCAGCGAGGGCAGAAAGGGCCGCGGCATCTTTCTTGGCTCTCAAGGCCTCTCTCCGCTTATAGAAGCCCTTTAGCATCCTCATCCTCTCCTCATCCAGCCGATTGCGCTCTTGTAGGGCAGCCAGGTGTTTCAGAGCGTCAGCTGTTATGAAAGTGATTAAAAACAATCAGTTGGCATGGGAGTTCACAAAAACCATAGCTAATATACCAGACGGAAGAAGGAAAGAAGGAAATGAGGGGCTTGAAGTTCACTGAGGGTAGAGTGCTAATGTTATTACACGACATTACATTACACTTAGCAAACACACTTACAGAACAGAGAACACAAATCAAGCTACAGATATGCAGAGAACAGAGTAAGCAAGAGCGAAACAAAGTTAGCGCAGACCGGGTACAGGATAATGTTGGTAAGTGAAGATTAGCCGTGAAAGATATGATACCTACCAGTAAGCAGCTCTCTCTCCTCCTTGTCCAGCTGCTTTCTCTCTTGTGTCACCACTTGTCCACTTCCATGGCAGATCTCCTGTGGTTTGAGTTCCTCAGGAGTTGCCAGTGGAAGGGTTTCAACAACTTTTTCCTCCTCCTTCTCTTTCCTCAGGCGCTTAGCCTTCTTTTTTTGCTGTTTCTTGCTAGCCACGCGATCCTCGGTGGGCACTGCAAGGCAGCAGGTGAAAATACTGAAGAGCTTTCTCATTTTGCAACTTGTCTCGCTTGTGTCTCTCATTAGACTGAGCAGATCCTTTTGGCTTCGCTGAACATTCTAGTTTGTTGTTCCAGAATGCAAATAAACATTCCATGCAGTTGTCACGGTGATAACTGTATTTTTTAAAATCTGGCGCAGCAGCAAAGGGTGTAGAACGTTAAACTGCTGTTCACTAGACTGACCATTTTTTTGTGCTGTCAAGTCAAATCTATTTATTTTTATAGCACATTTAACACTGCAAGGTTGAAACCAAAGTGCTCTACAAATAAAAAAAAGCAATGAGCAATAATGACAATGGAAATTATGTCAATAAGAAAGTAGTTCAGTTTACTTTGCTTGATTAATAATTGGGCATTGATTTTGGCATAGCTGATTGAGCCTTTAAAGTAATGTTTATTCTTATTTCTATAATATTATTGTTAATTTTAAAGTGTACTCCAGTGTCTTGTTTTCAAATAATTATTAATATGGTGTTTTCACTGCTGTATAAACACCTTGAGAAATAGACTGCTTGCTTTAAACGTTCAGGACTGCCAGTGAAGGGGTGGTGCCTTAAGACAAGTAGGCAAGCCCTTTTACAGACCTTTTAAAATAGACCACACAGCATTTTACGATAATGATCACCAACGTAAGGAATATGCCTTATTAACCCACCTTTCTTCTGACCACTAAATTGTTGCCCACTGATTTGTGTACAGGGATATCAAATACTGCCCTGTGCAGTGGGTAAGAGGGAACACAACCCAAGATGCGACACACACACACACACACACACACACATTTTAATTTTGTACAAATCACACAGGTGGACTACAAACTGACGCACACCATTTAATTAGGTGATTTTTAGTTCTCTGCTGTACATTTCTGTTCAGCAGAATGTCACATTACATCCTTGACTAAGGCACTCAACACCAAATAGGAACTTTTTCTCCAAACCAACTGTTAAAGCTAGTCAGGAGTACACCTACATAATACAAATAAGCTTAATGGAATGATGTAAGAACATTTATTCTGTATTTCTTAACTTGAAGCATTAGAATGGCCCAAATAGCATGGATACAAATATTTCACAAAAAGGCAACATTTCTGTTGTACGCACATGTGATATTTACAAATTACACGGAAGCATTTATTTGTCTGCTCTTGGTACAAGTTGTCTCTCTCTGTTGTTGGCTCAGGGCTAACTGGTCTCAGACCTGTGCTGTGCTGTGCTGTGCTGTGCTTGGCTCTGGCCATCCCCCTCAGCTTTCACACACTCTCTGGCCCCTCTCAGCTTCTCCTCTTCCTCTTCCTCCAGTCATCCCTGTCCTTGGATCGGCATCTCGCTGCGCTGGAGGCCTCCTCTCCCACTCAGGTGAAGAGCTTAGCGTAGTCTACCACTCCGGCCCTCTGCCCACACGCATGCAGCAGCTGCTCTCCTCCAGAGGTGATGGCCTCCACCTAGTGGCCAAAGGAAGTAATGGCAACACAGGTAATGGGTTATAATCAAGGCCTGCACATTTATCTTGAACATATCCCTCTTAAAATGGCATAATGATAGATCAAATCTCTGACGTTTTTCTTTATGTCTACATTCTACTACATGTACCGATCCATCATTTTTTCTAATTATTAATTCACATTAGCCAATTCTTGTTTTTTTTTGCTTTTGATCTTTGTAGATGATATTAATACCTTTTTGCCTCAACTGTAAAGCACTTTTTAGGTCAACTACTGTTGTTTTTAAAAGTGACTTGACTTTGTGAGTGTTTGTCTGGACAACCAATTGTCCGTTATTGTACCTCATGGTACTCCACCAGTTCTGTCAGTGTTGAAAACTTGAGCTGGTCCCCCAGGAGCATGTAGCAGTTGTCTGTGGCATCTATGAGGAAGTGCTTGTATCCTTCCTGGCCTCGGTAGGACAGGACGTATCCCAGGATCCTTTCACTTACTCGGACCAGGAAGTTTCCGGGACCTTTGTCGCTCAGCAGGTCCTCAGCTTCCTCGCGTGAGATTATGCCTGTAGGGGGAAAAAAAAAATATCAGTTAATGATCAACTTTTTCTTTACCGTTATCTATGGCTTTGGTAAATACTTACAAGTACATGCAAAGCAAGCACTTTTTTAGGACAAGCAAACCAAATATAGCCTACTGCTACTGACGGTTTTAGCTTTTGGCTCTGCATTTACCTGTGCACATTTATTTTTATTAATATGTGAAAGAAAACCTCATTACACACATTTAATAATATGAACAAACATGTATAGTACAAGAGTAATCGTGGAGAAAATGCTGTGCAGCATTTTCATTTTGTAAACATTTGGGGTTTTGTTTCTTTTTTCAAACTGAACTTCAAGGCTTGGCTTTGGGCAGCTGCAATCTGAAGAAATTCAATATGACAAGGGTTCACAAGGGTCCATTGCAGACATTCAAAAAAAAAAATGAAATCAGTGTCACGTTATTTTTTAGCCGGTAGGTGGCAGTAAGAGCCTAGAAGAAAGGAACTGCACCTACAATTGCACAATGCTGCGGAGTCAACAGTACCACTCTAGTTCTACAAGTCATATTCCTAAAATTAAGTAACAAACAAATAATAATTACAACAAAAACAACACGTCTTTATAGTGCCTATCTAGTTACCTAAAGTGGTTTTCAGAAAGTGGTGTGTGTGTGTGTGTGTGTGTCTGTGCATGCATGTATGTTGAGCATCACAACCAAAATACTCTAAAGACAAGTTTCACCAGTGCAACACAGCATTCATTTCCGTAAACAATAGGCCCTCTTTATGCATCAGCAGTGCCCTGATGATGATGAGAGGGCCAGCTAGCCGCTCACCATGGAACCAGGGCGCAATGCGGCTCTGGTCTCTCTGGAAACCGGCCCTGAGGGGCAGCTGCTCCTCCCTGAACCACTGGGTGATGCGCTCGCGGCTGGAGGAGGACAGCGTCCGCCTCACACCTGGCTTCCTGCACACACACACACACACACACACACACACACACACACACACACAGGGGAAATCAGGTCAGCTGATGGGCCAGATAGATGGAAAGAGGAAGAGAGATATAGAGAGAGAGCAATAAAGAGAGAGAGAGAGAGAATAGAGAGAGCATGCAAGAGGAAGAGGCAGAGACAGAAGAAGAGACAGAACGTAAGACAGAGCACACAAGAGAAAATGACAGACGGAGGGACAGACCCGACCGACCGACAGACAGAGACAGACAGAGACAGGGAGAGAAAGAGAGTGACAGACAGAGCAAGACAGAGAAGAAGAGATATGTAGAGAGGAAGAGTGCGATGGGTCATTCATGTGTGAAAGCCCCAAATCTGGTGGCTGGCGGCCACTGTGCCTGTGCTGGGGCTTAGTCTGAATGGGAGGATGGAATCCCTCAGCCTCAGCACTTCTCCATGCCAACATGACAGTAACAGCGACCATGAAAACACTGACTGGAAGGGGAGTAATGATAATCAAAAATGTATTCGAAATTGCAAAGAGCTTGGAGACAATGGAAAGATGGCCATAGTCTTTGGAGAAGGCAGCCTTTGGCCTTCTGCAGCCTTAGCCGCACAGTATGTCTTGGAGTGTAATGACCTCAGGGACTTGACCTGAGTGGAGCTGTGCCTATGTGGGTTCATGTGGGCTTGTGGTGGTGGAGGGGACACATGCTTGCATGCACACACTCACTCAAAAACACCCACACACTATCATATATCTGTTATTTGTACTTGTTATGTTAATGTGTTATTGTGTCTGAACATTGGCTTTGGCAACACTGTACTTACACAGTCATGCTAATAAAGCACCCTTTAAATTTAAATAATGTAGACGAGAATACAGAAGACAGAGGAGCCAGATACAGAGCTCCTCTATAGTACTCAACGTTCAGAACAGAATCAAAAGTAACAGTCAGTTTAGTAATCAGAAAGCGTCTAATGTGAGAATAAAACTATGACTCGACAGACCTGCAATAAATAATTACTTCTATGGGCTAAATTAGGATTGCTGTGTGGACTTCACTAGAGGTTTGTAGTCAGATGCCCAATCCAGTAACTGGCCTTTTCAAATCAAGTTTCAAACTGTACTGTTATATTGACAGTATACAGACATTATTATACCACAGTTGCAGTAGTGCAGAAGATAAAAAAGGTGCAAATACGGGACAATATTCACAATGTGACACTGCAATGTAGTTAAAGCAATCAATCCATCCATTCATGGTCTAAAAACCCTTTTACAATCAAAGGCATTTTATAATCTATGTCTACTTAATTTGTGTTTTTGTTTGTGAGTGTTTGTTTCCTGTCAAAGAGAACTACGTGCCTTGTGTTTTCTATGTCTCCCTACTGACAAACAATTTTCCCCATGGGGACAATAAGGTTCCTCTATTCTACTCTACATTGTGACTGCAAATGAATAAAAAAAAGAAAAAAAGAAATGTTTTGCCAGAAATTCAAAAACTGCAGAAGCACTCACTGGCTAATGACATCGCTGGTGACGGTGAGGTTCCTGGGCTTGGGTTTGGGGGGCAGGGGGGGCTTGTCCACTGCGAAGGCCTTGGTCATGGCGGAGACGCGGCCCTGCTCCAGGGCCTTCAGCGAGCGTCTGCGGTAGTCCTCGCGAGTCTGCTTGGCTATCGACCGCCGACGCAGGTCTGCCACTTTGGATTTACGCACTGCATCACACACACACACACACACACACACACACACACACACCATTACACTTAGCAGGTGCTTTTATCTTACTTATAATAGAGGACATAAACAAGCCACACACATGCAGGCACGCGCACACACACATACACAGACACACAAAGGGTTGTTTTAAAGTATGACCTTAACACCTGAACACACTCGTTGTGACCTTACTAATATAAACATACTTTGCAACTGAATGCATTTGAAGCAGAGCGAAACGCCCTTCAGTGACTAAGCAAATAGCTGGCCCTCTTTATACAACCAACAAAAGTCCCTTGCATTTTATCTGTATCAAACTAGCTCCACCAAACAGAGTCAGTTGTCTTTTGAATAAGGATAACAGTGGCATGGAACCAGATATCTTCTGTGCATTTGAAATCTTCTGTTTTAAAATCCATACTGAATGCTTCTTTTGTCAACATAACTAGCAAGTCTTCCCAGTGCTTTAAATTTTATTAACAGACATACATCTTCACTGAAATGCATTTCTAACACAAAATCTCCAGCGTTACACAGAATCCCTGAGTGGATATCTCACCTGTATTCCTATGCACACACCCTGCTGTACAAACATGCGGGTAACCTTTGTTACCCTCGCTCTTTTCCACCACAAATAGCAGGTTAGGTGGGAGATCAGTTTAAGCAATCTCTGACTCATACTGATTGTGACAGACCTTTTGCCAACGGCAGTCTAAACATTACCAAGGCTGTAGTAGCCACACTAGGACTATCACTTAGAGAAGCCCTCTGCACGCATAAGACCTGAGGGGGAAACATTCATACTAACAGACTTTATATTAGTTTGTATTAGTTTTTAAATCCTTTACATTAGTTTGTAAACACTTTATATTAGTTTGTATTAGTTTCAAAATACTTATATTAGCGCTTTAATGAATGAATGACAACTGATTCAGGCAACAGTGTGTGAATGGATGATGGTTGTGTGTGTGTGTGTGTGTGTGTGTGTGAGAATGTGGGTATGTGTGTGTGTGTGTGTAAGAAAGAAAGTGTGAGTGAATGAGAGAGAAAGAGAGAGAGTGAGTGAGTGAGTGTGTGAGTGAATGAGAGTGTGTAAGTGTGAGTGTGTGTGTGTGTGTGTGTGTGTGAGACAGTTTTGAAAGCTTGGTGGTGCCTCACATGTTTCCTGCCAGGCCTTGTCCTCCCTGTCCTGGTCCTGCCTGCTCCTCTGCACATCCTTCAGGTCCATGTAGATCTGCTGGGCCCGCGCCTCCTCCAGCCTCCGCACCTCCTCCTCAGCCTTCCGCCGCTCCTCCTCCTCCTTCCTCTGCACCAAAAACACAACCCACCAACCAGTCATTACCCTCTGTCCTGCACCAACACATTTTTTTGAAGTGATTCCCATTTGTCATTGTGATCACACAGTACGCTGTGCACATAATGAAATGTAAGCTTTGCATTTAACCCATCACACGTGTGAGCAGGGGGAAGTCATGTCAACGGCTTCAGGCCTCAGGCATCAGGGATGGACACACTTCAAAACATACAGGCATGGCTGGTGAAAACCGCAATGCTTCTTACCAAGAATAGGTGGCGATTGTGACTGGTGAATGCTTTTAACGTGTGGAACACTGATATTCATATTCAAATTTAGATTCATTCTCTGTTTTTAAGCAGTGTCTTATGGTTAACCAACAGATGCTGACACTGGAGTTACCAAATAAAGCATCTCAATTCCAATTACAATCCTCAAGGTGTTCAAGGTGACAGCCCACTTTAATGATCACATGCACAGAGTATTTTCACAGTTATAGTTATAGTTTTTAGCAATGTACAACACTATAAAAAATAAAACATTATGAAATACTTGGATAACTTTTCAAATCTAACAAACGTAAAAGGGCATTAAAAAACAATTCACAGTTTTTCTATCTCTAGACTATTTGAGTATAGTTCATAGTTAACATAGTTTCTGCCTAACAAACCCCCCACACACATCCACTGTAATGTAGCCGTGCCTTGCAGACACAAGCGACCGGTTTAGGAGAGAATGCATGAAGAAAACTGGTTTTGTGGAAATTTGCATGGACTTCTTGGGCTGAGGACTGTACTGGAAATCAGAGCTACAACAGAAGACAGAAACACAACAGAAGACAGCTGATGCCGTCAACCCCAGGCGTTTTCCAGAAAGCAGGGTTAGTCACTTATCTGGGTATGTTGACTCAGAGTAAATACTTCATCAAGTACCTGTAAGAGAAGGGCCCTGTGACTTTGTTGTCACAAGAGAATATAACCACAGCACTCTTCTGTTAGGATATTTGCTAATTATTCCCAGTTAACTTATCGGAGTTATTCAGTAAACCACCTTCTTTAAATACCCCCCTGTGCGAAGAGGTCTGATTAAAACAATATCTTTAATAACTTTAATGACTTTAAGTAACCTCTAATTATCTGTACAATAGTCCCTTTCGTTGTCGTTTCTTATTCATCTAGCAAGTTTATAAATTCTGTGTCTGTGTTCTAAATTCTGTCCTGTTCTATAATTGATGATTCAGATGTGCTGTGCATTTCATTAGCTACCTTATTTTGTGTGTGTAAAGTGACCTTGGGTTTGAGAAAGAAGCTATAAGTGTAACTTTTGTTGTTTATTGTTACTTGACATACACCAGCTCCATGACATGGCACATCAGCATCTGTGTGTGTGTGTGAGAGAGAGAGGGAGAGAGAGAGAGAGCGTGTCTGTCTGTCTGTGTGTGTGTCTGTGTGTGTGTCTGTGTGTGCAGCCATACCTTCAGCTCCTCCTTCAGCCTCTGCTGCTCCTGGGCGGCTGCCTGTCGGGCCTCCTCCTGCCTCTTCTCCTCCTGCATGACGGCCAGTACCAGTGCTGGGTCCAGGTGGACGGCCGAAAACCTCTTCTCCAGCTCAGCCTCCTTCTTCGCCCTAAGACCAAGCCAGGTGAGGTGGTTGTGAGTTAGCTGGGTCGGTTAACACCTGGGGAGTATTTATTTTAATTGATTCAACCTACTAAGCATCTCTTCTGACAGAGAGTCCTGATCAAAAGGGCAGCAGACACATAGTTTAAGGCAATTATTGACATAAAATATGGACATAGATAACACAATGGCAACAGAGAAAGAAAAATAAAGATAAATTATGATAGTGACATGGTTGTAAAGGCAATGATACCCCTTCAGTATACACAGTATAGGGTGGGGCCGGGGGCTGTGGTGCCCTGCCCCATCTTCACTGTCCTACCTGATTAAAGGCTGGAAAGCTTTAAAATAAACAGGGGTTTCCCAGAAAGTATGTTCCTCATTAGGGGATGCTACTTCAGAGTAAGTGGTTACCCTTCCAATAGAGACAATTTATGGCTTTATTTTCCTAGTCAAACAAAGCCATGTGGCTGTGGAGGTTTACAGCTTACTGTGAGTCAAGTTATCTGGGTTAGTCACAAAACCACTTACTTGGAACACCTCTTGGATATTGCAAAGAAAGTATGTGATATGCAAGCACTTGCTTTAAGTCATTTCCATCACTGACATGTTATGTCCACTTTTTATTTGTGTTCACCTAATCTCTCACACAAAAAAGTATTAAGAGTAGAACCATTTTTGATATTCAATCAAGACCTTTGATTTGTTTGATGTGACATCATATTTGGTGATATGAATCATGTGAGACAAAGTGAAAAGCTATATCTTAACCGTTCAAATAAACATAGTAAGAAAAAACTTGGAACTATGGCAAAATGTCATAAATGACTAGCTGTAGTTATTGTAATGTTACTTATGATGATTTTAAAATCAATTTTTCAAAGTAGAAAATAAAGGTGGGAGACAGTCATTACATGCAGAGATTAGTTGGCACAAGTATTGGTTACAAGCCCACTTGTAGCTTCTGTAACTCACATTCAAACAAACAAGATACAGAAACAACCCTTTCACTGACCTATTTCGCAATTTATATCATGCCATACCATTCTTCTCAGAGACACACAATATATGGTCACCCTTATCATAAACTAAATATTCGCAATTGTGTCAAGGTGCCTTGTGGTGTAAAACATTTACCATCCACATTCAACAAAGGGTCACAGCCATGGCGAGAGGGCGGTTATGAGGCAAGTAAGACTGCTGCAACTCTCACACCACACACAGACTACCCTGTGTCAATACAGCACAGTTGAGCCGGTCAGGACTCTGAGGGGAATGTTTAACTTCCTGATTCTTAAGGCCAGCCTGCCGATTAACTAGCGCCTCTGGCCATGGCTGTCTCTTCATTAGGGTGTGCACGCGTCACGCTGAACACTATCCAATTCCGTCACTCACATACAGGTCATGCCACCGCTACTGCAAAACTAAACCTGTTCCTGCTCTTTGTTTTGCGTGCACGTCATCGGATGTCAACAGGCAATGACTAAGATTCCATATACAAAATCCCCTAAGGCCACAGGCTAGCAATGCTGAAGGCTGCATATGTGTAATGTCTTTCTTCAAAACCTTAAAAAATGTAATCTAATTTAAGATCATACACGTTATAAAAGTACACTGGTGTAACCACAATGTCTGTACAATCGCTGGTGAAAATCCATATGGTCAGGCCTTAGGATATCTTTTGTCTAGAATCCAATTTAAGAAATACAAGCACAGAGAGATTTAATTTAAGCGGCCAGTTTGTGGAAAAGGCAACACATCCCTGCACACTCTAAGGTCAGAAATTGCTATCATTTCCCTAGAGCCATACCGGTTACATTAAAGTTAGTCAGAGGCGCTTGTGTAAATTTGACTAGGCCATAAAAAATAAGATAACGTTGTTTTATACTCAATGCCCTGGATTGTGCTTGCCCCAACCTCACACTGAGCATACCATGCCATACAAACATCATGTGCCTACAAGTAGCTGTTCTTTCCACTGGGCTCAGATTTGCAATTGTTAACTCTTGTTAACTGTTGCCAAGTTGTAAACCTGGACACATTAATTTAAAGACCCATTCAAGTAAAAAAACATATTTGGTTTGGTAACATGTACAATATCACAGAAGACTGTGTCTGATAAGATTCAGAAACTCCCTGAGACCAGTTTTACTCTGTTGTGCAGTTGCATGGGTGGATGGCTAAGCACTTAGAGCTGGAATCCCTAATGCATCCAAACACTGAAATTACCATCTATATTTTAACTACTGAGATCTAATTTTACTTTGTAGCAATGCTTATATATGCTGAAACATCTTCTTTGATATGAGCAACTTGGAAACAATATTATTAAGTGTGCTTCCTCTGCAACACACTTAGGTTACATTCAGAGTGCAGGGCTTAATGCTCAATTCAGATTTTTTTGTGAAATCAGATTTTTTTGCGAGGTCGTTCACATTTCAATTAAATGCGACCTGTATGTGATCTCCAGTGTGAACTTTAATCACCCCAAAAGTGTCCCGCATGCCCATTGGAAGACACAACGACATCACACACAGTCACTGTGCTCAGTGTTTATCTAAGTCCTTAAAAGATTAGATACAGGTGGCATAGGGGTGAAAAATAGGGTTTGGGTCACTTCGGTTTGCATTCTAAATGTAGCCTTATAGTTCTTCCACTGTTTATTCTTATGATTTTTCAACGTTCAACCAGATTTTGACACCACTCCAACTCTAAAACGATCGGCTTGGTTTGGACATGGTACATAACCTTTAGATTTACCGTACCTCTTGTCGTTCGTCCGTTATTGTCATTTTTCTGCAACATTTTGTCCCCATTGAAATGAAGAGTGGGATGTTGAGGCTGATGTCACAATACACTGCTCCACTGTAGCAGCCAGAGTAAGCTCTGCCCTCACTTTAACCTCCACTTGTGTTTTCAATTGATTAAAACTGAACTGCTTAAACCTATAAACTTGGTTGAAACTTTGTCAGAGGGGTCTAGCATCTGACTTTGACCTGTGTTATTTTCATGTGGCAAGTACTTAAACTGTTTGAATCAGGCCAGTTTAAAAATGTTGTCAGACGGTCTATGAGATTATGCCATACATTTCATTATCTTACTGTAAACATGTCAAGGTGCATGTCTAAAGTTTTAAATGATCAAAACTAAACTGCTTAATCTATAAACTTGATTTAAACTTTGTCATGAGATTTGACAGTTTAGAAAATGAGGCAGCAAATATTGTGGCAGTTACACCTGGACCAACTGCCATTTTTTAAATTTGAAATGTTAAGGAATAGAACTCTCAAGTGATGTCATAATACCCATGTTATGGCCTGCATAATGTTCTGCCATTGGAGTCTATTGCAGCTTATAGTGCCAATTGGTAAAAACTTTTGAAATTTGGCATACATATTTGCTCCGATAATCACCAAACTTGGCAGATTCAAGCCCACTCTTAGCATTTTCTGCGGGAATGCAGTCCAGTTCTTATTCTTATGATTTTCACCCAGTTTCACCCAGATTTTGTTTCTGTTACTAGTCCTAAGGCTTTCGAGATAGAGACATCACTCCAACTGTGAAATGACCGGCCTGGTTTGGACATGGTGAACCACCTTTAGATTTTGCCATACATGTCATCCTCTTACTGTAAACAGGTCAGGGTCCATGTCTGAAGTTTTAAAGGACCAAAACTGAACTGCTTAGCCTATAAACTTGATTTAAACTTTGTCATGGATTCTATTGGCAGCTATGACATTTGACAGTTTAAAAAAGAGGCAGCAAATATTGTGGCAGTTACACCTGGACCAACTGCCATTTTTTAAAATTTAGAATGTTAAGGAATAGAACTCTCAAGTGTCATAAGAGTCATGGGAGTCTATTGCAGCCCATGCTGCCAATTGGTATAAACTTTTGGCATACATATTTGCACCTTGTTCATAGAACATCTGCTATTCTGTAATGACAAAGTGCAATCTCATCTAATTTAATGACATGGGCACCTAGCAAATCATGCAAGAAAACTGGTAGAATATGACATGTGCACCATGTCAAAATTGCACACTGTACCTTTAAGAGTGAACATCTGCCTGACCATTGTCTCCATAATTTCTCACCTGAGCTCCTCTGCTTCCTTCTGGGCTTGTGACGCAGCTCGCTCAGCCATAATCTCATCACAGATCTGGTCATAAGGCGTGTCGTCAGGGTGGTCACCCATCACCCACACCCAAACATCCCCGTCACCCGCTTTCATCCAAGAGACATTTTTGCCAGTATCTGGGGGAATTCATAATATACAGAAATTATGACTTTTTCTTTTTGTTTTTTTTTAAGTGCCCAGTCTTGCTTCGTGGTAAGGTAGTTAACAGTTATACAGGCAGTTAACAGTAAGGCAGTTAACAGTTACAGAACAGAGTTAACAGTTGCACTTTATCTCCTGCCATGCAGGCTTCATTTTGGCACAGTCAAAACCATTAGGGTAGTAAATGACTCTGTTTTTTGCCTTCACATTTTTTAGCCCCTTCAAATTTCCGTCGCTCATTTGGAGCTCTTAGTCATACACTGAGGTAATGCTCTTACCCTTCTTGCTCCTTTTCAACCCGGCCTCTTCCTTCTCTAGTCGTGCCTCCCTGTCTTTCCACCGGCGAACCTGTTCCTCTCTCATTTTAAAGAACAGGATCTGTTTCTGATCCTCATTCAGCTCTGCCAGGAGCTCGGGCTCAATGTACATGTCAATCAAAATCTGCTGCAGCATCTTGTCTTGATGATGTCACTGACCATCAAGTCCATGGATTAGTCCAGATGGGTTTCTGAAAACAAAACCAAAGTTGTGATGAGATATTTCTGTACCATAATCAGGTATAGGAAAGCCAACATAATGCTTGCCACACTCATTAAGAAGTAAGACCAAAATTATAGCAGTATACACATAGACACCATATAGTAAGTCTATAAACAGTAGCCAAATGTTTTTACCTTCCACCACAAAAGCTTCCACCACAAACACGCAGTAGACAACAATACACTTCCTTCCTTAAAATAATTACACCATGTAAACTATTATCGGCGTGAGATGTTCCACAAACATTTTTGGAATGTAATTCCTGGACATCAACATCAAAACGAGAGTACATGAACAAACAAGTCTATTGTTATATGACTGTTTCACTTTCTTACTTATAAAATTATGTTATCAGTGAGCAACAGGTGCACGGATTTAGCCGGAGATGCGCTTGTGTAGCTACTGCTTAAAATAGGCTACATCCGATAACAAACAAAGTGACCAAACAAGTCTTCTCTCATAAGGAAGCCTAAAATAATGTTTTTACTGTACACATTTTAATCCGTGAACGTTTAACACGCATACATGTAGTAGAAGAATTACATTTCACGCTTTTAATAAAGCGTTGATTGCGCAATTACTACAACAAACTCTGTGTAGCCATTAAAGCATTTTACTAGTTTCCTGAAACCATTCCGTTTATGAAAGTTACAAATAGATACCAACCTGTGGAAACGGGACACTTCAACAACGGTAAGTTTCCCTATCCACACCTGAGCCGCCCATTACAGTTGACAATCCAATTCAAGATGAAATGATCATCGGAGTAGCGTTCGCTTATCTGAACTACTTATTTGCGTCCATGTTCACACAATTTACACCGCAAAAATGTTGTTCCACCCACTGTCCACACTGCCAAACTTGAACTCCCTCCCTCCATGATTCTGACGAGGCTAAATTAGCCTACTGCAGGTGAGGGGGAGGTACTACACACGCTGTCAATACAAAAACAAAAGTTTTATAGGCTGAAACATTTATCGCACGACACATTTGAACGTCGCTTTTAGTGATATTGGAACACAAATCCTTTTCTGGAAAACTGCGGAAAACACAAGTGCCGTTACATGCAGCTTCTCTGTAGGGCAGGTTGAACAGTTGTTCGTCTGAGGAGGAGGCAGAGGAGGAGATTTTTTAGTGAACCATAGCCTACTTGAGAGTCAAATATCCAGATAGAAAAGGTGGCAGGGAAGGCTGATCATAAATCAGTCGTCTATGAAAGCCAATAGCATTCCATCTATTTATTACTAACAGTGGCTTACGGACCGCAGACGGTAGCAAAGCCCTATGAAAACGTCTCTGATACGACAGCAGTCTCTAAGTCAGCCAGTAGATGGCACTCGTGGCACGTGGCTTGCATGTAGGCCTACCTCACTGGCCCTGTATCATAGAAATGTAATGATAAGGTAACAAACATGCACATATGCGAAACTATTAGTAAATTATGTCTCGCCAAACGACAACAATAACATAAACATCAAAATAGCCTACTATTTTTTTTTAAATTCATTTGATCCTGGTCAGTTAAGCTTAATTGAAGTTTAATTTAAACCATAGGCCCATCATCTTTTAGAAATGGTTATCTGTCACCCTTGCCAGCGTGTCCACTAAAACAATCAATGGACCAAACAAATAAAAAGTGTTACTGGCTCAGACAAGCATTTGACGTATTTAAAAGGAATCCCCGTTGGTTTTTGCTCGCCAGGGTGCTTCAGCCTAGCAAAGTTCATGTCCTGTGAGCAGCTGAAGAGGCGATACATTAGTATTCCATTGGCCGGAGATGAGAAACTAAACGCTCTTTGTGCCAAATATGCTGGCAACATTTATAAAAGCCCTACAATGAGCCGCATAAATCTTGTTTATTGCTTAGTCAGTAATGCTTGCTTATCATGAGAGAAAAATGTTTCTTTACTTGTGTAAATACACATAGTTAGTGGGGTTGCAAAATAAGATCAAAATGACAGACATAAACCAAAACTGTGTAGACTTAACCAGACTATTGAGAGGATTAAAATGTAGATGTTTAAATATCTTTCAATTAAGAGCAATTTAAGTATGAATTT
Source organism: Setipinna tenuifilis (assembly GCA_030347295.1). Classification (NCBI taxonomy): domain Eukaryota; kingdom Metazoa; phylum Chordata; class Actinopteri; order Clupeiformes; family Engraulidae; genus Setipinna; species Setipinna tenuifilis. Next base: position 12,854,980 of record CM059273.1, on the reverse strand, counting down.
TCAACAGTTTTAGTAGGCCTGCACTGTCAAACTGGCCTAGCATTTGCAATGTTTCCTCTGCCATGTTATTAGGAATGTCACTGGGAATCCTCTGCTTGATTCAGTGGAGGAGATAACTTCTCCAGTTACAAGCGAGCAAACCTCACTAACAGTGCTTAAGAACACTTACAGGAAACACTAACATCACCAAACTAATTAGCCTACTTGATGCGAAACATATGCCTACTTCAGATGGATGCACTTCTAAACAGCACATTGTTCTTTACAATTTTTACTCTCTGAAACTCTATGTGTGAAAAAAACATCTCACTTAGGAACAGTGGTTTGCAAAGAAGGAATCCAGAGCTTCGGATGGTATTTCTCCATTTGTTTAACAAAACATACAGTTGAGAATGGGGTAGAGTATTAGCTTAAAGGCCATAATAATCATTTCCTGGTCTACGCTAAAGCGGAACTCTATAATTTGTCTGTGTTTTTTTAAGCGCTGATTTTTATCGTTTTCAAGCCTCCAAGGATTGCCTTTTCCTCTTTCTCTCCCTGTTTTTTTTTTTTTTTTTTTTTACATTATATCAAGTTGTAATTAGAAGAGGCTCGAGGACAGTTTGTGCCTCGCTGAGTGTTTGATGTCGGCAGTGTTGGGAGTTGTGTTGACACGGCGAGGACATTCCACGGCAGTGCCCAAGAGAGTAGCTATTTGGACGTGGAGATGGATCGTGCAGATGTGTTTAGCCACAAGGGGAAGACAGGGAAACTATCATCAAAAAAAAGGAAAGAGAAAAATTCCTGACCGCTTCTTTGGGGACTTGGCTATGTGCACACAGCAGTGATGTTATATGGGGAGAGCACAGCTGAGATGTTGATACAAGCACCACAAAAGTAAACCCTCTCACAGCTTTAGACATTTGTATACACCTTCTAAAACAATGTTAGTGGCTTGTAACTTTTGAACTAACCCTAATCCTAACCCTTAACCCTAACCCTAGATTCTAACCCTAACCTAACCCTAATCTTGTAACCATGTGATGTATGTTTTCTGATACCACACTTTATATGTTTTGATTGATTTATTGATACTTTTTAGTTTATTTCTTTATTTACAGTGCCCCATAGTTGATTACTTCATTATATTTTTGTGGCAGTGTTGCATTTGTGTAGCATAAGAAAAGTAAGCAATTGTGTTATGTATGATCCATGAACTATTTCCTACTTTCATTTTTAAGATGACATAACATGGACATTTTGGCCTGTCATCAATCCAGGCAGGGACACCAGAGCCAGAGAATGCCGGAACATGCCCTACTGGTATCTAAGGAAAGCCCAGTGAAAGTCAGTGTTGTTAGGATGTCAAACACTCGCTGGTCAAAAGCAAGAAGTGTGCGTGGGGAGCATATCGATCCAAAAGGCAAAGACTAAGGACAAATCCAAAATGTTAACTTGTTCACTATATTGGGCACTATGTAGTGTACCACCCAATGTAACTCGCACACTATAAAGTGCACCATACACTCTTAGAAAATAGGGGTTCTTAAGGGTGCTATATAGAACATAGGGGTTTAAATTGAACCATTTGGAACCATTTTGGGTGCCTTATTTGTACCAAAGGATGAAACCGTTTTAGGTTTCATATGGAACCTTTACTTCCAAGCGTGTAGACAATAAGTGAACATTTGGCATAAAGCCTAAGACTAAAATAAGATAATAGAAACTAAGACATCCATGCTCCTTATTTGGAAAAGGGTTATGTTCATCACAACTATAACAAAAGATCTATGTTTTTTGTGTGTTGGCCAAGTCATTATTTTCTCTTCCTGACAAAGAGCAGATAGACTCTTATAATGTATTACAGTTTGGCTGCGCCAGCTCATGTGTCATGTAGGAAATTCATTAAAAATGCATACCTTGCTTACATATCTTCTCCATAATAGAATGATGGATTTGTCTTTTTTCATTATATATCCAACAGTGCTTTTAAATAATCTACTGTACTTTGTGTAGCTGTTGAACTACAGGCATTTACTTACATTATTTACATTATGCGTTACAGAACTCCTGACTTACTCTGACATAGACATTAACTGTAAATAATTACTGTAAATTACTAGCCACACCTGAATGTTTTGTGGAGTGCACCATATTACACTGATGAATCACTTAGCTACAGAACAGAACCAGGAAAAAATAAACTCTCAAGATGTTTGATCCATATACTTTACAAAATGTCATGCCACATTGACAGTGTTTTCATATAAATCAACACATTGTTTCCCATGTAACTCTTCCATGTGCCTTTTTTATGAGTTTGTCTTGGACTCCAGTGAAGGTGATTAGTTCATGGTGAGGGAGTTGTTTAAACACTAAGCACAGGTGCTGCCCATTTTTGTTCCTTTAGTGCCGCAGTTTTCTGGCACCCGTGCACGTCATTAAAAGTCCCATTGCTCTTAATCAGGGTCGATCATATATCATCTGTTTCTGTTTTTCCATGCAGGCTTGCAAATTGGACTGGGTGGGGGCTTGTGTTTTAAAGCCATACGTCTGCAGGACTCTGCACATCACATATACTATGCTGTGGGCCAGAAAAAAAAGCTATATATAGAAAAGTTGTTTTCGGAAACCTTGAGGTTTTTCGCTGTCGTCAAGTCTGCACTTGTCGTGTTTACATTTTCTGTGGGAACGGCCCTATCTTATATACTCTGTCCTGCCTGCCAGACTGCTTTACATGCAGACTGCTGAACATTAGGCCATTCTACTGCCAAGGGCAAGAGCCAAGGAGACAAGGTCAGAACAGTTGACATAATGATGCTTTCTTTTTTTTGCCAGCGATTTTGAGTGAGGAAGAGAACAAAAGAAAGCCTCTTCTCCCATTGGTCTGACTCCAGCGGACCCCAAGTCAGTTCTGATGAGCTGATGCTTTTGTACTATACACATTGACTGAGTGCTGTAAATGCATGTTTTGTTAATGCAGTACAACGGCATTGTGTATTTCATGATAGCATTCTTAGATAATTTTGTGCCCAATGATAGCTGCCAATACACTCTATTAAAGAAACGGTCAGGAAAAGAAACACACAGATAGATAGACTAGCTATAGACAGAGGCAGAGACATTGACAGAGATAGACATGAAAGAGGAAGAGAGAGAAAGAGAGACAGACTCAATTAAAATTGGACTATTTTATATGGGGTAAGGGATGTCAGGCCACTCACAATATGATTATTAAAATATTGTAGCTGAAAACAAACATATGTTCTACTAAAGAAATGAACACCATTTCTAAACACACACATTAAATTGTGTTAAAAAGACATACATTTCCCAAATATCTGGTAAAGGAAGGTTCTGTTGATAAAACTCCTCAGGTGAATGTAGGTTCAGTAAATAAAAAAGCTCTTAACTGTAGCACAGATTCTAGAGCATATCAAAACTAAAATATTAACTCCACACTGCACACCACATCAGACAAGCGAACCACTTACAGACTACAGCTATTTTTCGCTATGTTCTGAACCACACCTGATTAAAGATGGACAAATGCAACTCATCATAAACATGTGGAAAGGTTGTCTATTCCAGACTGGGTGAAAGTTCGCATTTTTCAGTCATGCACCAGTAAATGCCATTAAAAGGCTACAGTGTAATCTGTTTTGTTCTGCCATTAACCTCACACTTGTACTCTCTACTCTGCTACACTGTTTACCATCCTTTTCTAAGGTTCCATTGCAGTTTTGGGACAAATGTTTTTGGTTAACTACAGATATTTACAGTATGGTGTTTCCACCAGAGAGGGAGCCATTGTGGTTTGGTTTGGTTTGGTCTGTACACCAAGCTACCAAGAGGCAGCTCACCTCTGCATATTACGCAGGCCAAGGACAAAGGAGAGACAGCTTTCTGTTTTGACTGGAATTCCTTCGCCATGCAGCACGCTGCGTTGCAATTAGACCTACTTTCAGGGCTGAGGGCAACATCTGGGTCTCTCTTGTCGCCTTGTCAGGGGGGCCTAAGATGATTGTTTTAATGTGGAGACTTCATATCACATTCCATAAATCACCAGATTTGGGGTGGGAGGGATGTGTGTGTTTCTTTCATTGGCACCTTGGCCCCTTCAGTACAGTGGCAACAGAGAGCCCAGCGGAGTGTTACAAACCCCACTTAAAGGAGCAGACCTCGATCGGGACACTGGTGCGCCAATGTGAATGAATCCTTTGAGCACAACATAACAAGGACTTTTAGGAGAATGTGAATAATTTTGATAAATTTGCTAAATGAATGTACCAAATAGAAACCAAAGCTTTTAAGAGCCACTGACTTAAATGTGTAGCACATCACTTTCATTTAAAGGAGTTAAAGTTTGGTGTGAATCAATCCACAGCACAGTTGTTTGAGATCACAGAGTGCAGTTTGTAAGAAAAAGGAACAAGAAGATTTGATGCAACATAGAGAGAATAATGACCTTAATACCTAACACTAACTGAATTGGGCATAGAAATTAACTTTCAGTTTCATTTCTGTATGTGACATTTAGCTAGTGTTAGCTACACTTTCATTATTCGGTCTATGTTACATCAAATGTTCTTGTTCCTTTTCCTATCAGCTGCCCTCTGTGACCTCAAACAACAGGACTATGGATTGATTCACACCGAACTTCTCCTTTAAATGGCTATACACTGGCATGTATGTAGACTCGATAAAAAGAGGACGCTTGTGAATGTTTATTCATATGGAATTTACACACTGCAGTGCTCCACCCAACAAAACTGTGTGTAATTACTCTACAAATCTACAGATAGGTATGATACAGCAGGAGTGGCAGCTCTGGTTTACTGTGTGCCTCAGGCAAAGATAAAACTTTACAACCCTTTCCATTAAAAATGTCATGCTTAACATGTTCATGTGTGTATGTACAAAAATGATTCTTTGGGCGGATTGAGTGTATGTGTGTGCATGTGTGTGTGTGTGTGTGTGTGTGTGTGTGTGTGTGTGTGTGTGTGTGTGTAAAAGAGTGAGTCTGTATGTGTTTGTGTGTGTGTGTATGTGTGTGTATCTGTGTGCCAGTGTGTATGTATGTGTGTCTCCTTCGTTTAGAGCCTTGATGCCCTGCTGCCATCCCCCCCACTGGTTCTGCCCCAGGCGATCGCCTTCCCCTCCTTTAACAAGACCCTCCATAGTACAGTTACACGTTAGGCGAGATACCACAGAGATGCACTTTTCCCCCTTTTGCAAGTGGTTTAAGCAAATAAGCACTTGTTTAAGAGGCAGCTTATCACCATGCCCTGTATACACACGTGTACATTGGGTCTCTCTGACTGTGTATGGTGCAAAGTAAACCCTGATAACACCAGGAAAGAGTAGGTAGGCTGCTTGCTGTGCCATGCTGTGACCCATTTTTTTTTTTATAAACGGTCTCTAATGAGCCTTGACCTCAAAGTGGTGAGAGATTAATTTCATAAATGGAGTGTCCTCGTTTCCGACTGACTAAGGCTGACTCCCTTTTTCAACTGTGTCATGAGACATATACACATATATATTTGGCCTACTACTTCAGAAAAAAACGTGACAGTGTTGTACATTGTGAAACAGACTTTTGCTCATACAGAGACAAGGTAATAACGCATTAAGTTTGTAACTGTTTAACTGATTTCAAAGGGTTTAGATCTAATGCATACCCTATCAGTTCCTTCAAAAACAGAAAAGTATATAAAGAACTTGGTATAGCACAGCTTTTATGTTGAAATATATCTCAACACCGTGTGTACAATGTAGCTATGCAGCTTAAGAAAACCACATCAAGAAAATCGCAATCACCCATGTGTGTAACATCAATGAGTGTTTACACAACTGAGGTCCAAACAAGAACAACACCCAACTGTCATCAATCACTGTTTCAGAGTCCAATTATGGTATAGTCTGTAAAAGCTGTACTTGAAGAGAATGTATCCCAGTCCCGGAATAATTAATCCCAGATGTTTTCAGTGGATAAAAGCACCTTCATATTATTCTTAAGGATACCACATGGCATGTGAAGGTGAATGAATTTCTGTATCATGAATGTATGAGTGGACACCAATGTGGGTTATGCAAATATTATCAGTCCTCATAGGCTTCAATCGAATAGTTTCATCCAATGGTTATAGGACAAGTCTTCCTTATCACACACCTTATCAGTGAACAGTTTTTTTTGTGGTCAGTATTACAGCTCAGACTGAACAGGTGTGTTCTCTTCCACAGGCCATCCTTTGCATGAATGCGATAGACCTGTCCTATAAAGTGGTTTAAGAATAATGAAAGGTACTTTTTTTGTTTTTTTGAAGTCTCCCTCCCATGCTCCATACATTTTCAGATAGGCTACTACTTTACTTGAGATTGTATGTGAATCACCTCTTCTAATATGTAAGGGGGCAGATGAATGTCCTAAAACCTGCAATGCAATATGGCACTTGCTACACAAAGTGTAATTCTTTTTTCACAGACACTGCACATTACACACACACACACACACACACACACACACATATACTTTCTCTCCCTTATACACACACACACACACACACACTTACTGCATATTGTATTGTGTGGCTTTTTGTACAGTATGGGAATGGTGATTCTGAACCATGGGAAAGTGCTGGTTGTTGGATGGGATGTCTCTTTGTACACAAACACTAGCAGTCTTTTAGATGAAAACTATCTCACAGTTGGACCACTGCAGTGAAGCCATTCAAGGAGTATAAGATCATTCTCTTTGAGCACAAGCCATGTATTGTCCCAAGCTGACACAAGTGCATACTTCCTGGGATAAAGGGGTAAAAGAAAAGGCCCTGAAAATTGAAAACAGCTCCACTGAAGTCCCCTTCAGAAAGACCCTAATGACGGCTCCAACAAGTAAACACCCCATGTATGCTTCCAATTATCCCCAACCTACAGTGCGTACAGTACAACACATTTACATTAGTGTGTTATCGGGGTCTTCAGCATTCTCCCACATTCTTCCTATAGTGCAGACTTGCAATACCAAGATGATAGCTGACAACCAGTTTTAACTCTTGATAATATGCCCACAGTTCATTGCAGTAGTAGACTACACAAAAACTCACGAATGTTCACAATCATATTTCAAGAAACTACCTCCCCATCACCTCCCCTTATCTATCAACTGGTGCAGCCTATTAAGAGTTATAAAACTGTATTATCTGTCGGTGCGTTTAGTAGTATTGTATGCTACCCTATTCATACTGACATTGAAGCAACATGCATCAGATGAAGATGCCGCTGAAAAAAATTCTGAGGCTTCTTTGCTGACCTCTGCTTGTTTAGTGTTGGGAAAACTCCCTTTGGAGTTTGTCTGCGCCTGACATATTTATGCTATGGTTTTACTAGAAATGGTAACTGCACTGCAGTGGACCGTTTTATAAGAAACCTGCTGGTTTCCACAGAGAAATAGGGAAATGGGCAAGCAGCGTGACACCACGGTCTGAACTGAACTAGAATTAAGGCTGAGACACACGTACCGGAGAGTGACATTTCTTCCCACTCACACGTGCGAGGGGAGCGAGGCGATGTCAGTCTTGACTTCGCACTTCGCACCCAGAATGACATCGAGTTAAAGTTGCAACGTTCGATTGCCACATCTCGCGTGTTTCCTGCAAGTCGGAAAGCTTGAGTGAAAACAAGGGAAATGTTCCTGGTTCAGCAGGCAAATGGTGACATGGTAAGTAAATTGCATTTTTTAACAGACAAGCGTTTAACAGATAACAATATACTTCTAACAGCTGACCAAGTGCTCCAAAAGTTGCCACACATAGCTTCTTAAGGTGACAAATACCCTTACGTGCAGGTGCATCATGTCCTCAGATGCACTTAGCGTAAGATCATTCAACTACTTATCATTCAGTAGTAATACAGCGAGCTTAAAATAATGACTTGTAGGTTTTGCTACGTTGTGCGTGTACTAAGAAAATGGTTACAATTGAAAGGGCAATCTTTTGACCTTAAAATTAAATAAGACGTCCTGAATTATGTCATGATTCCTTAAGGGAATTATGAGCTCATTTTATATAATCTAAGCGGTAATTCAAATATCTGTTTCAAAATGATGTCTTCTTTTGTGTTATGTATGATGCATGGCCATTACTAGAAGTTTCTTTTCTGGTATATTTCGCTGTGAGAAAACTTCATTCATGATCCTGTGCGATTAGCTACAGCCAGTCCGTTCTCAGATGTCCATTGAGTGCTGACAGCTTGAACTTCGTGACTTTCTCCGCAACACTCAATAAAGAGCGTTTTGTTTCAGGCAGACATCTCTCCCCGTTGTTTTGTCAGGACCATGAACTGGAGGCTGGACTATGCAAACTCTTCCCACTCGTGGTCTTTATCTGCCCGGCGAATGTTTGGTTTGGTGCCCATGCGCAGCACCACCCAGCAGAATGCTTTATCACGATGGATGCCATCAGCATCCAGGAGATGTTGGTGCATGTTTAAAACAAGCTTTCCCCTTCCATGCTACTGCGACCTAATCTGCTCAGAGTCTTTCATATTCTCAAGACCGGTTCCTCCTTAGTCCTGGAACGACAACAACGGTCCTTATACATGAATATTTTAAGTAGTTTGTTTAAGTGAATTTCTCCATTAGCCATTTGCAAGGAAGAGTTGCTTTTTTGGTTAAAATGGAGGGGTGGTCTGCCATTACTGCTGCTGCCCACAGCTGTTTTCCCTTGCTGCCTTATGGCTGGCCAGCCTACTTCGTTGGAGCTGCCAGGACAATGCTTTCATTGCGAGGGAGAGCGTCAGCACAGCTCCCCCCCCCCAACCCTTTTTTATGGGTCCCAGTGATGGACTGGGGTGAGGTGACTGAACAAGCGCATAGAGCAGGCCGCTCTGGGAGCCCCCCTCCCCAGTGATGTAATTTCCTCTGTGTTTGGTTTCAATAACTCTGAGCCAATTGGAATTGACACTCAGAGCCTTTGCCAAAGTCCTGTAAGCATTTAACGAATCGGGGCTGTTTACAGACAAACTGGACTGGAGGAAACATAGCGGAGGCCTGGATGTTTAAGTGCTCTGGATAAATAGTGTGGGTGTGTGGGTATCCAGGTTGGTGAAGGAGAATATCTTTTTTTCATTCTTGTTTTGGGTGCCTGCGTCATTGTGAGTTTGGACCTAGAGAACTATGGCTTTGATTTTCATCTTTGGCAAATAATGTGTTTGTTATTTAAAATCTTATTTGAATTTGCACTAATTTTACTGTATCATTTTTTTCATCCTTTGAAAAACAGAATGCCTGTGAATATGGTCGTTGCTGAATGCATGGTGGGAAAAATAGGTAGGTCTGTGCCACACACATATGCACACAAAATGCACAAGTTGAGGCCACTAACGTTCTTAGCATCTCAAGATACCTCCAGGGTCAATGACAGCATAAACTCGTCATTATGCTACAGTGTGTGAGCTATGTTTAAACCAGTTAGACAATAGGCTAAACCGCAGTGGGCCGTCTGATTGAATGTTCCTTAAGCGTAGCTGTCCCTCTCAAGAGTTACAACATTAGACTCGCACTGCTTGTGTTGCTCTGGCTGACCACTGCATTACAGGGATCCCGCGACAGGCTGGCATTATGCACGTTTTGTGAGCCACAGCTCCAGTATAAATAATGGCAGGGAGGGGGGAACTGACTTGGCAGAGTGCCAGGCTCTTTGATGTTCCTTGGCTCAGCAGAAAGACCATGGCTATAAGTGGGGTGGTCTGGTGGTCCCCACGAACACTAACATGAGTGTATAACTAAAAATAGAAGAAAAGCTGTTTTTTTTCTTTTTCTCAATATGTAGCTTGAATACTGCTGTGAGCTATTACTTTCGAGTATCCCAAGGTGACATGTTCAACTTGAATTTCGAAAGCGTATCTAGTAATTTAGCTTGTTAAAATGACTATGAAATGGTTGTTCATCATGTTGTGGTGACGTGGTACTGGGGAGACTTGCTGATATCTGTGTTTTTGTCACTATCGGTGGAAATGCCGGCTTGCAACAGCGCATGACCAAGCATTTCTGGGAATAGATCATGAGATCTTCAAGACACTGTCAGAGCCTCCGCATTATCACAAGGTCTTCGTGTGTGTGTGTGTGTGTGTGTTTTTTTTTTTTTTTTTGAAAAAAGAACAACTGCTGTTACCTAACATTTTATCACTCAGATTTTTTGTGCATAATTTTTCCAGCTTGGTTACGCCACTTTAAGGGAACTCTGGGTCTGGCCTTTGCTACGGCTAAAGCACTCTGAGCATAATAACAGGACTGCCCAAAGCACTGTTTCACTTCCCTGTTTTATGTTTAAGTACAAGAAGTACAAAGGGGGGGAAAAAAGAAAGTGGGGTGGCCTGGCTCGTGAAGGAGTTGAAGGACCCTGTGGTTTAACCCATGTGTGGAACTACTACAGTGGGGTTGTTTATATATGTGAGGCAGCCTAAGGGATTATGTTTAGATCGCAGCACTAAGATGTTATGTTTTGGTGGGGGCAGGGCAATATCTAGCCCACAGGACTTGCCTGAACCAGATGAATGGACTGCGTTGTTGTCCAGGGCAAGAGAAACCTGAAAATGCACGTACATGAATGAAAAAAAAATATGAGCTTGTGTTGCTTCAGTAAACAGTTCTAAAATACTGTGGTTATATTGAGTAATTCTGACAGCATGTCATTTGAGCATACTGTGTAACACTGACAACATGTTGTTCAATCACGTCAGACAGTTACCTTACCTCTTTGCTTGCATGTATCTTCAGGTGCACCCACAACATGGAAAAGCATTTAGCTTCTTTATGTAGAGGACCACAGAAATAAACACAGACATAGGGATGTACACAACCATACAGCACAGTAAGGACAGGATGTTCACAATTACCATAGATGGCATTAAGTTAATTAGGGTTGCAAATATTGATCTTTGCTATTTACATCAGTACTTTTGCTATTATCATTGGTCTGTTTAGTGGGGAGCATGGGAGTCACCCTGGGAATCTGCTCTCGCTGAGATTTCGGCCGGGCCTTGGCCGTGCCCCTCCTGTGGCGCGTGGTGAGATTGCCCTCCCAGAGAGGAAATGGGAGATCACCATCAGGTCAAAACTTCCTTCCTCTTCATCCAACTGCAGTCGCCCTCCAAGGCCCGTCAGCAGCCATGTCCTGCTAGCAGAGCTTGCCTGGCCGCCTCAGAGGAAGGATACCGCAGCTCTTCAGCCGAAGGTCCAGGGCCAAGCCCACAGCAACAGGATTCAGAGCGTGGTGGCGTCATCTTGGATGCTTTGAGCGCAGAGCCCTGCACCATCAGCAGCTGGGCTCTCATCGAGGAGGGAAACTGCAGGCCTTCGGATCAGTCCACTGAGAGCATCACAGAAGATGACAGCAGCCATCATGCCAGCCAGTGTTCAGATGAGGAGTGTGTGAGTCTGATGCAGGAGAAACTCCAGGCTCTCCAGTCCGACGACTCAAGGGACACCCCCGAGAGCCCCGTGTGGATCTTACGTGAAGAAATCCCAGACACCATGAGTGAGGGAGAGAGCCCTGTTACGCCTAGGGGCAACACGTCCCCCAAGGTGCCCCCAAAACCTTCGTCAGCCGCCCGGACCAGTTTCCTCTATCCAACAGGGACCCACGAGCCTCTAAAAATAACTCCAGATGGAAAGCTGGCAGAGGAGGCCAAGCCCAAGACCGTTTACCAGACCCCTGTCCAGCCCACCATGGGCACCAGTGTGTATCGCTCCTCCAGTAACAGTTGGGTGCACAGCGCCAAGCTGAGGGAGGAGGCTACAACCCGCCAGTGCAAGGAGCCCAGGAGCCCAGAGAAGGCAACCTTCCTGACTGCTGTCATTCAGAGGTCCTCAAAGCTGTATGGTGGTGATGCATACAGGAAATCGGTGAGCCATCCGGACAGTTCCAACCCAACACCTGCTTCAGAGGCCTGTGCAAAGACATCGCCTCCCATTCCAGTACGCGGCACTGTTGCGGCCGGGGCTCCTACCAGACCTGCAGTTACTCCAGCTAAGCAGTCTTCTTCTGCAATGAGCACTTCAGTGGTCTGCCCACTCCCCAAGCCTGATGTTCCCCCTAAGGTGAGTCTGAAACACTGCCATTTATTTCCTGCTTGCAAAAGCGGAATGGGTGTTATTGTGCACAAATGTTTATATAATATTGCAAAAGCCTAATGTTATTATGACCTTTATAACGTTTACTTCCTCAGAATCATATGCTGTCCCAACTGTATTTCATCATGCAGTAATAATTTGGTGCGGTAAGGATAACCTAGATTTTTTTTCAGAAAAAAAAACAAGAATAGAGGAAAAATAATCCTTTAATATGGCCAGAGAGTCATTTTTTCACATTAATATCCGTGGTCCAGATGATCTTGTCATTTACTGTTGGCTCTCTACGGAGGGATAAGACTGTGAGACATGACCACACATGGTGATTAAGAGTTAGTTTGCTCCCCACCCAGATGGGCTGATAGCTAGAAGGTATCCGGAGTTTGTCTCTGTCATTCCTTTGACTAAATGGACCAGAGAGAATATGTTTTTGCTTCCCAGTCCGTCTGAAGTCCATGCAAGTGTAATAGAGATGTGAGATTTATATTTTTTGGATGTGTAAGCTGCTGACAATATAAAGAGTAGACGTGTTTGCTTCTAGAAATGTTTTGCTTCAGTCCTTGATGTATATTTCTTCTATTCATTGCTTAATCACGAAGAAGGCGGAGGGGAGAACAGGGGTAGTAGAAAGTGTTGAAAAAAGGATAGTCAGAACTGTATCACCCCTCTAGTGATCGTTCCCCTTTTAAATGAAAAAGAAAGTATGAAAATGGGCAAACTGGGGAAACCACTGTGATTTCGCAGTATTTATGTAGTTAGGCCTTTTGAATCAGATGATGCTTGTGTAACCCCATACATTTTATTTTAATTAAATGTCTGCTTAGCCATGCAAAGACACACAATTAAAAATGTACAATAAACTGATGTTGTGCAGAATAGTAAATTAAAGACATTTTTCATCCACAGATAAAATTAATAATTTCAGGATTGCCTTGTTTTATTACTGCTTTAGGCCATAAACAGCCCATGAGACTGGATGATTCTCTGCCTGACCACATGTTTAAGAAATCTGAAACTGTAGAATATTCCTGAGGGCTATTTGTGGTGATACAAAAATAAGACATTTTTGGAGATGCACATAATAATGGTGTTTGGTCTGTACATGCTCCAGAGAGCTATAATTCTGGGTGTGGCCTAAACTGTTCAGCAAAATCAGCAGGCACCAGTCCTGGAAATGCACTGAGGTGCATGTAGCCACTTTCTTTTTATCATACATACAGTTACTCCATGCCAGTCTTTGCAATAGGATTAGAATAGAGGTTGTTTGTCATGTTATGCAGCATGAAACAACATTTGCTGACTTCATTACTGGCTGCACAGTGGCTGCTAAATCGCAGAGCATTACCAGTTTACCGATTTTCATTATTTCAAAAATCAATGGTGCAGTACATTAAGATGTTAAGGTTGACCAATGCATTTGTGAAATTTGATAGCCATCTTAGATTATGATGACCTCAGCTGTATTGCATAGGCAACAAACTAGAGTTCAAAATAGCGTTCAAATATTACAATAGCATGTTATTTAAAACACTTAATGAAATGAAATGTATTGCACAAAACCAAATGCATGCCAGTAAAGCTGCTTTTCCTGTTACTTAATTGGTGTATGCATGGCAGAGCGTGGAATGGGATGGACTAGGGCGCTCTTTTGAACAGGAATGTACCAAGTGTCACGACGCTTGAGGGGAAGAGATGGAAAGGAAAACAAAAGTCGCGATAAACGCGGAGGTCAAAGTGTGGGAGATGCGGAGCGAGGGGGGAAATATTATGTGATTATTATATCGTTGGGAAACATTCATAGAGTGGGTAAGTCCACAGTTTGTATTATGATGTATACTGCAGCATATTTGACATTACAATCTACTCGTGGTCTTTATAATAATGCTCGACTATTGCATTTCACTTCTCGCTGAAATTCATTGCTCAGAATTGTGTCACGCCTTCGTTCCAAGTCAACCGCTCACACACGTAATGACAGCTCTTTGCAAACTGGTCCACGACCAGGTCAGAAATGTTAGTTTCTGGTGCCACGACAACATTGGGCTATCTAAGATATGAAAATTACTTTTACGCTCGGGCGCTCATTGTAACCATTTGTTGTGTCACTTCAATTATGGATCTGGTTCAGTCAATGGGCCAGTAGTTAGCACAACTGCTAGCCAACAACGCCAGTAGTAGAATGCCAGATGCCATATGAAAACTGGCGTTAACATTAAATACAGGAGGATATGGAAGAGGTTGATGAGGTAGGTTGTACTTGCTTTTACGTTAACGCTGGCAGCAGCGGGTTGTTACGACTAACAGTAATGATTTACTTTGCTCTCAGTGGTATCTTGCCTGTCAACTTTATCTTTACAGTAGTTTTAAAGTCTGAATTTATGTGGGTTGCTAGCTAGCCCGATTTACTCAGGATAAGGTTACCTTTGTCGGTAGTCTGTTATGTCAGTACAGAACTACCCACCAAAATCCTTCTTAAACAACTGAAGTTGGTCTGTGATCGAAAAACTAACGTTACTTATTGTAGCTGCAGCGATAGTGTTTTCACCCTTTGGTTTAGATCTAAATTCTTTAGATGTAAGATGGGCTGCAATGATTTGGAGATGCTGTGACGTTGTGCACATTCACAACGTGTGCTATGTGCTACTATATGGCTGGGGTAGAATTGGCTTTATCCAGTGCTAGCTTGTTAGCATTAGCTTGGGATGCAAGACATAAACAATACACTAAGCTTTATGAATGGAGGCTGCTCGTAAAAGTAAACAATTCTGCTACAGAATCCAAGCTGCATCTGTAAGATTTCGCCTACACGGAGGGAAATAATCCTCACCTACGCTGCTTTTTCCACCACGTATGTACGACAGAGTAAAGCAAATAACTCCACATAATAGTGCTTTTGATTTGCACATCTAATGCTGCTTTGTAAGAGTGGCGATTTGGTTCTGCTTGGATAAATCCTTGGCACGGATTCAGGATTTGGGTTAGAGCCTTCACTGTATATTCCCTCACAAAATGTTTCCATGTCGGTATTTTCCCTCAGCCCCCGTCCAGTTTTAAGTCTTCAGGAGCTACCCTACCAAATATTATTTGTCAACTGAGCTGTATATTTACTCAAAGATAGACTTAAGTAATCAGTATCAGTAAACATTTTTTCTAAGGATTAGAATGTCAGTTAAATTGACAGAGCAAAATATTTTTGTTATGTTAACACCCCTTACCATTTTACAATGGGGGGTTGAAGCCTTTGTCCCAAAGCATATGGTAATGAGTAGGGTATTTTTTCCCTAATCATTTGCATAAAAAATGCAATTGACTGGTCATAGAAGACAAAAATGTCACAGACCTAATAGGTCATCTATGGTTTGATATGAGGAGTAGACCCCATAGGTTATAATTGAACCTTCCGTTTTGGTTTTGATTTGATGAGAAGAAAAAGCCCACCTAATTTAAAAAAAAAAAAAAAAAGAATGATTGATAGTCATGTCACTTTTTTCAATTGGAATGGCTTTTGTTGCAGTGCGCGTCTCTCGCGCTCTATGTCTGATGTGCTGTGTTCCTCACAGATGGTTTGATTATGCTTTTGTAGCTGGGTGTCAGTCACAGCAGCAGCCTCTTTGTAACACAACTCTGCTCTTTTGTGAACAGATTGTTGTGTGTTGGTGTGTGTGTGTGTGTGTGCACGCGCTCGTGTGCGTATGTTTGTGTGCTCATTAACGTGTGTGTTATTTTGGTAATCGGTTTTCTGATGAGATGGCCACAGTCCAGACATTTAGTGATGGGAAGGCAGGAACCCCATGCAGCGTGTGTCTGTGTCTGTTACAAAAAGCACGCTCCCCTGCTAGCACCTGTCATGTGGCCCAGGCGGTGGACATGGGAGTGGCATGCTTAATCTGGTCTCGCCGCTCTCTCTCAAAGATGCATTGTTGCCTCAGAGAGCAAGTGCAAAAGCACTGGGCCAAGAAGCTGCAACCAGACTGGATGTCACACCCGCCTCCCCCACCCCCAGCTACTATCAAGCATCTGGCCCTACTCCCAATTAAAAATTAGGACTTGGATTAGTTCAGGGTGGTCACACTGCACCTCTTCAAACGGCAGATTACAAATCTGTAAGTAGCTGAAGCTCTTGTTTCCACCAACAGAGTTATCCTAGGTGATTTTTTTTTCCATTCAGGTCCTTCTGCAAAAGGCATCACAAGCCCTTCCTTTTGCACTGAACTTGCAGTACGTGTTTCCCAACATGGTCTGCAGTTCAGATTTATAACAAACACATTCGTCTTGCTTTGACAAACAAGGAGGTCTTTTTTTGCCTTTTTGCCAAAGGGAATACTGGTATTTTGTCTGGTCTTGTGGACAGACTGCCTCTCTGCCAAGCTGGGCTGACGGATGTTTGTTCTTTTTTAGTTTGATGGAAATAAAGTAAAACAAAAAAATGAACCCATGACTTGGGCCTGTTACGTAGTCAGACATTGGCAGCATTTCTAAACCCCCATAAATGAAATTTGTCATGATGTTCCTTAAGGGTTCTTTGGGACTTTATTTTCTTCATATTCTAGTTAGACATTTGGTTTATTTGCCTGAGACTGAGCTCTCTTTCTCTCAGTGTTCGTTAAAGTTGAGACACACAGAGTGGCCTAATGTAGACCAGTTGCTTCATCACAGAAAAAAATGCTGATGCTGCTTTTTAGTTGAATGAGATGTCCTTTTCAGATCTTACTCATAGACAGTAAGAAAAGGAAGTTACACATTGATGTAACTGAACAGAGTGTTCTGAAACATCATTATTGAACATTTCTTTTGTTGGTAGCAGCTCAATACTCCAACCATTCCCATTATAGCCTAGCTGTTCAATGGTGTTGTTGTTTTTAAGATTAGCCTAATCATTAGAAAGACTTGATTAGGTTATCGATGGTTGACTTGTTTCAGGAAATGTTGAAACCGTGACTGCAAAGCCTGTTAGGCTAGTTTAATGTTGACTCACACTGCCACTTGTGTGTGTGTGTGTGTGTGTATGTGTGTGTGTGAATGCTTATGTTCATGTGGGATGTGTGTGTGTGTAGGTGTGTTGTGTCGGTGTGTCTTTGTTGTTTGTTTGTGTGTGTGTGTGTGTGTGTGTGTGGGGGGGGGGGGGGGGGGGGGTAGCTGGCTGTGTGCAGAAGTGCATTGCCGTGGCATGCTGAGTGCTAAATAGATCATCTCTAATTTACAAGCTGTGCTCTCTTCCTTGTATGTGTGCGCATTCTCTCTTCCGTGTGTGTGTGTGTGTGTGTGTGCACGCACGCGTCCTCCCTCCTCGTGTGTGTGCCTCCTCTCTGGAGCGACCTGCCTGGCGAGCCCTACATTTCACCTCATTAACCCATTTCGTTGTCAGTGCTTACAGTTTGTCTTGCCCTCTAGGGTTAACAACGTACCCAGTGCCGGCTCCACTGCACAGGAATCTCCGCTTGCATAATTGCAGGCCTCCATTACCCAGTGTGGAGAAAAATAGTTGACAAATTTCCACAGTGGCTGTGCATCTTTTTTTTTTGCTTTTTTGTCTTTCTTTCCTCATCCTTCTCCTCTTCCCCCTGAAGGAGTGACAGCAGCACTAGGTTGAGCTTTATATACACCAAAATGAAAGGGATGGCCAAGGCTTTGCAAGCGTAGCTAAGCCCAGGTTTCGACTTTTGAGCCGGGCTTGGTCTGTCCAAGTGCTGGCCAAGAAAGCTAGTTTCGCTTCGCTTTGCTCCGTTGAGTCAAATCGCAACTTGTGATAAGTGTGTTAAGAGGATTAGCTTTTTGGATGTTGTGTTGGGCTGTAGCGACAGGTAATTACACTGGCACAAACTGCTTGCTGGTGAGAGATTTACTTTTTCTGACAAGTCAGCAAACAAGGCATATCTTTATCAAGGTAAGGTGATTAGGCAAAGAAAAAGAATGTCTGTCAGCAGAGTTGCTTTGCGACTCTCTTTTAAAAAGAAACATACACCTGTGTGGTAATCTAAATGAATTTATTATTATGCCACATTCTGACCGTTCAGGAAGGTAAAAAGTAATTTAGAGGAAGAATCATTCCTTGGCTTAGGCATTATTTACAGTTCTGTTGAAAATAAACATGTAGTAGTAAACATAGTAAATAAACATATAAGAAACATACATAAGCTTTTTGGGTGGCACAGGGTGTTAGAGATCAGCCAGGAGCTTGTTTCCTGTGCGTGTTAACACTCAGTTGTGATCACAGACCAACATGGAGTCAGTACACTAACTATTGGCCTGGGGCAAAGCCACAGACATCACCTCATGGTCAAATTATAGAGTAATGATGCTTGTTTTTATGGTCTATGAAGTCACGCATGCCAAACGTGAGGTGCTGTCTGAAACCCATTTTGAAACCCAACCAAAAAAAAAGTTTCACTGTGCCCATTGCCTGTAACCAAACTTCTCACCATCTAACAACTTGTCAGGTCTGGACCACAGATGTGAGCCTTAATAATGTTAGCATTCTCTTTCATGACTTACCGGTTAAACCTACAGAAAAAAGCAGACCGACTGCCATTCTATGTACATGTGATCGTTTAATCACAGTGACCTTTGGATGTACACAGTCTCTATCACTCTGGGGCTTTAGAAACTCTCAAAGTCATTTTCAGTTTCTAGTGAAGTCAAGCTTTTAAGACCTTTTAAATGTCTTGAAGGTCCAGATGTTAAAGTTATCGAACAGTAAATCTTCAAAAAATGATTATTGTAGGGGTGTGTGGTGATCTTACCCAGTAGCTTTACTAAAATACCATACCGACATACTGCCAGTTGGTTACAGTGAGTGATTTATGTTGGAGATTTTCTGCTCTCTTTAGCTTTAGCATAATGACTAGCCTGTGCCATATGTTTGTTTTGGCCCTGGCACCATTGTGCTGTTTTCAACTTCCTGACTGTGCAGAACCCACGCAGTCGAATGAGTGTAAGCCAGTAGGAATCAAGTCCTAAAACAGTCTTACTTAACATCCTGTTAAAACCTTTGCTCTTAAAACTAGAAAAGCATTAGGAGAGCGCATAACCTTCTCCAAGCAGTTCAATTGTCCCTCCCTCCCTTTTTTTCTTGTCAATTGGATTTCCCATGTTCATTTTCCAATTTGTTTTTGTGAGGTAACCAATTAACCGATTTTCAACAAAAACAAATCACCTTGAGGCAGTGACTGTCAAAATTTCAGAACGACTTTTCATGTTCACGACTTTTTGAGTTATTTTGCTAACAGAGAAACAGACAGATAGATAAACGCACAGCAAAAACCCTGGCGGAGGTAAAAAAAAAAAGGCCTTTGGTCTGCATTACAAATGTCGGTCTGCGTTACAAAACTGTCAGCCCAGTAACTTATTTTTTCGCCATGTCTTCATGCCTGTGGTAAGACGGCAAGCTTATTTTCCATCCCTGCGTGACGGCGTCGAGCCCTTAGCTGCCCCCCCCCCCCCCCCCCTACATTAGCGTGATGAAAGGCTGTAGAGTGGTGTTGCAGGCTGTCGTGGCTGGACAGGACTGGACTCTCTGTGGTCTAGCTGGGACACCGGGGACCTGTTTATGTTTGTCGTCATCATGGAAAAGCTGAGCTAAGGTCAGATGTGTATTAGCAGGGAACGAGCACTGCAGCTGTGTGTGTGTGTGTGTGTGTGTGTGTGTGTGTGTGTGTGTGTGTGTGTGTGTGTGTGTGTGTGTGTGTGTGTGTGTGTGTGTGTGTGTGTGTGTGTGTGTGTGTGTGTGTGTGTGTGTGTGTGTGTGTGTGTGTGTGTGTGTGTGTGTGTGTGTATGTATGTGTGTGTGTGTTGTGTGTATGTTGATACATCTGCATCTGCATTTTTGTATGCGAGTGTTTTTCTCACTAGCTCCAAACTTCAGACATTCCTTTTGCCTTGCCTTCCAATATGCTTATAACACAAGACAAATTTAAAGCCCAGCCAACTGTCAACTCGGACACAGATGCTTGTAAAGATATGTTGCATTTTTTCAGGGGCTGACCTTGCTGTGCTTGTTTTTTTTTTTATGTTCAACTCTGAACTTCGGACATTCCATATTACTTGCAATACAAAATTTGTATGGTGTCCAGCAAACTAGAAAGTCAGGGACAGATGGTTGTGAAGATGGAATTTATGCTTTTCCCAACACCAAATTGGGATCTTTTGGGGAAAAAATCTTTTGGGACTGAAATGGACTGTGCGTGCGTCCGTGTGCGTGTGAGCATGTGTGTGTGCGCGCATGTGTGTGTCTATGTGTTGTTTTCCATGGCTATTTCATTGAGTTAACACACAAAACTGTCTATTTTGTCATAGTGAAAAAAAAATGGATGCCCTGACAGTGGCCCTCTTGCCAATTATGCTATTAGGCTATACTTTCTCATGCATGGATGTGTAAGGCCTATTGTGCCATCGCAGTTTTCTGGACTGACGCTCAGCTATGAGCGCCAGGAAAGTCACAAGGCCTCCATTTTTATTCCATCACATTGTGAGACGTCCTCCTCATAGCCGCACAGTGCATAGTGTAGTGTAGCGCCCAGCGGCTAGCTACAATCATGTTAGTGTAGGCTAATCAGCCCTGGGAACCCCCCATGCCGGCGGCCAGGAAAGAGGGAAATGTTCTCTTTGGCTCGTCTGACTTTTCAGCCCCGTGAAAAGGAAGTGCCCACCTCTGTCTGTAGCACCGCTTGCTTTTTTTTTTTAAACAAAAAAACTGTCTGAGGTGGGACTTACTGCAGTTTTCTAAAACCACTCAGACATAGCCTGTATGATATCACCAATTGAGGTGAGTAGCGTTCCAGAGCTAGAAGTGTTCACTATTTTGTGGTAAGTTTCTTTTTCTTCCCGTCATTTTTATATATAATTTGTGTGTTAGTCATCATACTTAATGAGCTTGGTCGTAGCTTCCACACCTACACCTAGTGAGCAGATGCGTTAGTGTAGACAAACATACTGGCAGCTTAATCTTTTTGTGTTAACCTAATCTACTTGTTCACTAAAGAACTTCATGCAGCAGTGTGCAGTATGTAAACAGAGACAGAGAGAGACGAGAGAGACCGAAAGAGAGAGAGAGAGAGAGAGAGAGAGAGAGAGGAGAGAAACTTAGAGAGAGAAAGACAACAAGAAAGACAGCGAGAGAGAGACAGAGACGGCGAGAGAGACAGGGAATGAGAGACAGAGACAGTGACAGAGACAGTGACAGCGAGAGAGAGAGACAGGGAATGAGAGACAGCGAGAGTCCCAGTCCTTAGAGAGAGGTTGCGCTGAGATTGTCCTTTCTAGGGCTCTTGACCCTTGCCATCCGACTCCACAGTGCGCCGCGCAAACTTCAATGGAACGCCGCCCGGCCGCTCACCTCGGTCGGCCACACTACTTAACTTGGCTAATGGCCTGCTTTAGTGTAGTGCTCACGGCCCTAATGAACACTCGCGGAGCGGAGCGCTGGTCCTCAGGGGCTCCCCGACTGACGGGGAAGAACCACTCATTGCAGCACTCCCTCCTCTTCCTCCTTCCTGTGGAAGAGGAAAAGACGCCCCACATTGAGGATGTGATCGTGTTTTATTTGCGCTTTTTCTTGGTTTAATATGTTTATATGTTTACGCTAGTACAGAACTGTGTAGAATAGGTAACAGAACAGACACATTGGAAGCATTGTCCAACACTGTGATCTCAGTGGCTGTATTTAGGGTGAATAAGCATTTTTACAGGCCTCCAATGTGGGAGATGTTTTGAATGTGGCAATGCTGTCATTAAAACAACAAAAATAAAAATGTGCATGCTGCTGTTGACTACAACACAGCAAACCTGCAGTGTTTAGCGTACATCATCATATATATTTTATTGAAGCAGGTCTTAACACTTGAACATATCAGAAGCGACCTGGTAGCAGATAAAGACTTTGAGGACTGGCAGTAATATGTTAGCTAGATGTTAAATTCCCTTAGCACTCTGGCATGTTACACTACAAGCAGTTTTTGAATTAAGACGAGGCTGAACAGAGCCTCACCTTCACCTCTTGCAAGCTGTAAATATTTATCCCATCATTAGTCTAAACACACTGCAGGACTCTTAGGTAGGTTGTTAGTCTCTCCACTTGCATGCATGTACCCTCTAGAGGGCTTCGGTTTTATTAGTTTATAAAAAATGACTTAATCAGGCTGTGTGTGTGTGTGTGTGTGTGTGTGTGTGTGTGTGTTTGTCTGTGTGTGTGTGTAGAGGTGTGTGTGTGTATAGGTGTTTGTGTGAGAGAGAGATTGTAAGTGTGTCTGGAAGAGGAGGCCTTCATTTCCCAGCCAGACGTGTGCAGCCATGGCAACCACTTTCCCATGGAAGCCTGGTAGTCCTCTCAGCAATTTGGTTTCCCCAGTACTGTTGTAACTTCACAGCTTGTTGGGGAGATTTATGTCGGCAGGTTCATGGAGGTTGTTGCTCATCTTTCGCGGAGCGGTGTAGGGTTTTCCTTGCCTCCAGCATACGCTTTTGAGGGAAATGTGTGAAATTCTCTAGGTGTGTATCTGAATGCTTCAACAAGGGCATGTGTAGCCAGGAGACGACATGAAAAAAGTTTACTTGATTTTTTAAACTGAAACAGTCTTTCGATGAACGCTGAAGGGTATAATTTTTAAATTGTAATCACCGTGAGGATGTATGTATTTTGGTTGTTTCAGCGCTGGCTGGTTGCTTTGACCTTTTGTGGGTGTAGCCCACATGCTGACTTGCTCAAATACTCCTGACATGTTGACATAGTGAATATGGGGTACCAAGGAGCACACGACTGTAGCAGACACATGTTTTGTCCAACCCATTTTCCCTCTTTTTTTTTCTTTTGTAAAAAAAAGAGAGGAGTCTGTTGTGTTGTGCTGTGGGCTACAGAGCTGAGGCGACTGCAGTCAGTCAGTCAGTCTGCCTGTTTGTTGTTGTTCTGTCCACTGTGTGGTCTCAGACATCCACCCCAACATCTGCCTGTTGTTTGTCTTTTTTTCCTTCTAGCCTGAAACGTTTGTTTGGGTCAACAACTCCTCACACGCTCAGAGTGTCGCCAAGGCCAAGTACGAGTTTCTCTTCGGGAAGCCGGAGGAGTCGAGCACCGCCACCAGCGGTAGGTTACATTTTATGTTATCAGAACACCAGCTAGCGCGCTCTCTCTCTATCTCTCTCTATCTCTCTCTATCTCTCTCTATCTCTCTCTCACACACACACACACACTATTAAACTTGTAAACTGTGCAGTTTTGT
This sequence comes from Setipinna tenuifilis, assembly GCA_030347295.1. Lineage (NCBI taxonomy): Eukaryota > Metazoa > Chordata > Actinopteri > Clupeiformes > Engraulidae > Setipinna > Setipinna tenuifilis. Next base: position 12,831,661 of record CM059273.1, on the reverse strand, counting down.
AGATGTAGCAACGTGAGACATCATTTGTCTGGTCTTGTTCTTGAATGGTAACATTTTTTATTGCTTAATGGTGACAGAATGGAGGTCAGCAGGGACTGTTGCAAAACAGCATGACATTGTGTCTCTTTCAAAAAGTTAGTTGACTCTTGAAAACGAGGAGCAGCATGGTTAGGTCAAGCACAGTGTTCGACTGACAGAGATCTGCCAATATTTCTGATGTATTTCAGTGGTCTAGTTGCTAAATATTATCATATCTCATACTTATGTGATGTTTAGTGGTTAAAATGAGTTCCCTGTGGGTGACTACATCTGTATTTGTCATTGAGCCGTGTTGCAGAGATGTGCTGTGTCTATTCGGTCGTGTTTCTGGAATCCTCGTTTTACAAATGTGTTATTTTTAGTGATTTATGTCTTTTTGTAATTGGGACGGACACCTTGAATATTGATGGTTGTGTTTACCTCAGGCCCCTTGAGTAGGCTTATGATAAATGCCCTTTCAGACATACTATTTGCAGCTCACGTTTAATGGGGATGTAGGCACACAGGCCAGGCAAAGGATAGCTTTTTCAAGCTCTTGTTTTTCCTGAGAGCAAACGAGCGAGTTCAGTTTAGTTCAGTTCAGTTTTCCTCAGATATGTAATGCACTCGATTGACCCAGATGCAGATTATGTGGATCTCTAAAAAATGTGGTATTCACCCCAAAAGTGGCCAGATCAGGCTAGCAAGAGGAAATCAGGGAGTTAGTGGCAAAAACATGATGACTTGCAGGTTGAGCTTTTCTGGGTTTGTTTCTCCATTTGCTCTTTCTGCTGCTGCTTCTCAGGCAGTGTGGTGTGTGTCAGCATGCTGTCAACATCGTGTCACAAACAAATAAAAAAAAAAAAACTTTAACGAGGGCATGTCGAGCTGGATGGCTCAAGCTTTTCGAATGCAACTTACTTCCCATGCCCTTATTTCATTCCTCCTGCTCCTGCTCCTGCTCCTGGGTTGGGCTGGGCTGGGCTGGGCAGACTGGAGAGGGAAAGTGCCCTCATTTTTCTGCTAGATAGAGCTGACTCAGTGGGAAAGATCAGTTTCTTCTTGGGGCCGTCGCTACGCAACCGGGGGCTACTTCTCCTTTCCCCCTCCTCACGCTCGCGTTCACGCTGGACTCAATAGGTCGTTATGAGCCTGTCAGTTTTGATGTGAGCAATGCATGTGAAATTAGTTGACTCAAGGTTGGAATAAGGAGAGGGTTTTTTTGTGTTCTCCCTTTGAGAACTTGTGCCTTTCAGAGAAAATAAAAGAGCGAAAAAAGGGAGTTTAGGCAGCACATGGCAAGAGAACCGTGGAAATATGTTGTCACTCACACACACATCTGGGAACCTGAGTAAGAACATCCACAGGTTTGGAAAAATTGATGAATTTGTCATTTATTATGGGTCGGATCCATAACAAACTTGATACTGAGGCTGCAGGTTTCAAATACAAACAACGCTCACAGTTTTGTTACCATTTATCAGACATGTTGCCTGGGAGCTTTTCAGTGTAGTTCGCTAAAAGTATGATTTAAAAAATCTTAATGGCCTAGACAAATATTATACTTTCCAAATCCACGAGTACATGAAAGTGGTGATGGAGGTGTGGTGTTGATGTAAGATGTGGACAGTGTGTACACATTGTATGCAGCTGTGTGTGTGTCTGTGTATCTGTCTGTGTGTCTGTGTGTGCCTGTGTGTCTGTGTGTGTGCGCGCGCACGTGCACATTTTCAAGGGAGTATAATTGAGCTTTTATTCACTGCCACATGTTGGAAATTTGTATTCAGACATCCCCTCTGGCCGGGAGCAAGAAGTGATCTCCCTGTGGCTCCATGGAGACTGGGAGAATTAACTTTCACAGACCCCAAAAGACAGTCAGAATTATCACCGCATCAAAAGGAGGCTTTTCGGTCGGAGGCTTAGGAGGTTCATTTGTGCCAAATAGGTTTACAAGCATCTTCTTAGCACGGCTGCCTCCATTGTGACTGAGTGACTTTACTGCAGTCACTCTCGCTCTCACTCTTACTGTGTGATCCTGTTAGGCCGACAGGAGGTATTGGCATGCTGTCCTGAGGTAGGGTATGCAGGATATAGCGGTTAGCTGGGAAAATATTTACTTAAGATGCGGTTAGAAATATCGTTCGTCATTAATACAAACTAGTGTCAATGCCGTGAGAACAGTTACCTCAGTTATTAACTTCCGTTGCTATTGTCATGACTACCGTACCCTTGGTAAACTTTTGTAATATCTAGGATGCATTATTCATATTTCTTTATGCTGCCTGTCACTTTATTTTACAGAACTTTGTGGAAAACCCTGAACTCTGTTACACCCACATGAATATAGGAGAGTGACAACTAGCACACCGTTAGGTGCAAGTCCAAAGTTCAGCCAACTGAAATGATAAGTTAACATGTGCTGCACATGCAGAGTGAAGAAGAAAGAAGGCAGGGTTGTCATTTCTTAGCAAAAGTAGTCCAATCTTTATTACACAACCACATTAACCACTAACTTTTTTACATTGTATTTTTTTTTCTTTTTTTTATGCATCTTCATTCAAAATATGTCCTGTCAAAAGAATAGTTACTGCTTAATAATTTACACTAACTAACTTTGTAAAAAAGTTACAAAAATGTATAAAATACACTAGCTAAATACACTAATAATAAACAATTAGTAGTCATGTGCTTGATCATTGTAAATTAACAGTTATGATTGTCGGTTCGATTAATTTTTCGATTAATTGCCAGGCCTAGTATGTCACTTCACCACATTTGAAGAAAACACCCCAAATTTGTGGCAACAATATTTCACATTTTGTGAGGGGTACAGTTGAAAAGCCCATATGAGTACATGGCCCCATTGCTAAAGGATGTTATGCAATGAGCTAACAACATCCTGGGCCGTCAAGAATTCATTAACATATATGACCATAAGCTACTGTAGGCAGATGGTTAGAAAACTGTATCCTGAGATGGTGTTCTTCTTATAAATCACTGTGGCACTACCTATTGTCGGTGAGTTCAAGAACTGAACCGGCCCAAGTCACACATTGACATGTGACCAGCCACCTAAGAATCTTGGGTGACACAGAAGTCACAGGTTGCTACATCCGTCAAAAAGTCCCCATGTGAGTTAACAGGTAGTTTTAGTGTTCTTCTCGTCTGTGGTCTTTAACACTTGCCTGAAGCCATCATTAGGCATACCAGTTGCGTCAGTCACCTTCCGTGACAAAGTGACAAAGTAGCAGGCTTTCATTCCACGTCTTGTAATTCAGGTGGCTTGAGGGATGACTTCTCGGAGCTCAGAACAGGTTTGCTCTTTGTTTCTCTCTCTCTCTCTCTCTCTCTCTCTCTTGCTCTCTTTCTCTCTCTCTCTCTCTCCCTCTCCCTCTCCCTCTCTCTCTCTCCCCCTCTCTCCCTTTCTCTCCCTACCTACCTACCACATGCCTCACTTCCTGAACATAGGTCATGGAGCAATTCTTCAAAGTGGGAGTTCCCCCCCAAAAGCAGCATGGAAGGGGAATTCTGCTGGGGAGCGTTTTCCCCTAAAAGCCATTGTTGCACGTGTCCAGGCTCCGTCTCCACAGTGAAGGAATGTTTTTTTCGCTTTAGAGAGGCAGTCCATAGAAGACAACAGCCACTGTATCGCCTGTATTGCCTGGTTTCATTCAATTTGCAGAAGGTGGGCAAGTTAGAGAGCAGATGTTTGTCAGCTGTTTGGAATCTGATGCTTCCTGCTGGCTGTGTGACCCACACTAATGTTTTCACCTGAAGTCGCTCTAGACCCTGAGCATTTTTTCGAGAGATATGATCAAACACACTGTAAAAGGGTATCAGTTTCATTTTTGCACGGTGAAAATGTTGAAATGCTGCCACCTTGTGTGTGTGTCAAGCTCTCTCCAGTTCAACCAGCATCAACCGTGTTTCTACAAGTTCACATGGCCCCATTATTGGGCTAAAAACTGCGATGTGTTCATTTGAAAGGCCAAACGGATATGAGAAATAATGGGTCCCTTGCAGCAAGCAGTTAAAATCCTATTAGACTGCATGTAAAGAGCACTTATCAACAGAATGTGTGCTGAAGAGTAAACTTGGCACCCTCCTGGCATAGCCTTCTTTTTTCTCTTTTCCGCCAGAGAGAGTTTCTTTAGACCCAAGTCCCCCTTGGCACCTGCACCGGTGGCAGTGGCAGTGGTGATGGTGTGTTTGCATACTGCGTGTGTGTGTGTGTGTGTGTGTGTGTGTTTTTTTTTTGCTGGCCTGGGTCTGATGGCCAAAGGGGAAAGTATCCGGGGCCAGTGCCACCCACGGCCCTGGTGTGTGTTGGAGCGCGCCCAGCACTTCCTCTGTTCCGCTGCCTCCACGGAGCCCTCACAGTGGGGGTAGTGTTCCCAAGCCACACTGGCACCATTCACCCAGTCCGCGGGCCCTTACAACACATCCCTGGAACACAGCACACAAATAATGATGTAGGTAGAAGGAACAGTGGGCAAATTGGGAAGATAAGGCTTCATGGTTTCAGTTTGCTTTTTTGTTGTGTTATGGGAACTCACTGTATTTTTGTTTTACTCTAGTAGGCTGCTATGTCTTTTAAAAGATTAAAAAAAGGAGAAAGTGATGGAAAAACATGACATGGTGCATGATCAATGTGGTGGATATGCATGAACTGGTCCACTGTTTTTTATGCTTTGGCAACACTGCATTTCAACAGTCATCATTCAGAGCAACTTTGAATTTGAATTAGCAAATTTGAATTTAAATATTATCATGTCATGATCACATCATCTTTGTCATTGCATTAACTTATCATTGTTGGCTCACAAAGCCCTTTATGAAGATAAGATACTGATATATGTATGTTTTTGTTTCTAGTATCGTCGACTGGGACTGAACTTCCACCAGAAAAGGAGAGCAGTGCAAGTCCCGAACCCGAACCCGAGGCCACCCTGCAGGATGACGGCGATCTGGACGAGACGTCTCTCTTCCAGGAGATCGACCGTGAGCTGGCCAGCCTGCTGAGCGGCCTGAAGGCCAGGTGCCGGGATGCTGGCGTGGACCCCCAGGACGACCTGGACGACAACGACGTGTCCTCACCCCCACCACCACCACCACCGCGGGCGGGCACCAGCGGTGCTCTGCCACCCTCTTCCTCGGCCATGATCCCCTGCAACGGTGCCAGCGATGGCAGGCCGACTTCCATGGTTACTGCAGCCGCCACCACCCCCACCGGCAGCGCGAACGGCTGCACCAAGACGAGTCCGGCGAGGGGGGAGGAGGAGGACGACATTAGCGAATCAGGTCCTTCGCTGCTGCATCCGTCGGACAGCTTCATACTGAACACGTGGGCCGAGGCGCTGGGCCAGGACTCGCTCTCTCTCAGCTCCGTCACGGAGGAGCTGCAGGCCTTCAGCGCGGGGCTTCTGGTGTTCGGCGGCAGCAGCGGGAGCTCCGGCGCCCCTGGCCAAGATAAACCCCATCCGTCTGGAACATCTGGAGATGTGCCTCCTCCTCCGGCCGCTCCATTGGCAGCAGTGGAGGATGGGGGTTGGCCCTCCTCCTCAGGTACCGAGACCCGGCCAGACCAAGTCCAGAACCAGGCGGAGGCAGCGGCTGGCACGAAGGCCCTCGGCCAGCACAGCAGCGGTGGTGGGGGTCTGCTGGACGAATCGCTGGAGGAGTCCAGCAAGATCCTGGCTGAGATCCCGGGCATCTTCACCGCCTTCCTGGACGGCGGCCAGGCCAGGGAGAAGCCCCTGAAGAAGCTGCGCTTTGTGGAGAGCAAAGAGGACGGCTCAGGCTCAGGCTCGGCACGGGGCACGGGCGCAGCAGCACAGGGCAGCGCAGTGATGAACGGGACCGGAGGAGGCGGGTGGATGCACGGAGAGGAGCAGGAGCGGCCGCAGCAGCAGCACACCTCCCAGGGGCTGACCCTGGGGGCCCTCGAGAAGGCCCTGGCGGAGCCGCTGGAGGACGAGGTGTTCAGGAGGGTGGCCCCCGAGGTGTGTGTGTTGAGCCCCGATAGCGAGTCGGCGTCAGAACACAGCTCAAGGTAAACCAATCGGAGCCTTTGCTGCCATGGGGATGGAGGAACTCATTTAGTCTGCAGATGCATTCAGGCACATGAATTTGCTTTGCAAGTCATTCTGTTTGTGTTGTCTGTTGTTAGTCAGAGTAGACAGCTGCTCCTTAATATACTGCTCTTGATAAAGTATTCTTTCTGCTATGTACTGAAAAACCTGCATGCAGATGAACAGTGTCAAATATAGTATGTGTTGTGATTACAGTGATGACAGTCAGAGTCCCTACTTAAAGTACGGCTATTTGGCAGTTGGCAGCTGTTTTCCAGTATATCACACTCTCTGCCATAGACTGGAAAATCTACATGCAAAAACACAAGGGAACGGCAGGACTAAATTTACCAAGTATTGTGTTGATTGGCTTGCAGCAGGATCTGAAACAAGTCTTATTGAGTGGAGCTTTGCGTGGTAGGAGACTACATGCTGTGGTTTGTGTTTTGAATCATCAATGCACATTTCCTGCCATCGAGCAGTCCTCTCATTTCGTTCCGCTGTCGGCTAGCACTAGACACCAAGTCCCACGGCTCTCATAAACACAGACCGAGATGGAAACCATCAAGTGAAAACCAAGATAGAATAATAGAGGAAACCTGTTGTTTTGCTTGACTCTCACTATGAGGAAGTGGAGGGGTGAAAGGTCACAGGGCTAACGGGGGGAATCGTATGCCTATAACTTCCTGTAGGGGGGCTGAGCTGTGGCCAACCGCACTTTTCACTTTTCCAAAAGAAAAAAAAACAAAGCCCCTCAGTTGCTTTAAATCTTTGATGTGTCATGCTGTCATGCAAGCAAGAGAAAATAGGCCACTGCCATTAAATCGGAGAGCCTGCATCAGCTGTTGCAGCATGGCCCCTTTTCAGTCCAATGAAAGAAGTCAGTGACAGTGCCTGTTTCTGAAATACACATATGCTTCACTTTTCTATCTTTGTGCTCACACATGAAGAGCACCAGAAGGCTAGGCTCAGATGGGCTGTTATTTGTTTTGCTAACTTCTAATGGTCCACAGCTGACATGTACATGTTTCCAGCCCCAGCTTAAGACAGCTATAGTACAGGAAACACAAAACCTGTGATATTTTTATTGTATTTCCAGATCTTCTCTGTAAGCCTTTTTGTAGATACTGTCCGCTATTGTAAGTTCATTGTCAAACTGCTACACCACACTGACAGTGAATTGAATGGGGTTGTGAAACCTCCATCTAAGGGGTTCATTTCTGCTTAAAGTCTCATGCTCTTCCCTGTCTGCTCACAGGAGTGCCGAGGGAGCCAGGTCCTCTGAGGGCAGAAGGTCGCAGGCGAGTGAGGAGGCCACCGACGTCTTTAGCTCGCAGTTCGAGAGCATCGTGGAGTCGGATCGGCTGCGCAGCACGCTCTACAGCAGCCTGGACTCGCTGGACGCCCTGTCGTCGGCCGACGATGAGCCCGAGCATGAGCATGAGCCCGCCTGCTTCACCTTTGACCTTCCGCTGACCCCCATGATCCAGCAGCGGCTCAAGGAGAGCGGGCACTTCCTGGATGGGGCGGCGGACTGGAGCGGGGGCCGGCAGGAGGTGCTCAGCGTCATGGCCACGGGCAAGAGCGGGAAGGGAGCCCTGGAGGTGACCACGTCCTTCATGGACGTGATGGACACAGGGGACCAGGGCACGGTCTCCATGGAGACGGAGACACAGAGTGCGTCCAGCGGACATTCCAGCGACGGACACTCCAGCGGACATTCTGCCGGACCGGTGGCTAACGGGCTGGCGGAGAATGCGGGACAGGACTCTAAAGACTGGCTCCAGGGCTGCCTGAGGTAGGACTGTGGGGGTTTGTGTCTCTTTTTTTTCAAGCGGAGGGGATGGACGATGGATAGATGGATGGATGTGCGTCTTATAAAGGGACTTAAAGGGATATCTCACTCCTTCAGCTTCCTCAGCTAATCAAGCCAACACTCCAATTTGGCAATAATAATGGAATATGTGGAATATTTTTTTCTAATATTTTATGTTTAACATATAACAAACAAATGAGTTAGTACACTGTTGTGCTTACATAAAAGGAGTTGGTTATCCCTTTAACATGAAGATGACCAGAACTCATCCTGTTCTTGTCTGGTCTTTATGCCCAAGTGACCTTGATGTGTTTTGTTGTATGCTATGTTGCCCTCTGCTGGAGAGAAGGATGAGTTGCATGTGTTTCCCAAGGCCGAGTAATGTGAGCAAGCAGTGTTCACAGGTGCATTGAGTCATCACTCTGTGGATGAGGGCATTGGGTTCCCTGTATTATGAGGGGCTAAAATGCAAGGTAAGAAGCAGTCGTATCCTGGTAACAGTCCTTGAGCTGTTCAGAGAAAGTTGAATGTAAGACGGTGAATGAAATGGAAATGAAATGAAATGGAAGTCTCAAAACGAGTTTAACTTGGATATCTTAACATTTTTCGCCTTCTGAGGCATGTTATAGTCCAGTAGCCAAGAGGGGGGACCCGGAAATGTTGAGTACACCAAAGTTTTATGATAGAAATGTATAGTATGGGTCCCCAGTACATAGAAACTGCCGGATGCTAAGTTGTATATGTTGAGCAATTTTTTTTATTAGCATAATTAGCATAAATTAGCATAATCGCCTTTATGGCCTTATTGCAGGATCAGTTTGGCCAATCTATACAACCCTGGTGTGGTTTTAGGGGTTTTTGAGGATGCTAAATCCATTTGTGGCATTTATAAAATGCCTGTCTGACACCAAATTGCTGTATATGTCAAGGGGGGACACATTTTATGTCCTGAAGAGCTCATTTCGGCAACATTTTGGGTAAATTACACACCATATACTTTAAACTTTCCCATTATTTAAAACCATACTAAATATAGTTGACTGGCCACATCAATTTTGAAGAATTAGGGCAGTAATAGGAATCATTCTAATGCAGTTTGTGTGGAAAGCGGGTGAGAAAAGATCAAACCGATTGTAACCTCTAATAATACATGTAAAGCGGCTTTCAAAATTCCAAAGTCTAATGTACAGAAACAATACAATCATAATAAGAGAGAAAAAGGAAATTCAAATAATACTGAAAAAAAAAATCAAAATAGATGATGTGATAAACAAAGTAATAATAGTAATACCATTTCTCAGAGCATGCAATGTAATTTTTTGGAACACCATGTGCCAGGGGGGCAATGCTGACAAATAGCTCTCTATCAAAGAAGTATGACCAAAACTAAGAGAGTGCTGACCCTGTGATGTCTACTTAAGATCCATAGATATTGATTATATAAGGACTGGACACTGAAATTGCCTGGATATTCAAATTGCAGTTACTCACAACTTAAGCTTATTATATGTGAGCCAGCTTCTATTACATTTCTCTACAGAGCCTCAGCTGTGGAGTTCTAATCATCCTCGTAGTCACTGTCTTCATCTGTTACATTGTCTTCTTCACCATCATCAGCTTGATTCTGGCTAGGAACCTGCTGTGATTGGGTGAGTATATTGCAACATGTAACATTACTACCTTCACAGAAGCAATAGCTGGTGCAGGCAAGTCCTGCAGCTGCACAACTACATTTTGCTGTGGTACATGCCTTCCCCCCAGCTTTGCAGCCACAGCTGATGATGTCCAAAAGAGCTGGAGGAGCAACATGGTTGTCGTCCAGGATAGGCATGACAATTACCTCTCCTTCCTTTCCCCCTTCTCTTTTGTCCCATCCAAACCGGGTGATATCAACAGCAGGTGGATTGGGGCGGTCTGCTGCTTTCCAAAGTAACACCTGTAGATGTGCACGTTGTCCATGGAGACTCATATTGCGCTCTGTCGGAGGTAACGTCTTCAGTGCTGGAGGAGACTTCCGTTTACAAAAAATGTTATACCTTGCAGTATTTAATGTTGCTGATCCACTCTGTTTGTACAGTGCCAAGAAAAAAGCCCTAACTGCTCGGGTAACCTGGGCATCTGTAGCAGTATCCTCCCCAATTGCATGAAGCAATGTACTTGGCACTGCAGTCATCGCTTTGATTGCAGAAACCTTCCCTTTGCCAGCAGGATAGGAAGTAGTGTCACATCCAGATAGTGCATGCATGGCTAGGATGGAACGACAGTGATCACCCAGATTGTCTACTGTGGCATTTATGTTCAGCACGGTGTCATTCCATCTCTCCATCTGAACGTTAGAAACACCAGCCTTCCAGCACCAGTAGACTAAGAGTACAAACACATCAGAGTCATCACTGACAACACGGACCGTTTCAGCACCCCGCTTGGCTGCATCCAACATGAATGACACAAGAGAGACATCAGCCTCCTCATGTGTTACCAAACTGTCTGACCTGCTAACCATCTTGATGTTGTGGCCCATTTTGCATGTGCACAGGAGCTCCGCTAACCTTTGTTTGTTTTTGTTGTTTTTCATTATTTTATCACGTGGAGGTAAAGGAGTTGCCAGGGAGAGTTGGAATTCAGTGGAGGTCTGCCCTGCCCTTCTCTGTCTCTCATGGTTCTTTGCTGAGACTTCCTCATACTGGTCAAATATAACAGATATTAGAGTGTTGGAGTATGTGTGAAGTCGGTGCTCCATGCTAGCTGCAAGATCTGCCACTGTCCCTACCGCTGGCCAAACTGCATGATAAATTAGTTGCATGCCATCAACTAGCACAACATCTGGGGGGTGAGGATTGCTGTGAAGAACACCAAGACGCTGGACAATGGCAGACTTGTTGCCCTTCCTTAGGCATCCATTTTCATCAATGATCGAAACTGGGACAGGACTCAGCTCATAGTCAAAGAGTGTTGACAGGTCTACTTTCCTCTGGGTGCCTACCACCAGCAGCCGAGCAAACAATGCCTCAAGATCATAAACGGACTTTCCGTGTACTTTAACCCCCTTTGTCTTGACTTTCATTGTCACGACTTCATTTATATGGGTGCATGAAATCCCCCAGGGAGTGAAGAGGAAAACGACATACTCATGTCTTGTCCAATTTTCAGTGCATCGTGCACATTGACCTTGTCATCTGCCACTTGCCCACTGATAATGTGATGGAGGGTGGTAGTGTCTGTGATGAGAGGGTGAGAGTTTTCCCATAGCACTCTCACAATTTTAGCCCGGTCTTCAGCATCCAACTTCCGTCGTCCTTCTCCCTCCTCTTTGTGCCTCTGGAGCTTCCCTGTTTTATCCAATGCCTCTGTATACATCTCACTCATTGTGTGGGATACATGAGAACAAATGCCAAAAGACTGAATCCACACAGCAACCCGCTCAGGGTTTGTTGAGATACCTTTCATCCCTCCAACTCCTTTACCTTCCCTTATGCATGTCTGTTCTCCAAACATATCTGCACTCACTGCTGCTGCACCATCTGAGTGACGGCACACATGACTTCCAGCAAGAAAGTCCTCCATCGCAGGAGCAGGGAGATACTGCATTTCAAGCAGGTGCCATGTGATCCATCTTGCATAATGGTGATGACCAGAGGCAAAGAAATAAGGTAGCATCTCTTGAAGACAATGCTGTTGAAGGAGCCAGTCACCCTCTCTTTCTGCACGCCAGAGCCTGTGTGCTATGAATGTTGGGGTGATGAAGCAACTTTCTCGCTCATTTTGAGTCATACACACTACAATATAGTGTTGTAAGGTGTCTGTAGATGTTGCATATTTTTGGGGGTGATGTTTGAAGCATGTTAAGACTTTTACAACACAGTGTAAAGTTTGGCCCCCATGGGTTAGCATTCAACGCATTCAGAAGTCGCTAGATGGGTTTTTTAGTTGCCAGAGATGTGGGGGTGGGGGAGATGATTGCTCAAAAGTATTTCCTCAAAATAAGAACCTGGACCTTAGCATCTTTATTACCTCTGACATAATTCCAACATTGTTTAAATAGGTAAACAAGACCTGAGGTCAAGTACTGATGTTCTCGTTTTTGTAATCAAAACAATCTGTTGAGTCTTTTCTCGCTCACTTTTCACTGCCACATAACCTGCACTATAGCACACTTTTCTGCCTTAATACTGCATCTTTGGGCAGACTATAGATCTAGCCAGTCTATTTAATATAGAATAAGTGGAAATAATTGAAATGGGTAAGGTTTATGATGTGTCAATTACAAAAAAAGTCACCGAAATTAGCTATTAAGGGCATAAAATGTGTCCCCTTTTGGCATAAACAGGAATTTGGTATCTGACAGGCATTTGTAAATGCCACAAATGGATTTAGCATCCTCAAAAACCCCTAAAACCACACCAGGGTTGTATAGATTGGCCAAACTGATCCTGCAATAAGGCCATAAAGGCTATTATGCTAATTTATGCTAATTATGCTAATAAAAAAAATTGCTCAACATATACAAGTTAGCATCCGGCAGTTTCTATGTACTGGGGACCCATACTATACATTTCCATCATAAAACTTTGGTGTACTCAACATTTCCGGGTTCACTATAGGGGCCTATGGGCTGGCAACTGGACTATTAGTCATGCTCTGAAGACAGTCTTGTCTTGTAAGCTATAGGCACAGTACATGTTAATTATAATGACTGCCTAATGTTTTTTATGTTTATTAAATCTGATGAAGGTATATTCTGCTTCAGCAGACCATGCATTGTAAGCTTAGCCAGCTGTTACATATCTGCAGTAGTACGAACTGCAGTTTTTTAGATTACTGCCTTTAGAATGATGGCTTGTAGTTTTTGGGTACCTTACTATCTGCATTTTCAGTGTACCTTATCCCCATGTATTTTTGTGCTATTCATTATTGATGAGGAGATGTGAAAAAATAGTTTACCGCAGTCTGACGTAGCCTAGTTTTTGTATAATATAAACTGACTCCAATGCATATTTTGTGAAATATGATACACCTATGCTGTGCACTTAAGAAGTAACCATATCCATTGCACCGAATTCACTTTTTTGTTACAAGCTGCTGTTTGACTCAGTATGCTCATCATGGGTCATTCCATCTCAAATTAGAGTGATATTTTTATTGTTTTTTTTTTTCTTATTTAAATGCATACATGCATAGCTCAACACTAACTTATGAGGTGATCGAAATTCAGAGGGTCGATGGCGACCTCTACTGGCCATATCATGTTACTTGCCTGCAGCTAGATAGTAAATCAGGGGTTATGAAAATTACATGAAGTTGAACATCTTGTAAAAAGAGTTTGATTTACACTAGCTTTTCTCCCAGTATTATATTACATTTTAAGTGCCTAGTCACTTAAGCACAGTAGTCACCATTTTAACCATATTCATAGATTTTGACATGATTATGATTAACAGATTTTCTTAAGACCTTTCAAAACTTGCTTAGACATGCCAGAGCCTTGTCTCTAATTAGCCTGTGTGTGGAAATGCTCTATCCAGTAGACTTTGGTTAGTGAAATCTGACCTTACTGATACCCAGAATTCCTGATTTCAGATGGAATGAGCTAATCCACATAGCCTACTTGTTAAAAAGTACTTGTCCATCTTTTTATAATATTAACCATTTTTTGTTCACATTTTTTCTATGTTCTCCCAAATATGATTGTTATATTTATCTTACTAACACCTTGAAGGTCAAAATACTCAAAAGTATGTCATAGTTTCTTGCTCATGTGTAGGCTCTGTCAGTGGGCCTTTTAGACTGGCATAGTAGTGGATGACCACTCTAATGGTGTCTCCAATAAAGTGTTTCCATTGCACATCGTAATGGCTGCCATGTGTAGTTTCATGATATATCACTTCCTTCCATTGTGCGTAATCAATGTTTAGTACCTGACCTGTAAGCCAATGCCAAGCCCCAGAGACGGGTGGTGGGCGGCACACACCCTGAAAGTCACGCTCCCTGCTCCCTGCTCTCTGCTCATCCTCTTCCGTCATTCACATATCGACTAGCTCGAGACAGGAGAAATGTGGGCCACAATAAGTCCTGCTTTTAATTTAGTGGAGTCTGAATACATTGAATTGTTTTTTGTTTTTCCCTCCGAAAATTAGTCTCAGAGACAACCCAGGAAAAGCTTTGAAAAACTGCATTGTTTAGAGTGAGAGGAACCTACATAATTGTAATGGACTCATTTTGAAAAGACTCATTGTAAAGACTGTAAAGTCCCTAACTCCCCTTCCCAAACATGGAGTCTTGCCCTACAAAGCCAAAAGGCAGTAACTACATATTTTGCCAAAATTGAGTTTAGACTTAATGTTGACTTCACCTATAACCTATAACACCTCCTTTGTCTGGTGACTAAATATCTTGCTTTTTCCTTTCAAGTAAAAGAAAGTATGTAAAAGTATATAAAAGCATGAGCACTATAATACCTACAACATGAGCTGGGCAGTATGAAAACTTTCAAGGCATTTTTCTCAGTTTCAGTGTTTGCGTAGTTACTGTACTTTGCCTTTGTAAGGAAGAGTTCTTTTTCCCCCTGCTGAGTGTCCATTCTTGTGGCTATTAAACATGTCTAGTCTGGGTCTGAGGAGAGGAGAAACAGTCTGGGTGAGTGAGTGGGTGGGTGGGTGGGCAGGCAAGGCAAGGCAAGGAGTCTCACTTGCCAGAGGTGTTTGCTTTGCAGAGGTTTGTGAGACTGCAGGAAATTCTTGGGCATATTACGGCCTGCTGAGGTTGGGGTCATAGACATAGCGCGGGCTCCGAGCTTTTGAGAGCACAAAGCTCCCTTTCTTTCACCGGGGGACCGCTACCCCTAAAGCCCTCCAGTCCAAACACCAGAAATGTGTCTTGGCGTTCACCTTCCCTTTTCTCTCGTGCAACTTGCACATTAGCACCTTATGAAAAGTGTGCATATTCAAAAATGTATAAAGGAACAACTGAGGTGTACTAAAACGTTAAGTCCTTGCTGATGTCATTGACGCATACATCATCATTCTTTCTGCCTTAGACCAGACCCAAACAAGGTTGTCATGATTTAGTGCTGATATTATTTTTTAGAGCTATTTTGAATTGCGCTGCTGTTAAGAAAACAATATTACATCACATTCAGGCTAGTTAAGAGACTGCATGGCAGTGAAAACACAGACTAATATTCACTAAAGTACAACAGTACTGTGACTACTTAAAAATACAGTGGATTTGCTAAAAATATAATGTGGTTTGGTTCGGATGGTATGACAGTGACAATTTACTTTAGTGAGGAAAAACATGAATCTCATGCTAACATTAAGAAGGCTCGAGTGCAAAAAAAAAACACAAATATAAATATGAATAATAACTGCTACCCTGTTCGTAAATAAATAAAAGCAAATTTCCAGGTTGCTTAATAAAAGCAAAGTCAAACCATGATTCCTTGTTTCCTGAAAAAACTTTGCAGTGGTCCCCTGTACCCAAGACATCTCTTATTTCCACTATCTCCCTCCCAAAAGGTGCAGCCCACCTTCCTCGATGGGGATCAAAGAAAGATATTCCCATTGAAGTGCAAGTCGCGTGGGGCTTGTGGCCTAGGCTGTGTTGTGATGTTTGTGAGCGGCCCGGTCAGTGCTTGTGTGTGTAGTGCTGTTATTTATAGGCTCCTAAAGCTAATGCCCCCAGCAGTGCTGCTGCTGCTGCTGCTGCAAACCCTCACATGACTCCCCTCCTCACCAATACATGGGGGACACGCGCAAATAAATCCCTCCTGACATCACACACACACACACAGGCTGACTTACACAGACACACTTACACACAGGCTCACTCACACACAGGCTTACTCTCACACAGCCTCTCTCTCTCTGTCTTTCTCTCTCTCTCACACACACACACACACACCAGCTCACTCACACACACAAACTCTTGTTCTCACTCACACAGAAGCACACTAGTACACTCACACTTGTTTATTCACTTTTCCCATCCATCCCTGCTCATGTGAGTCTTACGTTTGCGTGCGTATGTGTGTGCGCGTGCGTGCACGCTTGTATGTGCTTGTGTGCGTGCGTGCCTGCGTGTGTGTGTGTGTGTGTGTGTTAAAGAGGGAGAGTGGCGAGCCCTCTGTTGCCCTGTCACAGATGGAGCGCGAGGCAGGAGTCTGGGCGCTGTGGTAGTTTTGTCCCCTCCACCCCCATCCTTTCCCTCCTTCTGTTTTTTTTTTTTTTTTCTTTTCTTTTCCTCTCCTCCTTCTGTCCTCCTCTCTCTCTCTCTCTCTCTCTCTCTCTCCTTGTCCTAACCGGATCCCAGGCGTGGGGTGTGTGTGTATGTGTGTGTGTGTGTGTGTGTGTGTGTGTGTGTGTGTGTGTGTGTGTGTGGCCCGACCCGACTGGAGCATTTCGCAGGCAGGGCTCCCCATGCACACTCTCTTTCTTTCTCTCTGCCTCTGCCTCTCCTTCGCTCCTTCTCTCCCTCCCTTGTTCTCTCTCACACTCTCTCTCTCACACACACACACACACTCTCTCGCTCCTGGCCGCCCGCCCCGTCTCCGTCCTGTCCTCATGATTAAGCAGAAAAAAAAAAGCCCCAGCGTTGCCGCGTACCTGAGCTTGGCCGACCGGCTCCCGAGGACGAAATAGCGGCCTCTTCTTCCTTCCTTCTTCCTTCTCCTTCCTCCTCTTCCTCCTTTTCCTCCTCCTCCTCCTAATCATCATCAGCAGCAGCATCACCAGCAGCGGCAGCAGCAGCAGTTTCCTCAGGCTCGTGGGGAGGAGGGGGGGGCTCCGGCTCTTCATGTAGGTCAAATCAGTCACCGGGGGGGGAGGCCGGCCATCCGTCCGTCCGTCAAGTCACATGGTACAGTGAGGGAGAGAGCTAAAGACTTTTTAATCAAGCTAGGACTTTCTTCTTCCTTTTTTCTTTTCTTCTCTTTTTCCTTTTTTTTTTTTTTTTTTTTACCTCTTCCTCCTTCCCTGTCCTCCTCCTCCTCCCCCTCCTCCTGCTCCCCCCCCACCCCAAACACCCCCTCCCCCACCCCCACCCACCCCCGCGTGGGCAGCGTCTCTCCTTCTCCTATGGGCTCCTTTGTGTCGGGATGCTTCTCCGAGCCCGGCCTATCCGAAGCCGAGCGCCGCGCCTCCATCCAGTAAGTCGCGACCTTCAGCTTTTGCATGACATGACACGCTCGTTTATCGTCATGACACTGCTAGTCAGGACAAGGACGCGGAGCGGGCTAGCAGGCAGTCAGGCAGCCAGGCGGTCATTCAGTCGTTTCGTTTGGGCAGTCAGGTTTCTCCTCCTCCTCCTCCTTCTCCATCTTCATCTCTTCTCTGTCTCGCTCTGTGTGTGTGTGTGTGTTTGTGTGTGAGTATGTGCATGTATCTTTCTCAGAGAGGGAGAGAGAGAGAGAGCTAGGAAGAGACACAGAGCACTGCAGCACTCACGTTGACACACACACACACACATGCTCACACACACACACACACACACACTCCCTCACTATCTCTCAGGCACTGCCTCATCGTCACATGCGTCCTTGCTTCAGGGTCTGGAAGTGGAGAAAAAAAAAGCCGAGTGAAGGTTGCAGTAGAGAGGAGAGAGTGGAGAGCAGGGGAGTGTTTTTAATGCTGTGCTGCTGCCGCTGTGCTCTCCTGTACCCGCTGCAGCCTCCCTGCACTCACCCCTGCGCACACAGTGCAAGTGGGCTGTTCTCTAATCCGACCGACCGGCAGGCAGGCAGGAAGTAAAGGAAGCAGGAATATGACGTAGGGTGCCTGCTGATGAACAACTGAGAAATACCGACTGACCGATTATACACCCACAGCACAGCACAGCACAGCACACAACACACTGCCGTCCGTTTACTTACTGGCCACTGCCGGCCACCTCCTCGTCGTAAGCGCCTTAACCCCTGCTGCCCGCTGCCTGCTCAGACAAAGTACTGGGTGATGGATCGCAGCCTGTAAAAATGCTGTTTTTAAAGTTGTAGCGTATCATTTAGGAGATAAGCAAAAAAAAGCTTTTAGTCTAATTTGTGAAGGCAAAACAGTGTGTGTGTGTGAGTGTGTGTGGGGGTATTATACAAACATTGCATTCATTATGGATTGGGTTAAGGCATAACAAGATCAGCTATCTGTGTGTGTGGTGGCAGGCAGAAGTAAATCCCCCTGTTAGAGGGATGATGTCACCCTCTCGTTACTGATGCACTGTACATTACTCTGAGAGGCTTTTCGTGGTCAGAATGCAAATGATGGCTTGCTGGCTGGCTGGCCGGCCGTTCCCAATGCCTATTACGTGCGGCTCGTTTGATTGGGATGCATAAATTACGCCGGTGGCGAGAACTCCTCTGGGGCTTTCAGTTCTCGATTTCCTGTTCCACGGGCCGTTTGTCACAGTTTATGGGTGCGCATGAGTGACGTCATATAGTCAATCTTGGCGGTCTGGAGAAAAAAAAAAGATGACTGGTTGTATATTGGAACTGAGATCTCAGACAGTCACTCTGGGGTACTAAAACGGCATACATTTCAGCTGAAAATGTGTTGCAGTGCAAGGTTCTTTAAAAAACAGACTGTCCCCACAGTAAAGCCTCAGTCTATGGCTGCTGGAGCTAAATATGGCTTATGCATTGGCATGGACAGAAGCATCGATGGCCATTCCAAGGAAGGCTAAAAAAAGGCAATGGTGCATGCAGCACAGTCAACTTCTGAAGCTTTGTGTGTGTATGTGTGTGTGTGTCCTTCATCCTTTCCTTGGAAGGTCAGTGATGACGCCCAGATTTATAAACAGCAGCTTGGGCTGTCGCAGCCTGCCACTGTCCTGCTGTGTGTGTGTGTGTGTGTGTGGTGACTCTCAGACGTGTGAGGGTGTGCCATCTTGTGCGTTTTTTTTTTTTTTCAACAGTCATTACGTACGCTCACGTGACGTCCGCATCCAGACTGACAGCCTCGAGCCTCTAATGTGGCTGGCAGGTCGATGTCACTTCCTGGTTCAGTGGATTAGAGGAGGCTGCCTCTATCTCGCTGCCAGAGGTGTGACTCAGCAGAGAGAGAGAGAGAGAGAGAAAGGTAGAGGAAAAGAGATGGAGAGAGAGGCAGAGAGAAAGATGGAAAGAGAGAGAAGGAGAGGGAATGCAGTATAGAGGTTAGATGGGGAGAGAGAGTGAGAAAGAGAGTGGAGGTGTGTGTGAGAGAGAGCGAAAGATGGAAAAAGAAAGAGGGAGGGAGAGGGCAGTATAGAGGTTAGATGGGGAGAGAGAGAATGAGGGAGAGTGTAAGAAAGAAAGTGTGTGTGTGAGAGAGAGACAGAGAGTGATGGAGAGAGAGAGGGCAGTATAGAGGTTAGATGGGGAGAGAGAGTGAGAAAGAGGGAAAGTGTGTGAGAGAGACAGTCTGTGTGTGTATGTGTGTGAGAGAGAGAGAGAGATGGAGAGAGCAGTATAAAGGTTAGATGGGGAGAGAGAGAGAGAGAGAAAGAGAGAGAGAGAGGGTGTGTGTGTGAGAGAGACGGAGAGAGTGTTGCCAGACGGTTGCCGTGAGACCCCCGTCACGCTGTCCGCGCATGCCAGCTTGAGCCTGAGCCGCCGCCAAGGACGACTTTTACTGCCTTTTCTGAGGAGTCAGCAACGAGTTATAACTGAGTACACACAAACATATGCAAAAGGAATTTGACTCCGGTAGATGTTAGCTCTCTATACATTAAACTACACGCCTAACATCTCCGGGAGTCAAAATCCTTGTGTACGTAAGTGTACTTGGCTAATAAAACTGATTCTAATCCTGACTATATAATTTCAGAAAAGTGACCCAGAAATACAGTTTTTTTTTCCTGTATGTCAATATTTAGTGCTTTTCATTTGCCCACCAAATAGGAATTTGTGATTTTATGACTATTATTTTTTATGTGAGTTTATGACTATTATTTTATTATTTCTCAGCATCGTCAACAACTGCTTTATCCAATGGAAGCACATGCTGTAAAACCAAACACCAGCAAAGCCACGGGTTCAGTGCCCAGAAATCCTGCACTCAGCTGACAGACCACCGTGTCGGCCTGGCTCTCGTTGTGCCGCGCATGTTCCTCGTCTCGGCTGAATTGACATGGCATAGGCTGTACTTGCTGAACACAGTCAGGGATTACTGACACGCCACATATGGTTGCCCTGTGGTTAGGCTGTCATGGAGCTCGTCGCCCAAGGAGCTGTGAACTTTGATGGTGTGGAGTTTGACTGGAAGAGTGTGTGCATAGTGTGGGTACTCATGCCAGGAAAAGCTTGGCTGTGATGTCGTTTTATGAATCCTGTGACTTACAACCAGTTAGCCAAGGGCAAGGGTAAAGCGGGTATTTGTAGTTTTTTTTTTTTGGGGGGGTGGGGGGGTGGGTGGGTTGTCTGGGAACTGTTTGAGGAACTTCAAAAAGTTCCTTTGTGTTTAAAAAGGAATGATTTTGTGAGTGGAATGATAATAATCTGTGTTTAAGCAGGGGACATAAGCTCGTAACCAGTACACAAGACTGACGGTAAAGACGTCCCGTAGGCCATAGCAACCGCATTGTTTTGACTGTGTCATGAGTTTGTCGACCATTTTGGCTGTGACCGAATTTGCAGTCAAAGACTTTTAAGCCAGTCAAAGACTTTTCAACTGTGGAAAGTTAGACTGTAAAAAAAAACAGGTCTATGAGTAAGGATTTTGTTTAATAACACCTGTAGACAAAGAAACATTGTTATACAGCCAGTAGGCGTTGAACCAGTGGGAAACCCAGCCCTTACAGTCCCAAAAGTGCAGAGAGAACGTCCTAATAGCTCAACCCACAGGACTGCAGTGCCAGATAGATATACATTTGTCTTTACAAAAATCTTGCGCTCTGCCAAACGGCACATCTGACATCAATTGAAAGGCAAAAAGGGACTAGACAAAAAAGACAGCTAATTACTAGACAAGACAAGATGGAGGACAGTTTCAGTCACCCCACCCTATCTCTCTCCAAAATCCAGGACAAAAGACATAAACCCCTCTAAACATTATAAATGGACCGATAAAATGCTGTCCCCATACGTCATGTCAAATGGCCCTGAGCAGACTTTGGTTGGTGGCGTCTAACTGGTGGTGTATGTGACTGGTGCTGTGTGCTACAGTATATGCGATGGCTCGAAAGTGAACCGTGTGTGTGTGTGTGTGTGTGTGTGTGTGTGTATGTGTATGTGTGTGTGTGTATGTGTGTGTGTGTGTGTGTGGGGGGGGGGGGGGGGGCGTGTGTGTTGTGTGTGTGTGTGCGTGTGTATGTGTGTGTGTGTGTGTGCGCGTGTGTATATGTGTGTTAGTGTGTGTGTATGTGTGTGTGTGTGGGGGGCCGTGTGTGGTGTGTGTGTGTGCGCGTGTGTGTATGTGTGTTAGTGTGTGTGTGTGTGTATATGTGTGTCTGTCTGTAAGCTGTCTGGGTCGCATCGACTGATGGCGGAGCTGTAGCTGTAGCTGTGTGGAGCAGCAGCAGAATGCTGAGTCACTCTCAGCGGAGAGCAGGAACAGCGGAGGGGAGTTGGAGTCGGAGCAGATGCGAGTCTGCGCAGGAGGCGGAAGGTGGGGCTGTCGGCCCAGGAATACTCGGCACGCCTCTCCGCTCGCTCTCCTCTGCTCTGCTCCTCTGCGTGTTGCCCACGGGAGGGCGCGCAGGAAGTGTGTGTGAATCGGCAGGGTGTGTTTTGGAGCAGCAGACTTTTGATAAAACACTCCTCACTCCATTTGCACAGGGGTGTGTATGCATTTGTGTGTGTGTGCGTGCATACTTACATGTGTGAGGAGGGTGTATGCAGGACTGACTATAATGCCGGTGTGTGTTTATATACATGAGGTTCCTGTGTGTGTGTGTGTGTATGTATGCAAGATTAAGCATATGTGTGTGTGAATATACTGTATGAATGTGTGTGTGTGTGTGTGTGTGTGTGTGTGTGTGTGTGTGTGTGTGTGTGTGTGTGTGTGTGTGTGTGTGTGTGTGTGTGTGTGTGTGTGTGTGTGTGTGTGTGTGTGTGTGTGTGTGCGTGCGCGTGCGTGTGAGTGCCTGTCTGTGTTTTTGAGGTTTGTGTGTGTGTGCCTGTCTGTGTTTTTGAGGTTTGTGTGTGTGCCTGTGTTTTTGAGGTTTGTGTGTGTGTGTGTGTCTGTGCCTGGTGTCGGCTGAGGTGCAGGGCTGCCAGTGTCTGAGTCACAGCTCTCGGTCCCGTCCCTGCCCTCCCCTCCCTCCCTCGTTCCCTCCCCTCTCCCTCCCTCCCCTCAAGGCTAACAGCTTTTGCAGACCACACGGCCAGCAGCACCACCTCCCATGATCGATAGTATGTCATAAAAATACATTTTAAAAAGTTGCCTTTTTCTAAAGCTAGACAGCCAGACAGAGACAGAGAGAGAGACAGAGAGAGAGACAGCAGACTCACATTCTGGCGCATGAAAAACTTGTCCCTTTAAAGAAAGAGAGATAGTTGCCGAACACCGCAAGCATTAGGGGGTTATGCCTCTGCATAGTTTTCTGCCGCCGTAATTTAGATTGTCTTCGGCGTTTAGTGCGCCACACCCAGCCTTCCCAAGAATCCTCAGGAGGTTCTGAGGTCAACACCACCAGAGTTCTAGAGCTGGAGCTGGGGTGAGAGGAGTGGAGAGGAGAGGAGAGGAGTGGGGTTGGAAATGATTTTGGGTGCAGAGAAGACTGAGAAGACGCCGCATTTTTGTGAGACCCAGTCATCAGGGTGATTCATTTTCTCCTCTAAAGAGCTGAAAAAGAGGCGAGGAGAGGAGAGGCGAGACCAAAAGAAGTGACGAGAAACATACTGACAATGTCTCACAAGCTGTACACACAACACTCTGCATTGTGGCAGTTTTCAAACATTTCATCTACTGTTGAAGAAACAAAGTTGTTTCATTTAAATGTGGACAGAGAAAGCGCTCAATAGTTTAGACTTTTTTCAAGGGATTGTAGAACCAGTGCAGATGTTCAGAAATTCATTGTGTAATTAGGACGATTTGATTCATTTGGCTGCTTCAGGTAAAGCTAATTATTTGTAACTAATGATAAGAAATGGACAGTGGAAAGGCTATTGTCGAGTGCAATTTAAAGCCAAATTTAATTTAAATTCTCCAGAGCAATGTGCTAATTCACTGAGATGTTCTTAAGTGGATCACTATGGTTCCACAACACAGCTGTTTTCCTGGAGTGGCCTACTCAAAATGGTACAGAAATATTTTTTTAAGTTTGAGCTCATTCAATAAAACTGCAGGAGTGTGACTTTATGAGTGAAAATATGAGCTTTACTTCACGCAAGAAGTGTAATTAAGATCTGCAGGGTTTGATGGGTTTCACAACGACTGTCATCTGGATACAGAGATCTTCATATAATGAATGCATTACGTAACAGGGTCTGTCTGTTTCACACAAGGTTCATAGAGAGTCCATTAGTATGAAGTGGAAAGGGGGTCTCTGCTCCTCTTTGTCCTTTTCTTGCCTTACATTTCTCCCTTAATGGGTTTTGTCAATAGCTGTGTCTTGGACTAGGAAAGAGCGCAGTCTGCCCTTTACATGAAGGAGTACCGAACAGTTAGTCCTGTTAGGAGGGAAATGGTTAAAAAATAATTACAAAAGCATTGAAATTTGAGATTAAGTATGCATAGTCTGTGCTTCTCCTCGCATAGACATGTGCGTAGGTGTCAGCAGAACTAGAGGTCCTGAGAACTTAGGAACGCTCTTAACTGAGATGTTTGAGCGAAGAAAAAAGGACTAAAGAAGCAAAGAATAGTGGAATGCCAAGCTTATTGTGAATTACAGTTGGACCCAGGAGGAGTGAGTCCTCTGTGGAATTCAAATAATGTCATGTTGGATTCTTGTGTCATGTTTGATAGGTTTCATTTGACAGAAAAAAAACCTCTTGCATGCTTGCTCCAGCCCACAGACCCACAGTTTGGTCCTCTGAGAAAAGTCATGTTGAAATCTGCTTCTTTTAATCAGGAACCTCACTACTCATTACTTTCAGATTGGACAAACAAGTTTGCGTCGCCATGGCGTTTGGTCTATGGAAACCCTTGAGAGATGGGTTTAGGAGCTTTTTCAGTTTCGTTTAGTGTTATGTTATTGTTCCTGTTTTTGATTTGCTCCCTCTACCTCTATGGAAACCGTACTGAACTCAGAGTTGCGTTAGTTTAGCTTCATTAGTTTAGCTTCATTCTTTGTTGCTGTCTAGTCTGTGATGGTTGTTAGCGGTCATTATTTGAAATTCATTATCCTTACCAACCTTCCATCATAATCACAAGTAATTGATATTATGGTCATTTTATTTAGTTATACAATTAATGTCACATTCATAACTCTCATGTATTGGTAAGACATTTGGAAGGTAATACTATTGTTGGCTATGACCTCTCATGGGAAAATGCAGTAGAAACTTGGAAACTCCTTCACTCTCACATCATCTCATAATGGCATAATAACCTAAGGATATGCATGAAAACGTCTCCATCCATTTGCACTCTCCATTACTTTTTACATTCACTTTCAGTGCGACCCTTTTGGCATACTGATTACCTGATTATTTGGTGGTTAAAGTGTTTTAAATTTCATTTTTATTATTAGTTGTCAGCGGATGAATTAATTTCTTTATAATCTGTTTGTTTTTGTAATTGAATGTATTGAAGAAATCAGGAAGCGAGAAAGACAGGGCACCGAGCATGCGAGAAGTGTCCAAATTCTTATTAAAATGCATTCAGTAAGACAAACTACAGGCAGGAAATGATAAATGCATTTTTGCAGCTCTCTGGTGCTTTAAAAAACATGAGAGAACTAATTGCTCCTACTCTCGCAAATCGTACCCAGATGCAATATTAATAAGGGTTACCCATCAAGACAACCTTGCAGATGTACGTTGCAGATAAGAGACCCTTCTTCTCTGGTTCACAATCATAGGGTAAGTTTGCACATCCCCACACGTACCTGGTGCCTCCCCAATCTCCCCAATGCTCCAAGGCGATGCCTATCTACTGATAGGACCTCGAATTTGATTTTGTATTATCCCATACTGGGGAGTTTTTCCTAAATAAACAGAGGATCCTTACCTCCCTTGACAAAGGCACCAGGTACTTCACAGCCTTTCTATAAAATGGTGCAAGGACATGCAAGGAACTCTATTTTAATTTCATATAAAATCATACTTGGGATTTTTATCTTAAATAAACAGAGGGCCCTTACCTCCCCTGGCATGCAGTTCTTATTATTATAATGCCTCAATAACTCATACTCCTCATTTCCCTTGCCAAAGTTCTTACATACCAAACCTTTAGAGGGAATGCCAGTGTAGTACAGCGCCCTGATGTAAACTGGACACAGAGAGAGGGACGGGCACAGCACACATACTGTAACACAGAGGGCCTTGTCTTGTCATATTGGGGGGGTGGCCCTCCTTCACTCTCCGCTCCGACTGGCTTCTTTACAGACCAGACCAGACAGCGACAGGAGATGTTTGTGCAGCTGGATCACGGACCCTCCCTGCAGGGCCCCCCAAAAACCCAAACAGCACTGGTGCGGTCTGCCCATGGTGGTCAGGGGTGGGGTGGGGGGGTGTTGGGGGGGTTTGCAGGGTGAGCCATGCAGGCGTGCTGCACCTAAGAGGAGTGATCCCACATACCACACTAGTTTCCCAATCTTCTCTCTCTCTGTCTCTATATATCTCTCTCTTTTCCTCTCCCCCCCTCTCTCCTCGTGTGTATGTCTTGGCCCAGTGATGGCTTTTTTGTATGTATTTTTCTCTCTCTTACCCCCTAAGTCTAATGGGGGGGCATGCGGCCCCTAAGATACCACACACTGGTTTCTGTGTGTGTGCGCGTGCGTGCATGTGTGTGTGTGTGTGTGTGTGTGTGTGTGTGTGTGTTTTGGCCCAAGTGATGGCTGGCAAGCCTTCCCTATGTATTTTTCTCTGTCTTAGCCCCTAAGCCTCTGGTGTTAGTGACAGGCCACTAATAGCTGGGCGAAACCGACAAACCAGCTGGGCAGCATGTTAAGGGATAAAGTGGCATAGAAAGTCATTAGGAGCCATTTCTATCAGTTTTTGCGTATGTGACAGAAATTAGTAGGAGTGATTAGGACTAAAACAGCTTCCATCAGCAGCCACAGAGGAACCCTTGGGAGTACAGAATGAAGGGCTTGGCTAAACTGTGAATCCCCTGAAATACGTCCACTTATGCAGTCTAAAAATAAAATAATTCTACACTGCCGGGTTAGTTCTAGGGGCCCAGTACTGGACCGGATCCTTTGAACCTTTCAGAACCCTACCATCTCTCTCTCTCTCTCTCACACACACACACACACACACATACACAATCTCTCTCTCTCTCTCTTTCTCTCACTCTCTCTCTCAGAGACACACACACACACAATCTCTGTTTATGCCTGCACGTTTTTTAGTTGCTGTGCGATAGTGGATGAATATTTACACTATACAACCATCAAGTAAAACCCCGTCAGATGATGTCAGACAATGCTCAATAAAAGGCTCAAAGAAATTACGCTGGCATCATTTTGGGACAATTACCCAGTTTAAGTGCATTAGCAACGCCCAAAAGATGACTATCGTTTAATGTCGGTTAATCCCATTAAATTAACAAAAAAAGAAAAACATCATTATTGTACACGCGAACTAAGCAGTCGACACGCCTCTATCAGTTATGGTGCAATGGGAAGCGTCCGCTTCACGCATCTGCAATTCATTAGACTTTCACATAGCAGAAGTAAAGGGGGGAAGTTGTGTAGAGAAGTCCAGCGGCGAGTCAGGATGTTACAACTTTCTCTTTTGAAGTTCCAGTGCTCGGAGGAGCTCTTGTAGGTACTTTCGGGCTAGATGCAAGGGTTCATGGGATATGCCTCCACTTTTTCACAACGGAGTGGGATGAGCATCGACTCAACAAAGCAAAGTTTAGCCCCCGACTTCGCTATGCAGAATTCTGCGGAAAACCGTTTTATTAGACCATACCAGGCTATTGTAGGAGCTCACGCAATATTTAACCTGTATTCACCGCTGGAATGTCAGCGTGGATAACTTGGATCTTGGAAGATCAGACAGTCTTGCCCCTGTGATCTCCGGTGAAATGAAGGAATGCAGGTAAACAAACTTGCAGTTTATACTGAATTTTGAAGCTCAGTTTAGAATGTGTTACTCACCAGTTCAGAGTGACATCCGATTGAATTGCTTTGTTAAGAATGTGTCCTTCCTTTAAGGTTAAACAGACTACCAAGCAATCATTGAATTGCGGCAGCTGCATGAATGTGTCCATTGTTTTGGTGTTCGTAATTTCTGCTAACGTTACACTCATTGTACTGGACTGTTGGGCGTAGGATTCGCTATGCCTTTAGATTCAAATTTATTACGGGTCGATTCCACTCAGGAACTTCCCAGTTTGAGTTCCAGTTCCACCACTAAACTAACGTAATTGCACGCTATAACTCAATGGGGTGCCTGCCCAGGCTCACTTCTACGTATTTACTTTCTCGTTTTCTTACTTCTCCGACTTGCTCCACACAAAATGTTTGTTTCATTTTTACTATAACGTGGCCTAGATAGTTGTCAAGCGAGTTTTGAGGTTTGTTTATGTTTAGCGCATTGTGGTTTAAAATGGGATGACGGATGTTGGCTGTTGTTTGGCGGAATAGAGCTCAAGTTTTAGACAGGATGCGAGGCAGATCCGTCATCTGCCTGTCTTCATATCTCTCTTCATCGCAGCTTTATTTATGACAGTTGTGTGTAACCACCACTTCTGGATTGCTTTCAAAACGTACTCTGTGTGGGTCATACGTTTGCTATATATGGGACACGCAGTTTGATGGCATATAGCTTCGCTAATCCAGTCAGGTTTTGCTTGAATGCTTTTAGTGGATTTTTTTCTTTTCCCCCCCTCTCCTTAATCTTTGGGTTGAATATGAAATCCTTTGCCAGATGTGCATGTCTGAAAAACAATACCTCTCACTCCCGAAGACAAAGGCCACAGTTTTATATGCAAATTCATTCTCAGAGGTAGCACCACAGTCTTGTGTTTTTTTTTCTTCTGTCCATTCAACCACAGCAGGAGCAGCTTCCAGGCCTGAAGTCAGGGACTGGACCTTGTCCTGCCGCTTGCCTTTCATCCTCCAAGACCATTCTATTTTACAGACATTTTTAGGGCCTGGGTGTGTCCAGTACTGCTGTGCTTGTCCGCACCATTGTACTGTTACAGTCGACTTCTCCCCTCCAACCTTTCCTCCCCTTTTAACTCCGGGAAAAAGTCTCCCTCTTTTTTTCATGTGTGTCAGCGAGATCTATAATTTTCAAGAGGGCAAAAGGGAGCAGAAGAATTGAAATCAGTTGAAATGCAGAGACTGTTGCTGGAGATCTCCGTGTGGATACTTCATGTGTGAGAAGAAAGGGCTGGATTGGAGCGCTTTGGTTGTTCTTGTAAACAATGTTTTGGATCAAATGGAAGGGCCATTACGATGAGGCAATAGGACTGCGCTTTGACCAGTAAGCTTTTGTTTGTTGCTTGAAATGGGATGGTGGTAAGATCTCAGTGGTGGAGTGTAGGGGCTGATGATGCTTCTGTGGGTGTGTGGTGTCAGTTTTTCTACTTTATATAGGGGGAAGCAACAGAGCAGTGTGAGGAAGATATTTTTGGTCTGGATTGAACACTTTGGTCTGAACACTTTCTTTTCTTAAAAAAAAAAGAAAGTTTACCGAGCATTTGCAGGCCCTGAGCATGATCTTTTTAGCCACACTAATGTATGAGTTGTGTGGCTCAATTCAGGCCACACATGTTCACTAACATATACTGTTTCTCTAACAGGTTAAACCACTACAGACGGGGCACAGTATAGTTTAGAGATCTGTGACAAAGATTGTGACTCCATTGTTTTGAGCAGATGGTGAAATACATAAAAACCTATGACTTGCATCCAAATAATCTATGATGCCTTGAAGACAGGCCCAACTAACAATCTAAGGCTCATTGTTGATGATGATGATGATGATGGTGATGGTGATGATGATCAAGGTTTAGCCTCACTTACCTCACATTTGCCTTAAATAGTCAAACTGTAGGCTGTTTGTAGAACAGGATGTGAAAAGCTTTTATCAGTTGCCTAAATCTTGTGGTGCTTCTGCAATGACGGAGAGCTTTATTGACAGTCACTTGCATGACACAATCATCGTGGTAACTGTTTTATTCAGAGTCAGAATTCCCCAACTTTTTGCCCCCACCCACTTCTTACCCCCTACCCTTCTTGCCCCCTAGCCCTTCTGAATATGGTCTCCTGGGTGGTAACGGGGCTTAAGGCCTAATGAGACGTGTAGGCTTGAAGTCTTTTCTGCTGATTATTTTCCCCTTGTGAGAGTACGCTTATGTCAGACTGGAGTGTTTGTACACCTCGCATGAAGGGCTTCGAACTGCTTTCCGTCAGTCATGCAAGCCAGCAGAAGGAGGCTTAGCTAATTAATTGACATTGTGCTGTATTAGTCAGAAGTCAGAGCAGGGAATTTTTTTTGTAGCCCAAAGCTTACAGTGTAGTTTTGTAAAGGTTGAAGATAGCACTTTTCTTCATGTGTATACTTTTAAGGAAGTATTCAGTTTTATTTTGAAAATACATTGACGTTTTGCTGGTTGACGAGTTATCGCTTGATTCTCCAAACCAACCTGTAAATCTATTGATTGGGATTAGGATAACTATTAGACTATTAGCTCTATTACAGGAAAGACCCTGACTCTGTAAGACCTTGCGTACATTAAAAGTAGAGTTCTCAATATTCAATTCTTACACAAAGAGTTGTGCAATGTGTTAAACCTAAACATGGTAAAGAGTACTGCATACAGAAAGCTGAACCTCCTAGTCTTGATGCTAAATTGGCTAGCTGCCAGATTTGGGACTGCTGGTACTTGGAAAATGGAGCCAAAAGTTTGACAGCTGCAGTGGACTGATGGAGATAAGATACAGGAATTGATCCGGTCATCATCTCACAATCACTTGGCCCAAACTCAGAAGACACTTTCTTGACACCACCTCAATAGGCTATTGCTATACATTTCCATCATGTAAATGACCATATTAATAACTTTTTAGACTTGTTTACTTTTCCGCACCAGCAAATAATTTGTATTAAGTTTCAAGTCAGGCCGCTAAAGTCGACAGAGAAGAGATCTGGTGATCACACTTATGTATTTGCACTGCACCACTAAGAAACCCTTGTAGAACACAGCTTTGAATGATCATTGTTATATGTAAATGTGTACACAGTTTGCATATTGTCTATTGTAGTTGGGAAAAGACGTCAGCATGAACCTCCCGGAGTGCATGGAAAAATATCTTCCTAATCCTGCTTTTGACATTTGTTTGAAGCCCTGTTATGAGAGAGAGCATTTCTTTCTCAGCAAGACAAAAGATTTTTTTTTTTTTGTGTGTTTTTGTCAATAAACCCCAACTCCCTGCTCTCGCTGTAGTCACTGTGCTGAAGTCAAGCATCATGCCAAAGTCATTTCCGTTAATGACTCCTAAGTGGTGGTTGGCGCCCAAACGGCTTGTGTTTGTCACTCTGCTGTGACGAGTTCAGCATCTCGAATTGATCATGGCCAGCAACAACCCACCCAAACATCCTCCTTATGGCAAATCTCGTACAAATCGTGTAGCCGCACATCGACATTCAAGAGTCTTGTAGTACTTGGACACACTGGCTACCAGGAAATGATGGTGTGGTGGTTTTTATTTCGGGCTTGTGTGTGTGTGTTGTGTGTGTGTGTGTGTGTGTGCGCATTTGAATTGACTCAGATCAGTTTTGGGAACTGAAACGGCTTTTTGTTTCCTCAACGCTGAGAATCTGTGTGTGTGGTTCCTGTATGTGTGCGTGTGTGGTTCCTGCGTGTGTGTGTGTGTGTGTGTGTGTGTGTGTGTGTGTGTGTGTGGTTCCTGTATGTGTGTGTGTGTGTGTGTGTGTGTGTGTGTGTGTGTGTGTGTGGTTCCTGCATGTGTGTGTGTGTGTGGTTCCTGCATGTGTGTGTGTGTGTGGTTCCTGCATGTGTGTGTGTGTGTGGTTCCTGCGTGTGTGTGTGTGTGTGTGGTTCCTGCACGTCTGACAGGCGCCCGTCTGTATGGCAACCTCGAGGGCGTCGATGAGTCACAGATAAACAAATGAGTTGTGCGCACGAACGAGTGCAAAAAGCGAGGAGAGGATTCCCTACCTCCGTTCTCTTGTGTCGTAGGCTAGAACCAAGGTTCCTAGCCATGCATGCCATCTGTCCGTCATCTTTGCCTTAGGCCCTTCGACAGAGACGGGCGTAGAGAAGTAAAAATTGTGTGTGTGTGTATGCATGCATGCATGCATGTGTGTTTGACACGCGGAAGCACATAATGTGCCTGCCTGTATACATGTGTGTGTGTGTTCGTATGTTTGTCTTTGCCTGCATGTGTGCGTGCGTGCGTGCGTGTGTGTGTGTGTGTGTGTGTGTGTGTGAGGGCAACGAGGAGGAGGGAGTGAAGTAGACACAGAGATGAGAGCTTTCCAAGTTTAACACGGCCGTGGGTGGAGAAGGGGCCTGTGTGTCTGATAATCGTCTCGCTCTCCACAAACTCTGTCGTCATCCTGCTGCCGCAAGGAACCTCTCAAAGGATTTCTCAGCCTGCTCCGTGGGTTGGTTCTGTGAGCCCGTCCGCTCCTGGTACTTCAGGTACACCCACGGTCAGCGACCCCCCTCTCCCCCCCTCCAAACACACACACACAGACACACACACACACACTCCAGTGTCTAGCAGCCCGGCTCTGTTGTCTCGTGGGGGTGCGCAGAACATTAGGCACCCATTAGGATTAGTTCGCCTGTGTGTGTGTGTGTGTGTGTGTGTGTGTGTGTGTGAGTCATTTCTGTGGGGATAATTTGCATTTTTATCAGAGCTAATCTGAATGGTTCAGGCAGAATGCAGTGCAAGAGTGCAGGCACAGTTCAACCCAGAGAAGAAAAGCAAGCATGTAAAAAAAAACGGTTATTCTTGGAGCTGGTGTGAATATTTTATGTGGCACACCCACGTATTCAATACAAATTCCATTTAAATCGAAAATTGCTGGGAGCTCTGCTAGATTTTTATCACTATTCTCTTCCATTTTCTCCCCATAAACACATCAAGCATTGGTATTAAATTGCTAAAGGACAAGAATATTTGTTGTTTGCTGAAGCTGTCAATAGATGGCACTGTAACTTTAAAGTATTGCAGTTGAGTTTCATTACTCCTGACAATTATTCGACAAACATGGTATGAGCAAATTTCAAGGACAGATTTTGTTGTGATGTAAGAAACGTATATTTTTCCATTTTAATTTAGCAAAGTATCCAATGTCTTCTCCAATATGTGATTTATATGTATGTTGGCCAAAAACCAGTTCACTTATGACAGTACGAAATCCAAACCATTTGTGAGATTGTCCTTCAGCCATCACAGTGATTTGGGCAGGCAGGATGCTTGCACAGGCTGTTCTGCACTGAAATTAATGAATTGCTAACTGTTGCATGGAGACTGAGGGAAGAGAAATATCCTAAAGTTTCTTTCTCTCTCCTTCCGTGCCTGAAGTCACTTCAGTTCTGTCACCGCTGAGTTACATGACAAAATGGAGGCAGGAGCTGCACTTAAGTGATTGTGACTGGCTGTGCAGGGCTTCTCTCTCTCTCTCTCTCTCTCTCTCTCTCTCTCTCTCTCTCTCTCTCTCTCTCTCTCTCTCTCTCGATCACTCCTTCACCCGCACTCTCTGTCCCTCTGTCTGCCTGTCCTCCTGTCACTCTCTCTTTCTTCACCTCTTTTCTCTTTTCTTACACACACACACACACACACACACACACATACAGAAACCAAACACACACATACAGGAAGCACACACACACACACACACACACGCTCTATCCATGGTGCTACTACAGTGCATTCTCCATGGCTGGTCTCTATGTGTCGTGTGGTGTCCTCTCATCAAATCAGACAGGGCGGTCATGCACACGTTAGTAGTGGTCATCCATGTCTTTGGTCCTGACACAAATGGAACCATGGACTACAGGATGGATTCTCACATCAGAGACTGTTGCATTATGAAACCCGGGTGGATTGTTATTATTATTGTTTTTTTGGTTGGCTTTTACAGTGAATTATTATGAAATGGTGTCAGAAATCATCTGAAAGTGACATTTTTATCAAATTATGTTTTACTGTTTTCGCTTAAGCAGACAAAGAACTATTATTGCTCATGAAGCAAGCACCAATTACAAATGCCATCATTTTAGTTTTGTATGTTTGTTAAAACATTCAGTGCATCATCTTTTGTTTCACACTGAAAACCTTTAGTTCAGAGCTCAGTCCCCCCCCCCCCTCTCTTGTTAGTTAAAACACTGTCAGTCTGTCAATGTAACACAGACATAAGTATATGAAGAAAATGGATGCAAGATGCTAAATCACTGATCCAGTCAACTTCTCAGTGCAGTCTTTCATGTTCTAACTCGTGATTACAAATACTTCATTTTAAATGAACAGATAAAGTAAACTACTAAGACATCAATACACGTTTCTCTAGTCCATTTACAGATGATGTACAGTATGCAGACCTCCATAAATATGCCTCATCCAACAGGGAAGGGAAATGCACAGCGTCTTGTTTTTTCAGCCAAACAAAATAAATAAGCTGGGTTCATCTGAGGGTGGCTTGCGTTGCTGATGTAAATCTGCAATAGGAGCAGAGCAGTCTATAGTATTCCCCATCGCAGCGCTCATTAAACATTGATCCGCCCGGACAGCAATGTTGTGTGTGTGATATAATGAAATGCCTGGTGGTGTAATGGGCGACACTTGGGTGTGCTGGATGTGCGTGGAGGATAAATGCTGGTGTTGCTGTTGGTGGTGTTGCAGGAGCGATGGCGACCTGAAGGAGGTGCTGTCGGGCTGGGACTCGGACATGGGCAGCACGGAGAGGCTGAAGGACGGCTGCGACGCGCTCCACAACAACAGCAGCAGTGGCAGTGGCAGTGGCGGTGGCGGAGGAGGTGGAGGAGGAGGTGGAAGTGGAGGGAGTAACCGTGGAGACCAGGAAGCGGCCCGGCGCCTGGCACGCAGGCTTTATCACCTGGAAGGCTTCCGCCGCTCGGACGTGGCCAAACACCTGGGCAAGAAGTAAGTGAACCCGCACACACACACACATCTGCTCACACACACACACACACACACACACACACACACACACACACACACGTCTGCCCACACGCACACACACACACACACATCTGCCCACACACACACACACCCAACACACACACACCCAACACATACAAATGCACATACACACACCTGGGCCCTTTGTTAAAGACCTTTTCTCTAAGAGGCAAAGGAGGGTGGATGGTTATGAAGTAAAACACTTGGGCAAGAAGTGAGTGCACACACACACACACACACACACACACACACACACACACACACACACACACACACACACACACACACACACACACACAGACACCTCGCCCCCCTCTTATAGACCGGTCCTGTGGGAGTGCAGGAAGGGAGGATTGTTATGAAGTGGTCTATGCGGGTGGCAGGGTTTGGCGTGCTGTATACTGCAGCACACCAGCTTTGGGGAGAACCGGAGTAAAATTACACACACTTTATTGGACTATAACAGAGATAAATACCCACATAATAAGGTTAAAAATCTTTATTATTCAGACTACTGTGCCACTGTTCAGTTCTAGCAGTGCATTTAATCTCACAAAATAAAAAGTAATTATTTGTGTTCCTTAATTAATAACTGTACTTGAACAGGGTGCTTCAAGTTAATGAGTTTCCCCACATGACGTGTTGTAGGCCTGGCGTTATGTACAGTTATGCAGTCTAAACTGACATTGTGTGATGTACACATTCGCAGTCCAAACTGCGATACAGTCTCATATACAGCGATGCAGTCTAAACTCTGATTTGGAGTTATGTACAGGTACGCAGTCTGAGCTGTAATATGGTGTACTGACTGAAAACGACCCCTGCCTCATCCCCCTCCCCATTGCATGCACAGTCACATTCATGCTGCCTGCCTGGTGTAGCCTTTGTTGGGACAACTAGACACACACACACACACACACACACACACACACACATGCGCGCACACACACACACACACTTCCACCCCCCCCACCTATTTTCTCTCTCTCTTTCCCTCTCTCTCTCTCTCTCTCTCTCCCTCTCTCTCTCTCTTTCTCTCTCTGGCCTCCAAGCTCTTAACTGCTGCAGTCCAGCGATGCGATAGCAGGTCTGGGTGGGGACCACAGATATCTCTTCCCCTCATTTATACTGTTCACCGGCCTCCCCCCCCTGGGAAATATATCTGTGTTTCTCTCTCTCTCGCACACACACACACACACACACACACACACACACACACACACACACACACACACACACACACAAACACACACACACACACACATATAGGTAACATATACACACACATTTTTATATTTCATAATGTCATATACATACACTTCTTCACACAAATATTCCACCTTACACACTCTCTGTCGCTGCTTTCTCTCTCTCTCAAACACCCCCATACACTCTCTCTCTCTTACACACACACTCTCAAATTCAAAAAAGCTTTATTGGCATAACTGTGTACAATATTGACAAAGCATCATAACAAAAGTAATAGTGATTAAAAAAATACATGGAAAGGGAAATGAAAAAAACAAACGAAACACAACCAATGTAATAAACGGGGGAAAAAGGGACCTGTGAGTTAATAATTGCAGTACATACACTTGACTTCTTTCTCTCTTTCTCTCTCTCTCACACACACACACACACACACACACACACACACACACAGTAGAAGGCAGAAGTGAGGCCGCCTGCCTGGCTGTCTGTAGGAATAGCTGCCGGAGCATTAAGGAGGAAGGATTGCAGTGCTGCTTTTTGAAGTAGGGGCCGCTGCCTCTTCCCTCTCTCCTCTCTCCTGCAGCCCACTGTTTTCTATCTTTAGACGGCCAAGAGCAGAAAAAGGAGGAAAAAGAGGTAGACGTAGAGAAAAAAAAGAGAGAGGGAGAGAAGCAGAAAGCCCTTAAAAATGTACGATTCATTGTAGGCAAGGCAAAGACATACACTTTTTTATTCACTTGCCTCACAAAACACCCCTCAATCCATCCATCTCTGGAATGGTGAGAGATTTCTTGTCGTGGGGAGGGAGAGTGGCAGAAGAGAAAGGGCTGGTCTGGTGGAAATCTCAGGGGTGGATTCACTGGCCTGGTAACTGTTGTCAGGGCTAGTTAGAGCTCTCGTGTCGAGAGCGGGTCATTCCACCAACCCAAGTCACCATCGATCTCGTCACAGGAGCCAGATGAAGGTAGCAGCCTCGGCTTCTGCGCCCTGCCCATTTTCTTTTTCTTTTTTTTCCCCAGAATGCAGCAAAATGAAAGTGGGGCCGTCTAAGGTTCTCTGTGTTTCCCCTTCGTTTTTTATCTGAAATGGAATATCTAACGCTGCCACCTGGAAGAGGGCTTTTAAATAACTTCAAAATAAACTCTGAGGGGGGAAAAAAAAGCAGATTTTTTTTTCCCAACCCCTTGTACTTTTCTCCTTCCCCCACCTCTCTCTACCGCCCCGGATCGAGATTGCACAGAGAATGAAAAAAGATTGTCATTTCGATTGTACGCACGAAGAATTAAGTGTCGGAGGAGCGGATTAGTGGTGCCGTTTGAATCGGTGCCAGTATCCGTGGCCAGTGGAGCACTGATGAGAAACCTGTCAATAGCAATGCTCCCCGCCCATCCATCCAGCCGGTCCAGCTCCGGCTCCGACTCCAGTGCAGCTCTCTTTGGGTCGGTTCCACCGCGCTCCTTAGCATCACCGCAGTGTCCTCACCTCACTCACTGGCCTCCTGTAGACCTGCGCTCTGCACCTACATTTGTACATACAGACTGTACATGCATAGACACACATACATACATACATACACACACATACATAAATGCATACATACATATACAGACACATACATACATACATACATACGCACACACACACACACATAAATACATACATACATACATACATACACAGACACACATACATACATACACACACACACACATACATGCATGCATGCATACATACATACACACACACACACACATACATACACACACATACATGTATGCATACAGATACATACTGTGCATGTGTACACACACACACACACACACACACACACACACCACACACCCACCACACACCCAAGCAAGCATGATGCCTCTGTTTATGCCTGCGCGAATTCTTACTCACTGTGTGAGAGTTGATAAGCATTACACTAAACACTGACTAACTGAAACCTCTTCAGATGATGTCAGAGAATGGTGCACTGACACACTTGTGTTCATACACACATTCATACATCATTCGTCCCAAGATGGGAAGTAAGGGGTGCAGCCATGCTGGGAGGGATTGGCTCTTACCACATTTTTTTGTACCAACCAAAAGTTGCTTTTATCACAGAGCTTTAGGTAGTTTTAACACAACAGAGAAAGGAAAAGCCTGTATAAGCTGCAGATGTAGCATTAAAATGGCGAGAGGCTAGAATGTATCCCTGTTGTCAATACATGAAATATTAGTAGTGCGAGGGGGAAATGGTCAGGATCTCTCACTTATTCTCACTTGTTGGTGTCCTTTTACCAATGAAGCGGCAAATCACCGCCTGTATTTTTTTTTTTCTTTTATGTTCTGATGTGGTAGAAAAATCTGTTGCGCATTCAAATTGGTGCTTTTGTATTGGAGTTGTACTGGAGCGGCAACAGCCTGTGTGTCACCAAGGAGACGGACTCTGCCAACAAGTGACATCCACCCACTTATGCACACCTACCTCTGCGGTGGGCTCCATTAGATGGAGGTCCAGCCAAGAGCGATCGCCTATTCTTTCACTCTGCCAACGTGATTTGTTGCATCTGAATCGGTGCCGTGGGTGTCTTTACATAAACTTTTTTTTCCTCCCCTGGATTTCCCTCTTTTCTCTCTCTCTGTCTGTCTCTCTCTCTGTGTCTCTCTCCCCGTCTCCCTTCTTTTCACTTTCAGGCTCTCTTAGTCCAAGAATGACTGACAGGCACAGTTGAGGTTCTGTTGCATAATGTATATCGGTGTTATCTTTATATTCCAGCTTCTGGGACTGCACAATCGCAGAAATATAGAGGCCCTTGACCTCTGGGACTGGTTTAGAGGGTTGTATTATACGGAAGTTGTCCCCAAAGTGCTTTTCTGGTTGTGCTGTTTGGCGTGTTGTGCTGAAGCAGTGGCCTTTGTAAAGCTTCTCAGCTAAATCATCCTTTTGTTTTGTTGTTTTCTCTCCCCCCCCCACTTCTCCCCTACCGCCCCTTCTCCACAGTAATGACTTCAGCAAGATGGTGGCCGAAGAGTACCTCACTTTTTTTGACTTTACAGGGATGACATTGGACCAATCTCTCAGGTATATAACCGTGCCCCTTCACTAAATATAACTTCCCCCTCTTCCCCCGGAATAGAAATAATGTTAGTTACTATTTTATGTGAGAGCCCCCTGTCAGCACAAGGCTCTTGGATTCATGGAGCCTTCGCTTGCCTTACAGCGCCCATGCTGTAAAATACACTGTGCCAGTAATCAGACAAGGACATGGGACATTTAGTTTTTTTTTGTTTTTGTTGACAAAATTTATAACCATCTAGTCATTTAGCAAGGCGTTATACTCTGTGTAAGGTGATGGTAGCAGTGTGTTTGGTGGTGTTTACAGATTTAGTGTAAAAGTTACGTTTTTTGTTTCCATTTTAAATGTTTCTTTTTTTTCTAATTTGATCTGTTTATTTTTCACCTTCCACATAAAAATGATGTATCAAATATGTATCATATAAAATATTCATGCATCAATCAGTCTCACGAAATGTTTATCCAGTTTGACATCAGTTGTCTGTCTCTTCACTCTTTTTCTTCTCCAGAACCTTTCTGAAAGCTTTTGCACTAATGGGTGAAACCCAGGAAAGAGAGCGGGTTTTGATCCACTATTCCAATAGGTACTATCAATGTAACCCAACCATCATCGCCTCCCAAGGTACTGCTCAAACCATTACTCTTCCATTACTCCTGCTTTCTTTGTGAAAATGTTAATGTGGTAATAGGAATATAATATGAATATGTTCATCTTCACCTCTGCTTTACGAAGTTCTTTAAGTACTTAGAAAAGTGTTCTACAAACAATTATTATTACTATTATTGTATTAAAATGTAAAAATGATATTATTTTTGTTTGTTTATTTTTTTTATAATGACTATTATTTAGTCAGTGATTTGCCACTGGAAAATGTTGTTTGTCCTACTTTGTCTCATCCAATGAATGTGGACGTTTTGATATTTACTCTCTGCTCCCATGGGAGTTAAGCCATTAACTTGGGCTTAACAAGGCTCAGTTTGCATTAACTTGACAAATTGCAGGGTGTTTCTGTCTGCGTGGCAGTGGTGGGGGTGGGGGTGGGAAGGTAGCATGCACTGGTGTTGATGGATTCAATTAAGTTAACCCCTATTTTATCTGACTACTTAAAATGTCACTGTTTGAACACCACAAATGGTTTTTGGCTAACAGTGCTACCCAAATGGTCCTAATCAGAGGAATCCAAACCCTGTTTGGGCTGACTTGTCTATTGTGCCCATCTACCTTTTGTTCTTCGCTTGAGTGTCATGTCTCCCCCATAGCAACCAGCCATCGTGGTAACACGTCTCTGTGACCAGTAGCATTGGTGAAAGCTAAAACGGTCCTTGTTGCTAAGACTGTTGCCATGGAATTGATGTTACACATTGCCCCTGCGTGGAGATGGATGTTGTGTTCAACATGCTGGTGCTGATGATCTCCTCTAGTCTCACAGCTTATACCAAGCATGTGCACATACAAAACATACGTTTGAAAAACGCCATTACAGTTACAGTTGGAGTATTTTGCAGATGAGCGACGTACAACACTATTAAAAACAGTGCATCTGTGGCCCAGGGTCATTTGCATTAAAATAGTTATTTTTTCTGCTGCTGATATTCTAATGTGCATGTTTGCTGGTTTACCAATAATAGGCCGAGGTTTTGGGAAGCATCTTATAAAGGTTCAGGGTTCTGATAATTGCTAAAATGAGAACTATGGTATCATAAGTGATAATGAACTGATAATAAAAGTTAATAAAAAACGGAACTGCCTTACCAACAAAATAGACTTGGCTAAAAAAGATGACATGAAATGAAGTTCATGGGTGATCCGTGTCTGTATGTTTGTGTCCCACAGATGGAGTGCATTGCCTTACCTGTGCTTTGATGCTGCTCAACACAGACCTTCACGGCCATGTAAGTGTTTCAATCACCATATTCTGTGTTCTCAAGTTCTGTCATCATTCTCAAGAATCTCGCATCTATTCTGTGTTCTCAAGTTCAAAATGAGCAAGAGCAGAAATTGGATCTTTAGAGCGAGAAACGAAAAGAAAAAAAAAATCATTCTCAGTTAAACCCTTTCCCATTGTGGTCAGGCAGACTGAGGTAGAATTTTAATCACCATTTTTGGACATCAAAAGCTGTGTAATTTGTATGCAGATGTGGTCAATGGGTGACATTTACTCACAGTGCGCATTCACATTCGTTTGTGTTTCCCCACTGTAGTCAACTGGTATTGTGTATTGTGCTGAGGCTCTTGTGTTGTGGCCCTTGTGAAGCTGGTGGCTGCTTTGGCTATTGTGTCGCTCTGTCTCTTTAGCGATGGCAGTTCGGTGGCTGACAGGAGCGTCGTCGTGGTGATGGACGAGCGAGAACGTGGCTCCCGCCTCTGGAGCACAAACAACCCGTCACTCTCGTTTTCTCTCTCTCTCTTTCTCTTTCCCCTGACAGAAGCGTGTTCTCAGGACATCGCCTACACTGTCTCGCACACCTCTGCAGTTAAACACATGCAGCATTCACAAGGAGAGGGGGGGGGGGCGCATTGTCAGTTTTGAATAGATATTTAAACAAGGTGGATGATTTTAAACAGTCAGTTCCATCATCCCAGTGGGGGGGGGAATTATTTTTTGAGGATATATTCCTTAAACCATCAACCTCAACACGTTGAGATTAAGAAACATACCAATACGATTGTTGGTTTCCTGTCGTTTTCTGAGGAGAAAAGAAAATGGCTGATATATTCAGCAGATGTGCGCAGAGGAAATCATATGCTGCCTGATTTGCAATTCGTCTGGGTGCATTCAATGGGCCTCATCGCTAGCTCATTTTTCCCATGATGTTCTAGTTCCTCTGAAATTGTTTGCGCGCCATCCTGCCACTGATGGATCAATTAGTGCCTGAAGCCTCTCTACCGAGGACAGCTACTGTCTGAAATAGGCAGTAGGAATGTAGAAAAGCAGACATTAGTTATTACCATATTATTATATTCATTTATTAATATTATTTTTTTTAATTTAGAAATGTTTTTTTTTTAAATCTTTTTCAAAGGTCAGGCTTGAAGCCCAATTTAACACTTGACATAGATTGTAATAGACAGGTTGTGAGACCTTGGTTGGCTGTGTTTTGTACGTTCCGTATATGTTCTATATATGTTCCTCTATACATGTTTTGTATATTAAACGTTAGCAGATGCTACCAATAGCTACCTATAGAATGGCGACTAGGGCAACTTCTGATGGGTTTCTGTATGTCCGAAACAGACAAAGGGAAAACCTGGAAAGCACTGCCCTGCTTTTGTGGTCTGCTCAGCTGTGCAAGTAAAAAGTCAAAAGCATTAATTAAAGTTTTATTGAGCGGGTTCCTATTTCTCTTTTTCTGTCTTTCTCTTTGTGTCTCTCTTTCTCTTTCTCCCCTCTCTCTTTCACTCTCTCTCTCCCTCTTATTCTTGCCCTGTCCCTCTTTCTTTTTCTTTCTTTCTTTCTTTCTTTCTTTTTTTTTCTCTCTGTCTGTCTGTCTGTCTCTCTCTCTCCCTCCCTCTCTCCATCTCCCTCTCCTAGTCCCTCACCTCTCTAGTCTCCATAATCCGCTAAGGAGCCCCCAAAGAGCTCTCATAAACGGCGCTCTGCTCCATCACACCCCGTCATCTGTTCCTGGGATGCAGCACCGCACAGATCGGGAATGATAAAAATGGGGTGGAATAAAAAGTTTTTTTTTTTTTAAATTAGCCAATTAGGTTTTGATTCGCCCCAGCACCATCACCCCTTGACAGAAGGGGAGTGGGGCCAGGTACCCTCCACACACACACACACACACACACACAGACACACACACACACAGACACACACACACACACACGCACACACACACACGCACACATGCACACATGCACACAGACACACACACACGCATACACACACACACACAGACCCTTTTGTGTCATTAAAATGGAGATGGGATGGGTCCAGGGTGGCAGGTGAAGAGCTGCCCAGAATGACTGCGGAGGTGGCGGCGGTGGCAGCAGTGGTGGCTGGACACGTGTCATTAGCACGGCCATTTAAAGGCTTCTCACGCACTGGGAGCCTCGCCTTGGTGCGCGTCCAGTTTCGCCGTCTTAGGAGTGATTCATCAGACCATCGTCTGCTTTCGAACCGGTCAAGTATTGACCGGCTGTCCATTGGGCAACGCGTGAGGGTGGGGTGGGGTTGGGTGGAGGTTGTGGTGGTGGTGGTGCTGCTGCATCTGCAGCCGTTGAACCCTGCTAATGCAGCTTATTGCAGCATCCTAATCACTGGCAATTTACAAACATGCACAGAAAACCAACAAGGCAAACCAGCCAGTACATATCGAACAAGTGGTTTATGCACAACTCGACTAACTAATCCCTTTTGGTTATGCAACAACACATTTTACTGTGCAGGGTGCACTGATAAGAATAAACATCTATTTAAAAAAGAGAAAATAAGAGAACACAAGCTTTTGTAGATGACATCTTCTCACAAGAGGTGAGCAGCATACGCACTCCACAGTAAAATCAAAGGCCTCATGAGTTCTCCAGGATACAGCCTCCCTCTGCATTTGATGTGTGCAAAATGGAGGCCTGTACTGCTTTCTTTCTTTCTTTCTCTCTCTCTTTCTTTTTTTCTTTTCTTTTTTTTGTTGTTGGGTGTCTTGTGCCAGTCGGAGCGTTCGTCACTGCTGTCCACCTACCAACTCGGCTGGTGTTGGCAGCGATCGCAAAGCCATTTGGAACAAACACCGTCTGCTCATTATTTTAGTATTCAGAGCGTTGGTTTGTTTCGGTCTTTGTGTGTGTCTCTCTATATACATGCATAGGGATAAAAAATAAAATGAAACAAAACATAACATTTCCAACAGTCCCATGAGAGCTCTTGACAGTGATCTGCTGCTTTTGAGGGTGAAACGTAGCTAATTGCAGGAATCGTCTAATGCGAGGTGGAGGGGTTGGTTGGAGGGTGCGAAGTATTAATTATGGCCAGAAATGGATAACAAGGCTTTGCAAAAAAAAAAAAAAAAATAGACAGATACATGGAAACCATTGTGTTGTGCTCAAAGTGCAAGCTCAAATAGAAAACCGTGAACTCGAACCTGACATAAATTACAAAGCCATAAGTGTACTCTTGTCATGATGGAAGGTATGTCACAGGTGAACAAGTACATCAATGCGCACTGTATACATTCAAGATCATCAAGTAGATGTCATTTGCCGAGAGCGTTTACAGTGCACTTTGTATAATGTTTAGGATGCCATAGCTACAAAATGTCTCCATGTAAATCAGCAAGGCACTGTGCAGTGTGAATTGAA
Source organism: Setipinna tenuifilis (assembly GCA_030347295.1). Lineage (NCBI taxonomy): Eukaryota > Metazoa > Chordata > Actinopteri > Clupeiformes > Engraulidae > Setipinna > Setipinna tenuifilis. The sequence continues at coordinate 12,787,976 of CM059273.1, read as the reverse complement.
TATTTTTTACTGCAGTGTGTCAACATGCATGGCTCATTGTTGCAGTAAATGTGTTTTGCAATACAGTTTATGATGTGTGGTGCATGGTGCATATGTTCCATCCTACACAAAGGTAATACATGACATTTAGTCAAGTGACGGTGATGCATGATGACGGAGCTGTTTTGTATGCTGTGTGTGTTTAACATGTTTGATTCCTCGTGTAACGTGTTTGTCAGCATATGCTGCTCGCGGCACTCGAGAGAGCCAACACTCAGACCAGTCATGATAAACGGCTATTTTTCAGTATTGTCCTTGAGCTTTCTTTAAAAAATCTCAGGCAATTAAGGTTTTTTCCCTGTAAAGCCGAGGCAGCCACATGCTATGCCTGTGTTTGCCAAGTTTGCGGGTGCTTAATTACATTACCCTGCTCAATGACACTTTGATGTCATGTACGTTTTTTTTAAACGTTAACACAACACACAAGTACATCTTAAGCGATTGAATAATTGGTTTAACAACCTTTTTTTCTTATCTTGTAGTGTTTGAGATAATTAAGGGATTGAAGTGGAATTAAAATACAACCTTCAGATATTTTGCAGTTTGTAGGATGATAAATATTTTTAATAGCTAAATAAGCTGTCATTGTCTTTACTTTTGTAATAAATGCCAAACACTTGATGATTAGAATAGCGGTGGTTATATCACATGCGATAAGATAAGGAGTGTCTTTTTCTGACGGTTTCATCGTGATGCCTTTCACGAGTTCCATTTGCATTAAACACCCAGTATGGGCAACTGAACTCTGCAGGGTAATTCATCAAGTGAAAAGCGTGATCACAAGAGTGATGAAATGGCTACCTGGACAGACAGAAAATGTTGCCAGGCAGCGCTAATTGATTACAACTTTTTTTTGCACATCTGTGGTGAAAAATGGTGTTTGCCAAGTGTGCACTTGTTACCTCTGATAATTACAGCATGCAGAGTTTCTTTATATAGGCGTTTAAACAATCCAATGATATGTCGATTGACTGATGCAAGAAGTAGCCTGCTCATTTCCCCAGCATGCGGGCCAGTTTCCTTGCCACTGCTCTGATTTGCATAGTAACAACAGTACTTTGTGAAACTGCTTCATATTTGTTTGCTGAGTGTACAATTTACTGCAGACTATCCAACTTTTTTCAGACACTCAAAAAGCTATATAGCATGTTAAGGATAAATGAATAGAATAAAAATGTAAAAATAGGAAAAAAAGCTCATCATTGATTGTCATTTATATTGTCCATACCTAAGCTTTAAGCTCTTCATACACACTCACCCTCATACAGTATATTTGAGAGCAAGTCTTCTGTGTCTAAGCCAAACGTGCTGGTCTGTTGACCTTATGTGCTTGCCAATACCTCTGCTGAGTGAAGGCACACATGGGCACTGTTCAGTGTTCAGTCTATGGAGCGAATGAAAAGTCATTTAAGGATGCCTCCCTGAAGCTGTCAGCCAGTTCAGCAGGTGATGTGCTGGTGTGTGTGTGTGTGTGTGTGTGTGTGTGTGTGTGTGTGTGTATGTGTGTGTGTTTTTCTGTGGGGTGGGGGTGGGGAGTTGCACAAGGCCTTGGGAGGGTGATGTATGGGCAAGTGTAACGGGTGTCTCCCCACTGTCTTTGCAGAATATCGGGAAGAAGATGACGTGTCAGGAATTCATCAATAACCTGGATGGCCTAAACGAAGGGCAAGATTTCCCCCGAGAGCTCCTGAAGGTAGGTGTACACGTTGCTCTCCTGCCGTTGGCCTTCAAAGAAAGCAGCCATGATGAACCGCAGTGAAACATTGGAAATGTACATGTTAGTGCCTGAATGGAGACACAAATGAGAATGGAAAAAAGATGGAGGATGGAATTAGGCCCAAAGGAATGGCTATTTTGAAAGGGGAGACTCCCAATTGGGATGAGGTAACACAAAACTTTTTTATTTTCACCCTGCCCATGTACGCAGTGATAATCTGATCTGCCTTAACCAGCAAGAGTGCTTGTATGAGCCATTCAAGCTGACATTAACCTGATATATGTACACCTGATATATTCCACATGACTTACAACCCCAAAGGACAAAAACTTTCTACCAGCGTATTAATTAGAGCAAGTCAGGTAGTGTCATTGGAGACCACGGGAAAGGTCTGCGGGGTTGCGCTTCAAACAGGAGTCATGGATGACAATAGCACTAGTGGATTCCGTTACAGCGGGGCAAAAAATACCACAATAGTTCAGTCCGCTGCTGACCCACATATTACCTGCGCCACGGGAGTGCCAATCAAGACAGCCCAAACAAAAGCAGAGGTTAGGGGTGGTGTGGTGTGGCTGGCTGTGTTTTGACTGTCGAGGAATAACAATTAGAATTAAAATGAATAAAAAAAAAAAAACCACAAGAGAATTCATAAAATTAACAGAATACGTAAGACAAATTAGCAGAAAAGACAAAAATTAGATTAGCACAAATTTGCATCTGAAATAATGGCATAGGTAGGAATAGCAAGAAATGTTATTATTATCGTTATTGTTCTCGTTATATGGCTATAAAAATTCATAAGTCAAAACGCTGAGTCGATCGGTGTATCGAAAAAGGGGGAGGGGAAAAAAGCTCATGGCCAGCTATCTGTGATGCAGCGTGTCGTGCCCCGCATCCGTGCCTTGGAGGCATCAATATCAACATGCTGCGCGTTAGTCATCTTGGGCAGCTGCGATTAGTCTTGTAATAAAGACCGAGCAGGCTGAGCAGGCTGTGTGCACGGGCCTCCCACCGGACTGCCGCCTCCCGCGGACCTCCTTACATGTCCGTGCGTCCGGTGTTGGTTGGCACACACAAAGGTGTGGCCAAGGCTTAGTCCTGCGCCGGCAGACCAGAACACGACCCCGTTGGGCACCAGGCTCCGCTGCCCAGGGAAAAAAGGAAATGAGTTCGCCTTGCCCTGCCAAGAGCATCCTCTCAGCAGACATAAATAATGAAATGGTCCCACCTCCACCACCACCACCACCACTACTACTACTATACCACCAACCACTATACCACCACCAACCACCATCACCTTCACCCAGCTCCTCCTTCTCAACACTTCCTCTTTAATAAGATGAAATGACACACACCCTTGCACACGCAGCAAAAAAAAGGGGCGATTTTTTTTTTTTTTTAATGCATGCACCACGGTCCTCTTGGCATGGTGTTTGGCACACGGCATGGCCAAGAGGTGGTGGTGGTGGTGGAGGTGGTGGTGGTGGTGGTGGTGGTGGGTGGTGGGCTTGACAACGCCCTCTGAGGAGGAGAATGGCTTTGTTGTGTGTGCCCGCCCGCCTCCGCAGCTTCAACCAGGTGCCAGGTTTTTGGACGAGAGTGGCGTTTTATGCAAGCTTTTCATTACCCAATCAGCAGTGCTCCCCCCGGGGCTACAAGATTGCCCTACGGCCTTTTGTGCTTTTTAGACAAGAACGGAATGAGTCATGTTAGCATTTGTTGATGGAGAGATGAGGGGATGGTGATGGTGGGGGTGGGGGTGGTGGTGGGGGTAGAAAGTTGTTGTTCATAGATGACCAGAGATTCAGTGCGCTATTTTTGGTCTTGCTTTGATTCAAGGTGAAGTGTTGGGAGTTTAAGGATGTAGAGGAAAATATACATTTTCTCTGTGTGCAGATGGTTCCGCTCATTCCCACAGTGGAGGCAGAGTCTGCAGTAGTGTCTGCAGTCACTAGCTCGCTGGTTCAGGTTAAGTGGATCGATGTGAATTAGCTCTTTCCAACAAGGCTGGCTTGCTTGGACCTTGAGTCTGCTGTCTGCCAGCCTTTTTTTTTTTTTTGTATTCCCGTGGAGTCAGACCAGCCGTCTTCAGAATATTTTGATGGATGACTTTGTCCTTTTGAAGTGCTCTATGGCTGATGTCGGAAGGAACTTCTGCAAATTGATGACAAATGTGCTCGCATTGAAGGCCCCAGTTAGCGTCACGTTGTTCTAGAGAGTTCTGGAAGTCAGCTCGAGCTCGTGTACGGCTGTTCTCATATGTTAATGCTTTCGGTGCTTTGAATGTTGCAGTGGCGTGATGGACACTTCCACTGTGTAACCACACCGGTTCCATGCTACGATGTGTGACTATCAGAACGGCTTCTCCTTACCCCATCAAGTCTGTTTTGATCAACAGTGAAGGTGTCTAATAACACGTGCATTGTGTGTGTCGCCCACTCCCCTCCCCTCCCCACCAGTAACACACCTTGTTACTAGACGTTGTCACATTGTTTGCCTCTCCCCCCTTTCGAGTGAAAGAAGCAGCAAGTATTTGCATTCTCAGGCGATGGATTTTTTATTTCCGTCTCTCCCTCTGCAGGTCTAATATGCATATGTGCTGGAGGTGCACACATTGGAGAGAGGGAGAGAGAGAGGGAGAGAGGGAAAGAGAGAGAGAGATTGTTTATGCTTCCAGCATTACCCTTCCTCCATGTCAGTTTCATCCTTATATCATTTCACTCACATAACATGTCAGCAACCTTCTGCTTACCATCCACTTCCTCCCCAATCTTAAAATATCGATGCTCTTTTCAAAGACTTGACAGCATGTAAACATGATCTTTCCATGTAGTGCATCTTTTTTATTTTCTACTGCTTCTGTCAGGTCTATTAGTTTTTGCCTTCAATGTAATCATTAAATGTATATATGGTTGTGGATTAAAAGAAAGGTGTCAGTCTAATCCTCAGCTTGACTGAATGACTGCAATAATTTTAAGTGCCCTTAATGTCCTGCGTATGGCTCTCTGACAATCAATGAATGTTTTATTTATACTAATGTTCTCTCATTAGTTTCATTGCCGGTTGCCTGTTTACGATTCGTCATCTAAAGTTACACCACTCTGCAATTTTCTCTTAATCTTGCTTGGCCACCCGCTCTATTCAGAGGTGAGAAGAGACACCTGTGAAGCTAAGCACCTAGTGTTTTTTTTTTTAACCGGGGGCACGCAACGGTGGGTTCATTATATAAGAGTGGTTTGTTGTGTAGCCCTAAGTGTTGGCCGCAGGTCTTAATTGTCATAATGTTTAGACACAGTCACCAGATAGGTGCTGTTTATCCCCCCGTCCGCGTCACTGTGCCTTTTTCAAAGTCACACAATCCCAGGTCCCGTGGCCATCTTCCAGGAGATGGCCTTTTAATGCTGATGAGGGCTCATCAGATGGAATTAAAAGCTAATACAGATAAGACCAGCACGTCATCCTGCCATTGGCAAACAGATTCATTTACAGGCGGTCATTAATGTTTTAGTGTGTTTTATTTTCATGTTGACATACACAGCTGACAGGTGGCAGACACAAAAAAACAGAGACTGCCATATTGTAGATAGCACAGTTTGCAGCAAAAGCTGTATGTATCTCTACCTGCCCTTCCTGCTTTAAAACCTGCAAGATGTGAAATTGTGTTGCTGCAGTCCAGAGAAGCCTGAAATGTGTGTGTGTGTGTGTGTGTGTGTGTGTGTGTGTGTGTGTGTGTGTGTGTGAGAGAGAGAGAGTGTGTGTGAGTGTGTGCGAGTGTGTGTGTGTGTATGTTTGGTTTAGAAGCTCCTTTTCCACTCCAGGGAGTGTGGCATCTTGCTTCCAGGGTCATAGTGCTATAAATAAAAATTCTATGCGCTGTCTCCTATGCACCGTTGTAAAAATGGTAAATAGATTTTTTATTTTTTATAGGGGTTGGCTAGGCTACTACAAGCATTACAAAGGTTACAGGGAATAGTCCTGCAAGATGTGTGTAACACATGCAGATTTGGTTAAGGGTATGCACTTTAGAAAGAATTGTTTATTATGATGAACCTTTTTTATAACAAATCATTTCAGGGCTGTAGTGATTTCTTTTAATACCTTTGTCATATGTCCTGCTTTGAAACACCACTGACCGTCGCACAGGAGTAGTCTGACAGCATCTTTTACTAGTGTTTAAGATTGATCATACTTCACAATAGGGTTAGAGGCTGTTTTAGTCAAGACCTTTTTTAAAATCCCATCTCCGTTGTAAGTCTGCCGGGCAGCAAAGGGGCTGTCAAAGTCACCACCCACCGTAAAAGCCAAAGAGAAATTCATGTCAAGATGGCCCCCCGTGTTATTCTGTTAAGTGCTGCTTTATTTTTGGGGCGCCACTTCTGCCTCTATGAAATATTGCAAGTCTGACCTTATGAGACAGCCCCCTTCTCCCCTCCTTCCTTCCTTAGCTCTGCTCAAAAGAGGAAGCCATTTTGACTGGCAGGGTGGTATGGCATAGTCTTCTGTCACCAAGCGTTCCTGAAGCCTATCACTCAGGTGTGTGTTTTTTTTTTAAGGCCACCATTTTCCATCTCATTGCTAGCCGAGGCAGGATATATATATATGGAAAATATGGCAGCTTCTCCTCTGCAATATTAAACAGGGCCTATGCCAGTGTATCTGAGATCCAATTTCTATGATGCGCTCCAGTTACATGGGTAGTTTGACAATCAGGATAAGTGATCGAGATTAACCACATTTGTTACCTTTAGTTATATAAGTATGTTAATTACTAATGAATGTCATTAAAAATGTTGCAAATAGAAAGTGTAAGCACTAAATACATTTTTGTATTGTAAATGTCAAATACAAAACATTTTTGCATAACATTAATACAAATATTTGACATAATTGTATGATAATAATAGTAATAGTATACATTCTCCTAGTATCAAGATTCGTCAAGTGTTTCAACCTGTTGCTATACACTATATTTTTAATCCTTCATGAGGTGTATAATGAATCAAATGAGAAAATGACAACATTTCAAAAGTGTTCAAGTCTGAGCCTGAAACAGACTGCTTACCCTGACAGTAAAACTACCCACATACTTTAGTTTAGGAACAGACCTTGGTTTCACCACGAATACAATGGATATTCTTTATCCTTTCTTTACACAATAGTGGTTTAACCCAGATGGTCAGTGCTGAAATTGTATACCTGTGAATATGAGAGTATTCAATTCATAGCTGCACAATGTATTTTATGGAAATAACCTGTGCATCTTTGCATTGTTCTTGCAGCATACATTTTTAATGAAGTTGATTTGTCTTGGGTCTCCCGGTATACTATAGCTTTTGTGGATGGGAAGATTGTGAACCTGTATAAAGACCTTTAGTGCCCTCGAACCTTACGTGGGCTAATTAGGACAGAGGCCAGCAAAATAGCCTGCTCGTTAGCCATGCAAACTTAACCTTTGGCTCCAATAGGTCAATTTGTTTTGGCAGCAGGCACTTACATTTCAGTGTATGCAGGTAACTCGCTTTGTAAAGTACTCCTGAATGTGATTTAGAATGCTATACTTATGCTGACAGTTCTTTGTAATGAATACTAAATACCTTGATGTTGACTGATTAAAAATCAGTTTCATCTGATTTAATGATACATTATTCTTGTGGTCATGGTGACCTGTTGACCTGGTTATGCTGCTGGCCTTTGTAAGCCGTTTGATGAACTTCTACTTGTCAGGGAAAGGTAGACCATGTTGTTGTCAGCCCTGCATTTGATTGGTGGCTGAAGAAGATATATTCTACCCTTTTACCATGTATCCTGTCTTAGTCCCCTCCTTTATCTTTTCGTCTGTGTGTACTGCGTGTGTGCGTGTGCGTGTGCGTGTGCGTGTGCGTGTGCGTGTGCGTGTGTGTGTGCGTGTGCGTGTGCGTGTGCGTGTGCGTGTGCGTGTGCGTGTGCGTGTGCGTGTGCGTGTGCGTGTGCGTGTGCGTGTGCGTGTGTGCGTGTGCATGTGTGTGCATGTGTGTGCATGTGTGTGTGAGTGTGTGTGTGTGTCTGTGTGAGTGTGTGTGTGTGTCTGTGTGAGTGTGTGTGTGTGTCTGTGTGCGTGCGTGTGTGTTGAGTGTTTGTTTGTGTGTGTGTGTGTGTGTGTGTGTGTGTGTGTATGTGTGACGCCACCACTCGGAGACGGCAACATGCTTTTACAGGGATGCATCTCAAGGGCCCACTTATAGTTGAATTACGCTCCTCCGCTGCTGTGGCGTGGCCAGTGCCATCTCCAGTGAACCGGCAGGTGATTAAACGTCCGAGCGGACCCTCTAAAACATAGCTGAACATGCGGGGGGTTTAATGGCCAGCTGGGTCCATGATCTTGTTCGCTATGGGGAAAGCTGGGAGTCCAGGGCTGTTTGCCAGAGCACATGCTATTGGGCTTTTAAGTGTCGAATTTCATGAATCCAGTGATAAACCTTCATTACATACATGTAGTGAAATTGATCTTTCTGGTATTAATACCACCTGGGGAATCTACACTTAGACTGAATGATAAAACAAACGTTGAAATCAACTCTGCCATTAGTACAGCCATGGCGCTACGTGTTATTACTGCTAGTTATGTCATAGTGACGTTATGTTCACTGTGACTCTAAACATGACATTGCTGAGCAGTCCTTGAAAACATTCATAAAATACCAGAGAGGCAGGCCACAACATCCTCTATGCTCCTGCTCTGTGCCGTTTTTACGTTGTTTTATTTAAGTCTGGCCTTTGATTCATGTAGTGTGTGTGTGTGTGTGTGTGTGTGTGTGTGTGTGTGTGTGTGTGTGTGTGTGTGTGTGTGTGTCAGTCAGTCAGTCAGTCAGTCAGTCACTGTGTCCCTGTCCCTCTACCTCCTCATTGCCTGATCTTCCCTCTATGTTTTTCTCTTGTGTGTGAGTGTGTATGTGTGTGTGTGTGTGTGTGTCGCTCTTTCTACCCCCCTATTGCCTGATCTTCTCTGTTTTTTTTGTGTGTATGTGTGTGTCCCTTCACCTCCCCATTGCCCTGATCCTCCCTTTCTGTTTTTCTACTGTGTGTGTGTTTGTGTGGCTGTGCCTGTGTCTGTGTGTCTGTGTCTATGTGTGTGTGGGTGGGGGGTGGTGTCGTGGTTGGGTAGGTGAGGGGTGGGGGGTCAGCCTCTGTGTTTGGGTGTATGTGTGTGTGTGTGTGGGTGGGGGGTGGTGTCGCGGTTGGGTAGGTGGGTAGGTGAGGGGTGGGGGGTCAGCCTCTGTGTTTGTGTGTATGTGTGTGTGTGTGTGTGGGTGGGTGGGGGGTGGTGTCGCGGTTGGGTAGGTGGGGTAGGTGAGGGGTGGTGGGTCAGCCTGTGTGTTTGTCTTGGGCGAACAATGCGAGCGCTGACCTTTCGCAAACAAGGCAAACGAGGCTGCCCTCGCATGTAGCCGCTGTGTAATCAGACACTGATCTCCCTCCAAGCTGCGCTGACATTTCTATTTTGATCGGCCACGTTTAACAGCTGTTTTCAAGCATCAAGGCGGTCCTTAAATGGGAACAATTATTTGGTCGGTGGCCAGCATCTGGGGAGAAGCAACACGCTCATTTGTTTTGGTTTGGGTTGGTTTGTTGTCGTTTCATTTTATTCTTTCTTTCTTTCTTTCTTTCCATGTTTATCTTTCTTTCAAGTCCACATCATGTACAAATGAGCTCATGGCAATTTCCTTGAAAACATTACTGCGAAGAAATGACCACATTAGCCTTTAGTCATGTCGAAAAAGGAGGCTCACAGCGGTGCTAATGGTTTGAGCTATTATAAGACATCTATTATGTGAAGGGATGGCTCAGTTGTTTGGCTATGGTGCATTAATTGCATTCATTTCGGTTCTCAGAATCACCGTAATTTGCATTTATTAGCCTAACCGTCCTAATTTCACCATTTTATTTGTTCCAGGCTAGACCTAAGTCCATTTTGCCTCCCAGCACTCTTTTCCCACATTGATTCCACAATTCACATGTGTCAATGCTGGATCTTGTCACGTTATTTGATGGGTGACCGACCCCCCCTGTGTCCTGTTGCCACTGCTAGCCAGCCATGTCGCTTGTGAGCATCTGAGAGTGACATCCATTAGATGGAGTGCGAATAGGTCAGATGGCAGCACGCGCGGTGGTCATCTTCTGACTGACACGAGTGCATAGAAGCCCAGACATTTCTGCTCCACCTTTAAATCATCTGCAGTTTCCATACAGCCCACAGCACATGGCCACGCATTCACCCATCAGCACCACGCTTGTGGCCGTAAATTCTGTGGATTGACCCGTGACAAACGTGTGTTGTTTTATTCCCCCCCCTCAGGTAGTTTAATTAAAACAAAGGACAGTTATGGCGTGATTTATGTAAAACTTGTATCTGTTCATCATAGGCCTAATAAATGCTCCATTCTCCCCATGGTCATCGTGCTCCCAGGAGCAGGGGGGGGGGGGGGTTTGTGGGATTGACAGGGACTCACGCCGACCCCTCTGTGTGGCGCGAGAGGGAGGGAGGGAGGGATGGTTGGAGAAGCGCTAAAATATTGATGGCGTAGTTAGCTTGATGAATTGGAGGAGCACTCTGTTATAGGCCTGCCGCCATTAAATACCCTCCCCTCCCCCTCCCCTCCCCAGCGGTCACCCAGGGCTTCCTGTGACAAGCTGATGCCCATTGGGCAAGCTTTCATTCCTCAGATCCTTATCGGTTATTTTTTAATTGGTTAATCTGGTCTCTCGTTCCCTCGTTCTCGTTCTCCTTTTTTCCCCAACACTTCTCCTTTTACACTCCCTGATGTTTTTTTTTCTTTCTTTTTTTTTTTTTTTACTTCTATTCAGTTCTCTTTACCTCTCAATGACCTTGCAGAAGAAGTTATCCCTTTTGTTAAGCAAGATAACCAACCTTGAGAACATTAAAAGGAAGAAATAGGATCAGAGTTGGGGGGGGGGGGGGGGGGGGGGGGGCTTGAATGTGAATGCATGAGTCACTTGGAAAGCATGATGTTTTCTACTGCCACCCTTATGTTCCTGCAGATTATCTTGGGTGGTAAAAGGCTTACCATTGCCACAAGGTGAATTCGGGTGAAGAGTGCGAAGAGTGTATCGCAGAGAGTATTTAGTCGTTGCCACCTGATGGTCCTCAGAACGTGGAACATTCTTCATGTTCAGCAGGCAGCCATGTAAAGGCAGCTGTCATGTTGTGATTGATTTACCCATATACCAGATTTAGCACAGTGAGAAGCCTCCCTTATAGCATGTATACCATGCAGACACCTATGCAGAGTGGGTTTTGTGTGTATGTGCACGTGCGTGTGTGTATGTGCACGTGTGTGTGTGTGTGTGTGCACGCGCATGCATGCATGTGTGTGTAATAGTGTTTTGACACATCCTCATAATACACAATGCTTAAAGTGTGACTTTGGTTGTACTGCATTCACGTCATGGATGTGGTTTGATATTGTGTTTTTCTTCAATCTGTTCTCCGTCCCAGTGCTAGGTAGTCTATTAGTGTTGTGTGCTTGCAGGCTGGTGTGCTTGTTTGCATACCTGAGTTGCTTAGTGCACATCCATGCATGCAGTGTCCCAAAGATAATTGCATCTGTTGCTCATACCAGTAGCTCACACCATATAATCGCTGCAGAGGTATTTTAAGCAGCTGAGAGACAGGGAGAGAGGGAGAGAGAGAGAAAGAGAGGGAGAGAGTAAAAGAGAGAGACAGGAAAATTGGAGATTACAGGGGCAGAGAGAGAAAGAGATGGGCTGAGAGAGAGAGGAGGAGAGAGAGAAAGGGAGAAAGAGAGAGAGATGAGCAGAGCTAAAAGAGAGAGAGAATGAGCGAGAAAATGAGAGCGCGGAAGCCGCCAGCGTTGCGGATTGACCCCTGGTTTGTGCGCTCACCCTGTCATATGCTTTGCTCACACTGGAGGGGCGGTGCACTAATGTCTCAGCCTACACATTCATTTACACATCTCTGGGTAGAAAGGTTGTGCATGGTGCCGATGTGTACTTATTACAGTTCAGTGATGACGCTATGATACTGTACCCCTGGTAACAGCATAGCAGAACACAACACAAAGAAAAGCAGCTTCTCACTTATCTCCTTAGATCTTCCCAGACCAGAGCATTTCAGTGGAATCGAAACACTCGACGGGAGAAAGCAGAGGGGGACTGAGGGCTGAGGTGTTGCAATGTTTTTTTGCTTGGCAGTCTGGGAGCATCTGCTATAAAGGAATACCCATGGTGACAGAGATGAATAATTCACACGACTTTGTGCCCGAGGTGTGGGCTCTCGTAACACGACACGGGAAAATTAAAAGACTACCAATGCTATGGCATGAATGAACACACAGTCAGCTTGTCAATGTTGTCACAGGAAGAGCTCTGTGTGTGTGTGTGTGTGTGTGTGTGTGTGTGTGTGTGTGTGTGTGTGTGTGTGTGTGTCCACATAGCTAGATATTTCTAGAACCTGTCTCTCATGGTGTGTATTGCTGTGGTTCCTAATTCTTTAAGACGCATCATTCATCAGAGTATTCTACCTCCCTAATCTAAGGTCAACATTTTGAAATCCCACAGCCTCGTAGTGGAGAAGGTGTGTTGTGAATGTTTTGCGTTGCAGTCAACTCCTAAGCTTTTGCGGCATACACTCCACTCATCCCAGCCTGATACGCAACGCTCTTTTAGATCGCTTAGCCTTACAACACAACAGGCCGCCCACGTGTTCTGTGGTGGGCATTAAAATACTGTGAAAGATGCAGCAAGGGAAAAAAAGAGAAGAAGAAGAAGAGGAGTGTGGGGGGAGGAGGAAGGGGCTGGGGAGAAAAGAAAAGGTGTCTCTTCTCAAGCGCTGGGCTCTGAGCCAAACGCAGAAAAACAGATGTCCTCCACACTAACATGCTTCCCATGCATCCAGCAGTCTCACTGTGCAGTGGTGTGCTCTGATCATGGCCATCTCCACATCAGAGGAGTCAGGATGGACCAGTTCCTTTGTTGTAAGAACATGCTGTTGACCAGTTGTCCAAAAAGAAAAAAGAATTCTGAAGATGTGACACAGAATCAAAATGCCTTTATCGGCATTGCATTGAAATACAGCAAAACTGGAGAGCTATTCATTGCCTCATTGCAAACAAATGAGTTCCATAAAAAAAACACCTCACACATCAATCACTGCAAAACACACGCCCACACGCCATTACCCACACATACATAAATTTATCTTATACTTCATCCGTTGCGGCCATTCACACTTTATGGTCTGCAAACACCCATACCATAAAAGATAAGATACAGTTGGCGACTGTAGACAAAAACAATCAACTTATACTATGAGCCAACTTGGAGAGCTGTAAGACACTGCATCCATGTGTGCCACTATCTTGTAGAATACCTGTGCAATGTTTTTTTACATTTTGCTGTCAGAGATACTTCCAAGTCAAACATGTTTCCATTTACAGTGCACCCCCCCCCCCTCCAAAACACACACACACACACACACACACACACACACACACACACACACACACACACACAGTAATCAATCCATAATTGTTAATTAACTAGTTTTCTATTACGTTTTCTTGTGTGAATCTCTGTCTTTGGGGTCAGCAGTATTGAGCCCAGATGCTGAGCACTTCATGGGGGCTTTGGTGTATTGGGCCTGTGTGCTGTGGAAGTTAATTGAGTTGATCCCTCCCCCCAAGAGGGAAAGGGGGGGTTTAGTCGAGTCACCAGTTCCTCCACTAGGTCCATCACCCCGTTAACTAGCCTGTCAAACGTGTTTGGTCTACTTAAAAAAAAAAAGTAGATGGACTGGGTTCAATAAGGATGGACAGGGGTCACTGTGTGTGTGTGTGTGTGTGTGTGTGTGTGTGTGTGTGTGTGTGTGTGTGTGTGTGTGTGCTCAGTGTGTGTGTGTGTGTGTGTGTGTGTGTGTGTGCTCAGTGTGTGAGTGAGCGAGCATTACACAAGACAGTGGGTGCATATGGAGGGGATAGGGGTTACTAAGGGCATCTGGCCCCGTTTGAGTCATTGAAGCAAAGGGATAATAAGGGATGAAGACTCGCCTGTTTGCATGTCCGACGGCAACGTCCATCTGGGCTGGCTGTGGCTCCCAGTCACCCAAATTACAGTACACACCAGTGCTTTGGTTGCTTTCCTTTCTACTCTCCCACCCAATTAGTGCCCACATTGTGCTATGTTTATCAGTTTGCTCAGCAAGTCTTGGGCCTCCCGCTATTTGGCTGATGGAATTTACCTCATGCTCAGAGCTGGGCTAGAATTATCCTCTATGTGTAGCATTGGCGTTGGTTTCCCTCGTCTTAATGTGATCGGGGATGCTTAATGGCAAGTTGATGTGCCTTCAGTTGCTCCACAGCATGTTTTAGAGACGCAGCATGCAAGAGCAAACGCTTGTTCAGTACAGGAAGAGTCATTTGGAAACCTTATGACTGAAGACTGCCTACTAACTTGTGCGTCTGTAGCAGCTAGCTGTATCTGCTGATGAATCGAAGTGGCATGAAACCTTTTTATGGCTGTTAAAAATTGAGTGTTATTGTCATAAGGTCTCCTCTTCTCGTCCCATTATATGGTATGTTTGTGTAGTATTTTTTTTATGACCTCCACCTGCTACATTAGACCAAGGCAAGAGAAACTATTTCCCTGGAACGATAATTTTTCCTCCTTCTTGGGACCTGACTGATTTTCGCCGGCACCGAGTGTCAGTAAGTACCCCATCCTGAGTTGTCACGGTGCTGTGCGCAGGCACGAGGCATGACGGAGCGGGCCGCTGCCAGAAGAGATGGCTCTGGAGCATATTTTCCTCTGCTTCCACGGGGAGGGGGGGGGGGTGAACAGATGGGCGAGATGAGGCATCAGCCTCGCCACTGATCACACGGGGCCACAGCTCCCTGGCGCGTGCGAACCGGCCGACCAGCCCGCCCGCCTGCCCTGCCCTGCACTGCCCGTCCGCACTGCGCTTCTTTTTGAACCAACTCAACAATGACTACGATGACAACACCTCTTCCCATCCCCCTTTTTGAGCTCCGATCCACTCCCGCTTCCCTGCCCCCACCCCCCCCACCCCATGCCCCACCTGCACTATGCGGCTTTTTAAACCAACTCGATGACAACACCCCCTCCCAGCCCTCCCTTTTCTAGCTCCTATGCCCCACCCATACTGGGCTGCTTTTTAAACTCAACACCGTCAGCACACACACACCCACCCCCCACACCCGACCCCTACACCCACCCCCCTGTCCGCTGGCGCGCCTCACGCCACTTTAAGAACCACGCGCTGCCACTCGTCCCGATTCGCCCCACCGTGCCCACACTGGTGGCGGCCACGGAAGAGGCAGAGGCGAGAGTAATCAGCGCGAGGCACTTGGCAGCAGCCGCACTTCACTCTCAAGGTCGCCCCCCTCCAGCGCAGCAGACCAGCCGTGGCTGTGGCAACGCTGCTCCTTAAGCACAATATGTGTGTGTATGTGTGTTTGTGTGTGTGTGTGTAGGGGTTCATTTACATGCTCACACACCACACACTTGGAGCTAAGTGGTCTGCAAGCACCGTGCGAAAGGGAACCGTTAAACCGTTACCTCTATGGTGCTCCAGACTGCTGCACTCTCACGTCCACTGTGTCCTACCTGTAGGCCTGCTCTCACCTGTAGTTGGGTGTATGCTTCGCTGGCACTGCACTTTCAGCACGACCTGACCTGGGCAGGCAGGTATTTTTATTTTTTCCCCTCTCAGTCTCCACTCACCAGCCTTCTGAGACCCAGCCAAACCAACTGAGCGGTGCATCTGCTATGGAAGTGCGTGCACGTCCAGATTCTTTGCCGGAGGTGGAAAAAAATTGTGCACGCAACAAGCAAAAGGCCACGAACTCAATTTCTGGAGAGCTGCGCAGCATTAAAAAATTCACCAGGCTTGTCAGTGGCTGAATTGCTGCTCTATTAATGGAAATGTTACCGTAGCCTTGGCATGGATTACCAGCTAGCAATACAAAATTTAGTGCAAACACTCCCATCCCCACCCCAGTGCAGCCAGCCAGATACATTGAATTCACTCAACAGGTTGGTTACTGGGTTGCTATGGCCAAAGGTTCAGTTCTCGGAAAAAAACCCTATTTCTGCTACGAATGAGTACTGAGAGTTAGTGGCTTCAGGTAGTAACACCTGTTAAATTGCTAATGCGCTTGTAAATTTAGCTCTACCCACTGTACGATACCAGCCCCCTCCCCCCCCGCCTAGTAATGAATGTCGCAGTCGTCTCTCTCCCAGAGTCCTACCCTCCTCACCTTCACTGGAGGGGAGCAACAAGGGGAGATGCTGTCTGCTGTTAATCATGGTTAGATTTCTGTTTAGCGTCGGTGTGCTGGTCCGCTAGCTCTCGCTAATGCATGGCTGCCATTGCCCTCCAAATCACTTGGGCACAAATCCCAAGCGTTTTCGGTGACTGCCATAAAGTGTGCCCAGTGCCAAGCATTTGGGAGCTTTCTTTTTTTGTGGGTGTGTTGCAGCATAAATCCCCCCCCCCCCCCTCCTTCCCTTCTCTTTCTTTTTTTGAGAGGACACAGGGCTATGGGCACTCCCTCAGCGGAAAAACAACATCTTTGAGTGTGTGCAGTGATGGCTTGGCTTGCTTTGTAGGGCTCAGGTGGCAATTGCGGATTATATATGTAGCGGATATAGCATGGTATGCTAATATTCCATTTTCACCTCATATAAGAGAGAGAAAGGGAGAGAGGGGGGAGAAAGGGAGAGAGGAGGAGAGAAAGAGAGAGTGAGGCAGAGAGAAAGAGGGAGAAAGAGAGACATGGGGGGGGGGGGGGGGGGATAAACTTGTGGAGTTTGGCTGTGACTTACGGTGGTATTTATGGATCTCACTGTTGTGACGTCTCATGGGCTGCCCTTGTCATTTTCTGGTTAGTGTAGTGGAATAATATCTGAATAATTTAGCCCAGCCACGCTTATCAAATAATCATTTTGTATTTTCACACAGCAGTCAATCTCACATGCACAATCTGTGAATGACGAGGCCTGTGAATTATTGATCACGTTGAAGGGGGTTGGAAAGGGGGAGCAATTGCAAGAGCCCTGCTAAATGCTTTCTCTTCTAAATCTAATGTAAATGTTGAATGATTGTGTTTTTGGTGTGAGGCGAGGAGTCGTCGGGTGCACTGGGTTGATGCAGTGCTTACGGTCTGAGTTTTGCCACGCTGGGGTAGATGGGGCTGGTTCATGATGCATTTTCTTGCATTGAGGTCTGACAGGCTAAACTCCTAATCCGCCAATTTGCTGCGCAGTGATTTACTAATCTGTGTGGCATTAGGCAGAATGATAACGCAGCTTTTTTTTCTTTCTTTTTTGCATTTTCCTTTTTCCTCATCAACAGACCCTTGCATTGAGAATTTAACTCACTAAAATAAAAAAAAGATCAAACAAAAAGTGTAATGAATGAATAATTTAGGAAGACAAGAAAGCAAAAAAGAATAAAAATAAATAAAAGGTAAATGAAAGCATTATCCACACCCTGACATAAGCAGTGGTATAGAGTCATGTACTATGGATAATTGCACAGAAGTTGTTTTTATGTGTATTAGCAGAATGGAGCAAGGTGGTGCCTGGGCAGCTCACATGATCTATTGGAGTATTTACATTGAAATGAATGGGAAACGGAAGGTAGGGGAACGCATGTAAAACTCAAAAGTGGAAACCTAGCCTATCACACAGGCGGTAGATACACTGAGGAGTTAAGTTGCTCCTCCGTGTTCAATCCTCTGTCTCTCTCTCTCTTATGCCTCTCTGATGGAGAGACTCGCCGCCACTCCTTTAATCTCTTGATGGCTTCCAGCCTTGGGGCGAAGGAGCAGAGCAGAGAGGAGCAGAGCGGAGAGGAGAGGAGAGGAGAGGAGAGGAGAGGAGAGGAGAGGACAGTCTGCCGCTACTGTCCTCTAGTCTCTGGCCATCCAGCCTGTGGTTACTCAGCTGCAGTGTGTTACTCCTGTGACAACTGACACACTGCCTGACTCCCACTGCCTGACTCCCCTTTCTCTCTTTTTCTGTCTGCCTGCATCTCTCCCTTTCTCTCCTATTCTCTATTTCTCTCTCTCCCACTCTTTTTCTCTCTCTCTCACACACACACACACATACATGTGCGCACACACACATACACACAAAGGCTCACAGCCCCCCCCTTTCCTTGCTTGTTTGTTCATCACTCACCCACTCAGTCACACACACATACATACACATGCCCATCCCATTCCTCTACAAACTCTGAAACTCTCTCTCTCTCTCTCTCTCTCTCTCTCTCCCTCTCCCTCTCTATCTCACTCTGTGTGTGTGTGTGTGTGTGTGTGTGTGTGTGTGTGTGTGTGTGTGTGTGTGTGTGTGTGTGTGTGTGTGTGTGTGTGTTACACTCTCACCCTCTTCACACTGTCTTTTCCATGCGTGCCATCTAGCCGCAGACATTAATGAGCCAGATGCCCAGCATCAGAGCAGCAGTGCTGTTGCTATTTGGAATGGAAATGAATTGATGATCTCCATTGGCTCTCTACACAAGGGGAGGGTGGGCTATTTTCTGGTTCTTCGTCCTCCTCTTCATCCTCTTCCTCAGCCTTGCTCTCTCTCTCTCTCTCTCTCTCTCTCTTTTTTTTTTCTCTCTCCATAGCTTTCTCTCCCACTTATTCTCCTCCTTTCTTTCTCTCTCTCTCTCTGTCTCTGTCTGTCTCTCTCTCTCTCTCTCTCTCTCTCATACTCTGTTGCTCTGTTGCTCTCTCACCCTCCCTCCCTCTCTCTCGCTATCTCTCCTCCTCTGTACCTCCCCTCTCTTTCTCTCTCCCTCCCTCTCTCCCTCCCTCTCACTCTCTCTTTCTCCCTCTGTCCCTCCCTCCCTCTCTCTCTCCTTCTTTCTGTCCCTCCCTCTCCCTCCCTCCCTCCCTCTCGCTCCCTCCCAGTCACTGACGTGTGGTGGCTTCCAGGGGAACTATCGCCCCTGAATCAAAACAGTGCTGGAGTGATGCTGAAGCAGGCAGCCCTGCCGGTGCTGTAGAAACTCGCTAGCGGACGCATTGTCTCTGATCAGCTCTCTCTTTTTCTCTTTCTCTCTTTCTACACCACACACACTGTCCCTCTCTCTCTCACTCACTCTCTCTCTCACTCTCTCTCTCTCACTCTCTCTCTCTCTGTTGCTCCGTCCCTTCTTTGGGTGTCTTTCGTCTCGCGGCTCTCACAGCTCCATTCTGCCGAGCGGTCGGACAATCCACCCGCCAGCCAGCCAGCCGCCCCCCCACCCCTCCTCCTCTTCTTCCTAAATCTTCTCTCCCTGCAACCTCTGAGGCTTAACGGGACTCTGACAGGTGCAGGGTGTTTTTTTTTTTCATTCTCTGAGGGGGGACATTGCTTTGCCTGCCTCTGCCTCTGCCTCTGCCTCTGCCTCTGCCTCTGCCTCGCTGGTTTATTTTTCTGTCTTTTTTTCTCCTCTTATCCTGCCGTCTTCAAGGTCTCCTTCCTCATCGCCCGTCACAACTTTGTTTTTGTTTTTTTGAAAACTGGTTTGTTTGGTCCTGTTGTTGTCGTCTCCTCGGTCGGTCGGTCAGTCGGTCGGTCAGTCGGTCGGTCGGTGACTCGTGTCGGAGATAATAATGATCGGGGTGAACAGCGTGCAGGGGACCAGCAAGGTCCGCATGAGGGCCAGTGGCTCGGTCAAGTATGGCCGGGAGGAGTCGATCCGGCGGCAACAGCAGCAGCACCGCTCCAAGTCCCTTAAAGTGTCCAATTCCACCGAGTTCCCCGCCGGACAGCAGAAAAAGGACAAGGTAAAAAAGAAAAAAACTGAGGAAAATGTAAGGACCTCCCCTGCATGGCTTTCTAATTTTTATGTGTCTTGTGTGTGTGGGTATGTGTTTGGGTTTGCAAATGAGGGGGTCTTTTTGTCTTTGCTCAAAAAAAAAACTCCCATTCTTGCCAAATTAAGTTTTTTTTGAGCAGGGAAGGGCATTTGTTGAGGGTTGACGAGCTGTGTGCTTAACTGAGTGTGTTGCTGTACAGCCTCTGCAGGCGGTTTTAACAGGACTGCTGTGCTTAAGGAATGTTTGGTTGCTCCTGGTCATTTTTGATTCTAGTCATGCACGGAGCGATGCATCTCCCATGCGTGCTAACCCCTTGTTTGAAACTGACCCCGTTGTCCACTCGCCAAGTCTGAGGATGGATACGTGCAACTGCGAAACGTCTAACACTGAGCTTTAGTGACAAATGATGGGGCTGCAGTTTGCTCGTAGGGCGGTCTGGGTGCTCGGGGCTTATATGCCTTATCTGTGAATGGTGCTGTGAGTCAAAGAAGTGTGTAGACAAAAAAGAAAGGCAGGCACCGTTTGGGGGTTTGAAGGTGATTGATTGATATGTTTCTCTCTTCTACTCCCTCCCTCTCTCTCTCTCTCTGTGTCTCTCTCGCTCTCTGTCTGTCTGTCTCTCTCTCTCCCCCTGTCTCCCCCTCTCTGTTTCTTTTTTCCTCTGCCGTCTCTCCCCTGCCACCTGGTTGCTGCGGGGTGGGGTAGGGTGGATGGATGGATGGTGGGGTGGGGGGGGGGGGGGGGCAGGTAGGTGGTAGGGGGTGGTGAGTCAGTTGGTAGCCCTCCGAGAGTCGCACTCTTTTGTTTTTCTGCGCAGACGTTGATAACAGTCACCTTGCCCTCGGTTGTCAATTTCCACCTCCCTCCGGCTCTCTCCCTCCCGCCCCTTCCCTGCGCTGGTGATTGATTGCTGGCGGCTCACACAGATGTGATTGTTGCCAACTTCACTGCCCGCTGTTGGTGTTGTAGTACCTTGTCTCCGTCCTCTGAATTTGGTCAGTAATGGTCTGTTAATGTGTCTGGACTCCCCCCCTCTCTGTGTCTCTTTCTCTCTCTCTCTCTGTCTCTCTCTCTCTCTCTCTGTCCTTCTTTCTCCCCGTCTCTCTGTTTTCTCTTCTCCTCTCCCTCACTTCCTTCTTCTCCTGCCTTTCAATGTCTCTCTTCCTTTCTCTCTCTCTCACACACAAACACTCGTTTTTTCTCTTTTTATTCTATCTCTCTCCCTTTCTGTGTGTCCCCCTCCGCCCTCTGCAATTCCT
Organism: Setipinna tenuifilis; assembly: GCA_030347295.1. Lineage (NCBI taxonomy): Eukaryota > Metazoa > Chordata > Actinopteri > Clupeiformes > Engraulidae > Setipinna > Setipinna tenuifilis. Next base: position 12,767,115 of record CM059273.1, on the reverse strand, counting down.
GTATCCCGTCTTCTCTTATCTGCTCACCTCCAACACGGGTGGTTGGGAATGTTTGTGATGAGGGGGCGGGAGGGCGTCAGGCGATTGTGTGGTCTGTGTTCATGTGGGTGTAGACACACATTATTCATGCATTCACATCTGACTCCTGCTTGGCGTAGAGAGCTGAAGTGGAGTGTGTGTTTCTGTTCACTCAAAGATTTTAGACAGGGTCTCCCTTGACTTTAAGGCATGTGTTTTACATATATATTGGTAATTTAATTTCCTTTTATCTGAATATGTGGAGTGACATATAGACTGTTCATCATGAATACAAAGACCTTGATTCATTTCATGCATTTTTCTTTGTAGTCTTCTATCAGATGGTGTTAAATGGACATACAAACTTTATTAAAATATTACTGATTCATCATCCCAAGTGCCAAAAATTCTATTCAAGATATTGTGTAATCAAGTGGAGTTGTCACTGCTTTAAAACTTAACTTAACTTCAGCTAGCCAGCAGAGGGCGCAAAACAGCCTGCAATCCACGGAGTGATACGGGTGAACATCCAGCCTGGGCTTGACACAATTAATATGGTCAGTTGGTTCCATACCTTATCACTGTAGCTAGCAGAAACAGTGGCAAAGTTTTTCTGCTGACTGGCAAATCTGCAAAGGGGGGCAGTGTAGTGTATGTGGGTCTGAGGCCAGGTGCGTCAGTGTCTTCTGGGGCACTGAGAGAGAGAGGTGTGAGAGAGGTGTGGGGATCCTTCAGTGACTCGAGAAGAAGAAGAAGAGAGAGAAGGATGGATGGATGGAGAGTCAGGCGGTTGGATCAACGGAGAGGCTCTGACTCACTGGGTAGAAGAGCGATCCTCTGCCCACTCACAATCAGACGCCTCACCACTGTACAAGACCGAGTGAGCGCCGGGCTTACATGCGTACAGACTACTTGGGTTTTTATTATTTTTTTTAAAGCATGCCCTTCCTCTTGTGAGCCAAATGTGGGAGGTGTTGCTCATTGAAAGTGGAGACCTTGCATGGATATGAGCTTCAGCTGTACTGAAGCATCGTTACAATACAGCTTAATCGTGCAGTGCAAATAAAATAAAAAGTATTATATAGTGCTTTGATGATCATTAGTAAGAGGCTATTTACAAGAGTTTATTTAGAATGACCTTGTTGATTCTTGTGGCTAGAGCTGCTTCCCTTCTTAATATTGTTGACTTGAGGCACGGCCACTGTGCTTTGATAATCATTGGTGAGAGGCTGTTCCAGTTTATTTATTAGGAGAGCACGCCTCCATTATTTAGAACTACTTGAAAGATTGCTTAGTACTTGTTTGGTTTTTTTAGCATTGTTTTAGTGTTTTTTATTTTTTAGTGTTGCTAGGGCTGCTTTCCACCTCAATGGTTTTTGCCTCGCATCATGACCACACAGCCGCCATCGTAATCCATCTTCTCTCTGATAAAAGGCCCCTTTTATCCCCCCATCCTCCGGCGGTGTCACGGCAGGGAGAGAGGGCGTACAGTAGGAGGCTGGTCAGACGCTGGCCAGATTAGATCTGATCAAAGCCCCACTACTCTCAGGCTCTCAGGAAAAGTTCTTCACCACCGCCAGGCCCATCTCCATCTCTCTCATCTATATCTCCAGGGCTGCCATTCACTGGAGCCCCCCCATCTCTCCAGTCATCTCTGCATCCACTTTGGTGGCGCCCTCGGCATGATCTGTACACTTACAACCATTACCTGACTCGGGTTATTTGACTATTTGACTACCCTTGTTTTTACTTCAACTACAAATGGTATCACTTGATGTCCATTTTGCAAACATCAGTGATTCATTTATCAGCCGTTTGACTACTGTATATTGTGTTTGTATACATGAGTTAAGGTTTTATTTAATACTCAGCTTTAAAAAAAATATTAAAATTCATGAGAAATTTTAATGTGAGCATTTAAAATAAGGAATAACTAGGATAAATAAATTGGAATGCATACAATTGGGATCAAAGGCGAGCTCACACAACACTACCAATTTGGTGATTTAGAAGTCTGGTCAGAAATGGATGGATGGATGAATAGATGGATGTATGGATGTATGGGTTGATGGTGGTGAAAATAACATGGGTAGCGTCTGGTCCTCTTGTACAGGAAGCCTGTAATGGTTAACAGGTGATGGAGTACATGGGCAAGGTCCTTTATTGAGCACAAAATGAAAATTGATTGATCGGCTTTCCCCTTAGGACGCTTGGGCATGTCTTCCATCATGTTTTTCGCTCATGACACCCTGCCGTGCCAAAGCTGTGAAGTGACAAACTGCTGGGTTTTTTGTGTGATTAACATGCTGATAAGAACAAATGTTTGCATGGATTTTGAATGGAGTTTTTTTTTTTTGCATGGATCGGTCACAGGGTGATAAATTAAAATCAATTACTGCTGACACAAGTTGGCTATCAATTATGAGTGCATACATTTTTTTTTACATACACAGTCGTGCAGTCACCTTGGTGAAGGTGATGAGGCAGACACCAGATTGATTAAAGTCCTGTCTCTCAAAACGAGGTGCTCGCTGCACATGTGGAGACCGAGACTCATTCACTACGAGGAAAGGCCGTTTTCTCCGCAGTGAAACATTAATCATGGGAAACTTTGAGAAAGATGGTAGACATTTATATTTCGGTATGACATGTTTACGATCTATCCTCAAAATTACTGAAGGGAAAAGAAATCCGTCAAAACTCAGAGACCTTTTTAACATGCATGAACAAAATCCATATGAAGTTAAACACAAGTAATGAAACTGTACCTAAAGGCTGCACTTTTTTCGAAAATGGATCCTGACTGAATCTCCATCTGTTTTCTTCTTTGCAGGCATTGTACAACTCGATCAAGAATGAGAAGCTGGAGTGGGCAATGTAAGTACTCTGCCTTTTCCTCTATCCCTTGTCACCATTTTACAACACATTTTTTATTAATAAGAAGCTAGGCCATAAATACATATATTTTTTTATGCACACAAAGCTGGCCTAAGCGTGTGGGTGGAGACCCTGAGTAGATCACAAACTTGGTCCCCCCCAGTGGTAAGGGGACGCGACCGTCACTCCACAGGCAAACGAGGGCACGCGAGGGGCCTCTCCTAATCGCGTCTGTCATTCATTATTGGTGCGGTGACGGAGCTGATTATCTAGTTGGTCGCAGACAAATTGCAAATGAACCCTGAAACTATCAACTATAGCCACAGCCATGTAGGAAGATATGAGGGCAATTAGGTTCTGATTAAATTAGGAGCTTCATGCGGGGATGAGTTATGAGATGTGGGGGGGGTTTACTGAAGATGGAGTGGACTCTGGGGGGGAACCGTTTACAGCTGCCCTTTTCACAGCGTGAGTGGTAGCCCAGTAACAGTGATCAAGTATGTCGTTATGCCACATAATGGGCCAGAATGTCCACATTTTGAGATGCCTTCATATTGTAAATAGTGTTTGTGTTTGTGGTGTGTGTGTGTGCGTGTGTGTGTGTGCGTGTGTGTGTGCATGCATATGAGAGAGGGAGAGTAATATTACAAACACGTGCATACATACGTGTTTGTAATATATGTGCGTGTATGTGAGGGAGAGAAAGAAAGTGCTTGTGCATGTATGTAGTGTGTGTTGTGTGTGCTTGTGTGTGTTTTCTTTCCAGCCTACAAAATGACCAGATAATTGTCATGTGAGACGTGAACCGTAATTACCATCAGAAAACATCACATTCAAGTGACAATCTCTCTGCCCAATGACTGTAATGCTCTGGGTGGGGGGTGACAGGAGAAAACATACCAGTTGTGCTGTAAGCACTCTGCCAAATTACAGCCCCCCCCCCCCCCCGTCCAGCCCACCACACACCCTCATGGGCCAAAGGGGAGCAATGTGGATCTGGGAGGATTTGGCTGCAGCTTGTCCCCAGTTGTATGTCTAGGTCAACAGCGTACATTTCTACTCGTTAGAAGGTCGTTCAAAAACGGCCGTGCTCAACAGCATGACGCCTGTTACACTGACAAAATGTTATACTCTGACATTCAAATTTTCAAATCTTTTGATTCAAATCTTTAAAATACAGTAGTTGCTGTTTATACAGATGTCCTACTTTATAGCTGCCTGTGCAATTTTTGTGATACGGCCAGCTTCATATTGTTTTAGCTAAACAGTTTTTTATGGCTTGACTTGTTTTAAAGTTTCCAGTTCACAGATTGCGTTTAACTGAGATATGGTCATTGTTTATGTGAGACTGATATCACAGTTGATAAATGTCTGGAACGAACTGTAGGAGGCAGCCATCCCTGAAAGCTTTCTTATGAGCCAATAAAGAAGCAAGATGATGAATCTGCATGCATCAAACAATCTCATTTATCATTGAGGTGTCCCTTGGCAGTGGTAAATGTGCAGTTTAAACCGAGAACACTTTCCCTTTTGTCCTCTTCCTGTTCTTTTGTCAGCTCACCGCTGAGGTTGCAAGACACAAATGTAGCACTTCACATTTTTCAGATGTTAATGTTAATTTGTTGAAAACGTGTAAGGCACTGTCCTATCAAAAAAACGCACATACATGTTTAAGCAGGCTTTATTTCATCTCAGACTGCACAAGAGAAACCCAAACGAAATTATGGGAGTGCCAGGAAGACCTCTCTAACACCCTCACCTATTTGGTGCAGGGTTCATCTATTTGGTGCAGGGTGTACGTGACGTCCATCTTAGGTACCAGACCGGTTGGCTGGGCATTCGGCCTTGCTGCCTGTCCTGTGCCGACCTCACAGCAATGTTTCTCAACTCGCCCTGACCCCTTGGCCGTGGCCTGGCATGCCACCAGACCACTGACCCCTTTTCCCCCTTTGCTTGGCCCGCCTCCAGACCACCATCACCACCACAGGCAGCTGTTCCCCTTCAGAATAAATGAATGAGGCTCAGTGGCCTGCCATAGGGCACTGACCAGCTCTCAAATGTAAAACATACAAGAGCAAGAGCAAGACAAATGCATTTATCATAGTTGTAAGTGAAAATGTGAAGAATTAGTGAAAATGGGAAAGAATTGGACATTAGAAAGAATAGAAAACAGGGCATAGATGATGATTTGTCAAGTAAACTACAAGCCATGACAAGTTATTATGCTTGAAAGATGGGAGTGAGATGTGTTTTAAGCTTTAAGGTTTCCCTGAATTCTTTAGATGCTTGTTGGATTGCTATCTGATCATATGCATCACACCATGTGACAATGAGAGGTGTCGCAGTTTTCAGCTGTGAGTTAAGTGCAACAGCTTTGTGCCAATTCAGGGCAACAGCTAGTGCTTTTTGTTGCTGCTTAAAATGCAAACAATTCCGATTTATTCTGTGCCGGCTATTTTAAATTCATTGGAAGGGGCCCCAGTCTTTAACAGTGTTAAAGCCAGTGTTAATCAAAGTAAATTAACCTTCTCGGTGCTCCACTTCGGTGGAGAAACAACACTCTCAGTCAGCAACGCCCCTTAATGGCTAATCCATATGCCGCCACTGGCCCGAGTGGTCTTCTAGCGTCACCCGACCATCCCCTGCATAATTAACATTGTCCGAAATGATAAGCAAACAATGACCACACGCAAATGGAAGGGAACTGGAAGGGAATGGAATTAAACAGAGAAATAAAGCGTTACGTGGTGGACCCCTCGACAAGCTAGCCCAGACCGAAGCCAGCTGGTCTGTGGGAGGCGGGCAGCATCTTGGTCCAGCGCCCGTTTGGCTCAAGTGGTGGACAGTTAGCCTGAGCATCTGATAGCGTTATGGATGACGCATGAGCCTGAGCGTCAGCACAGACATGGATGGCTGGTGGGGGGGTGGTTGGTGGTTCATTGGCACTGGACACCACCACTAGACACCCAGTTTTATGGTGTTGAAAATACAGCTTGGTAAAGTATGTATGCAGTGGTAAAAAAGGGTACACTAGACATATCCTTAACATTAGCATTAATAAATAGACAAGTAAATGCTGTAAAGGTGCGTAAACCATTTACCCTCAACAATATCACTACTGACACCCCTAAAAAAAAACCATGGTCAAGAGCCAGCAGTGATATCCAGCACTTGTGAAATGGAGGCAGGGAAACATCAGGACCCCACAGGTCTGTCAGGGCGACGGTTTTTGGGGCGTTCTATGTAAGCAAATTTAGGGGAACGGTTTTTCTCTGCTGAAAGGGGCCAGGAAGACATCAGCTGTCCGTCAGCAGAACTGGGTCTGACCAGTCAGGGTCCACAGAAGAGCCCTGTCAAAACAGTAGACGTCAAGCCGTTACCTTGGGCTGACTAGTTTGACAGGTAAAAGACAAACCAATTGTGGCCTTGGTGGGGAGTGAAATCATGAATTATTTTTGGTGTTCTTTTTAAGTCAAAGTGACTTCAGAAAAAAAGTAAGTGGAGGAGATCTCACTGAGCTGCGGTTGATTCCATCCATCTATAAAACCATACTTCAGTCAGGTATGGCATAGTCTTCTCATGCAAGCAGTGAGCCATGAAGTGGCATCCATTTTGTCCTCTGTAGCTGCACGAGTTGTTAGGGCTGGTGTGGTGTAATCAGATTTGAGTCCAGACAGACTCCTTTATGGGCTGCTCGATACAGGAAATGACAGGGATTTTCACCACTTTTCCCCACAGATTTTTGTCATCATCTTTTATATAACGTTGTACAAACCTATTCTTTTCCCCTAGGATACTTTCCCCCCACATATGTGGATGATGAGTTCTATCATTGCACTGTGAGGGCATAAAATGATGCCTTTGAATGTCACGATTACACAGTTGTTACATTCTCCTATGGCATCCTCAGCATGCCATCATCGACAGCATGTGCTGTCACTACGCTTTCTTGAAAGCTTTCAAAGCTGTTCAGCTATGCATGCATGCACGCACACAATCTCCCCACCCCTCTCACACACACACACACACACACACACACACACACACACACACACACACACACACACACACACACACACACACACACACATACCCTTTCTGTTCCTCCCATCACCATCCACTGGAATAGTGACAGCTTAAACAAGAAGACAGAAAGCAGGTGCAGGGCCCATCCAATTACTGTAGTTCATTACCGCGCGCCGCCATTCGTGTGTTTGATTAACGAACTCATTAGCGCACGTCCGTCGTCCACTGTCTGTGCACAATAGAGTGGACTCTGGTCCAGTTGTACACACAAGGATGAGAGCTGGCATATGGGCTATAGGCTCGATCCAGCTCTGTCAAATATGAAACCACTGTATTTTTATTTTTATATAAAAAGAAAAAAAAAAGGATTATTTGGATATTATTGGGTTATTTTTCTCCATGATGGTAGATGTTTTGTTCTTTTATGGGTTTTTTTGTAAATAGTTAATGGATAGAGGAATATTTATTGTATTTCCCTATAGCTGTATGTGCTTTTAGAGCCTATTCAAAATCACTATTTTATATTCCATCTTAACATCGCATACCAGCTAACTCACACTGTGTGTTGGATTCGGACTTGACAGAGGCTGCAAAAGTTTAAAAATGTAAAATCTCAGCAGTAATAAGTGACACTTCAACCTGAATTAGTCAGCCACAGTCATCGTTCAAAAGTTCTGGTTGCCAGTTACCACAGCGCCTGGCTAAGTTGTGCTTGTAATTGAGTGGTTGTGTGTGGTTGACTTGAAATTGCATTGTGTGTGTATATGTGTGTGTGTGCTCTTAAACACAGGGGCTCGTGTATAGATCTTGATTCAGTAGGACAGGGCTGACAGAGACGTGCTAACATGATAACAGTCCTTTGGGTGAAAATGCATACCCACACACGCCTTGTGCACTGACGAAACCTCCCTGACGAAAACTAACTTGACAGATACTTTTTTATTATACATGAGCATCAAGTCTTTAGGATAAAACTGTCCCCTGTGTTTGGCCATGACAACCTGGTATAACACCTACTTTTACTTTTTCTTACTCTAATTTTGCATATTCCAAAGAGATGATCAGTGTTACTCTTGATCACCCTTTGCTGATGTGATTTTATGGTTTGCCAATGTATTTTTGTGACCATGATGTACCAGAAAGAACCTGAATTGAAGGTGTGTAATTAAAATTTCGCTCATTGCAGTTCAATGGCCAGGAGGTTTCATATCTTTCTGAGCCTTTTTTTACGGTTGGACAGAGTTTGAATTAATAACTTATTTTAAAAAAAAACATCTTTAACAGAGTTGGGCAGCAAAGGCAAGTGGTGTCCTAGTTTGTGATATTTAGTTCTTTCTTTTTATCCTGGTAAAAAGATTAAATGCATTATTGAATAGATACATTTTAAAGTAATAACTCAGTGGTACATCTATTAATTATAAATTAATTTAAAAATGTAAATTTATTAATTAGATTTTTAAATGGAATCATATTGTAAGGGCAGCGTTTTGCAGTTTTGAACCAGTGTGGTGACACGTCAGTTCTACTGTGCGATTCGACTCCGCTGTTCATTTAAGATATCATTGTGAATTACATACTGCCAGCCCTAAGGGCCTACCATCCCTGAAATAAGAGATATTTCATTATTTCCTAAAATGCTTTGGAATGACCTATAAATTGCACGTTTAGAAAAAGTACACCAAGAGTTTTTTTTACAGCCGTCTCGTGCAGGCCTTTGAATCATACAGCAATTCATCTAGTACATTAACCTTTAATAATTGTTTGATTATCTTTCACAGTTGTTTTACTGGTGTTTTAGTTTTTAGATGACAATAAAGCCTTTTATGTTGAGTCTTTACCAGTTTCCTGGTAATGCAGTGCTTCATCAAGTGAAAATCTTAAGGACTAAAGCGTTAATGGCCTTAATGAAATATATAACTTATATGGTGAGCTACATAAAAGTAAAAATGTTTCAGTAGCCGTTTGCGACCGTGCACATCTGCATAGGTTTGCACAACTTGCCCTTTTCTGGCCAGTTATAGACCATCCTCTATCTAAAGTACACACATTTTGCTTTCTAGAACGCTCCATCAGTTTAACATTATGACACGTGTTCAGGAGGATTACAATCCTTCGCTCTTCCTGTTTTGGCTATCTCCAGCACAACACTACACAGTCAATCACACTACCCACTAGACCGGCCTTGTGGGACATCTTCGCTCTCATTCATCCCTCGTCTTCTTTTTTTAACAGTCTGAAATCCCAGACACCCAGAGGTCCACACTTTGCTCTGCTGTAGAGTTAGCTGACATGTTGAAGGACGGCTGTGGGCCTGGTTTTTTCCTTTTTCTGTCTTGTCATAGTGTTCTGTTTTTTTCCTGTCTAACCCAGACAAACTCTTCGGTGTGTGTTTCGTTTTCTAGTGACGGTGACGAGCTGAAGAAGTCCTTGTCAGAGCTTGCCGACAACAAGACGGAAAATGCCAAGGGCATCAGCAAGATCGGCAGCGGCAGCAACCCCTTCCTGGACATCGCACATGATCCCAATGCCGCCGTCTACAAAACGGGTTTCTTGGCCCGCAAGATCCATGCTGACATGGACGGGAAGAAAAGTAAGAGACCCCTATTTAGTGGATAGTAATACTTCACTGACACTTATCAAGCATAATGGGACCCTACCACATAGTGAACTATGAATATTCTATAAATATAGAAATTCCACATTATAAATCATTATCTGCCATATGGGAAAAAAGTAGGTATGAACATGACATGTAGACATTTTTTGTAAGAGGTGGCTATAGCTCTATCCTTATTACCAATCATTCACCCCGCTGTTGTTTTTTTTTTTTTTTACAAGGATTAGACTACATGCAAAGTGAAAACTTTACCTAACACTTAAACATACTGCTGGAAAAAGTGACCCACGCCTTGGGTTGGTTTCTCGAACTGTTTTTTTTTTTGCACCAAATAATCCATTCTGTCTCTTACTGAAGATCATTGCGACATATGAGATTTTGCTGAGAAATGCAGTCATGGTTTGTGAACATGCAGTTCTGGGCTCTGGAAAAGAACAGCGTGTCTTCTGAATCTTCGAAAAAGACAGACAGATTGAGGTCTTACTTTATTTTTCCAACCATTCTTCCTCTCTCTCTCCTTCTCTCTGTTTGTTTTGCTCTTTCTTTAGCTTTCTTTATTTCCTTCTCTCTCTCTCTCTCTCTCTCTCTCTCTCTCTCTCTCTCTCTCTCTATCTCTCCTTCTCTCTCTCCATCTCTCCCTCTCTGAGTGCTCCCCCATCAGGAACAGCCTGCTGCCTAAAGCACTTAGTGCTTTGCTGAGAGCTTTGTCCTTTTTTGCCCAGTGAGGTGCCCATTGCTTTTGCCCATAGCCACTGAGCCCAAGATCTACATTAAGGTGCACCTCACTACAAAATTTGGTTACTTGGGAGCAATCTCTCAATGTGTGGTCACACAGAACTAAACTTGGTCAAGGAGAGCGTCTGAGGAACATCAAAGACCGGTAGCTCAGTCACACTGGCTGAGGAAATGTCAGAGCCTCAAATGGGCTTGTAGTCAGGCATCCATTTCACTGCGTTACTAGCAAATGAAGGGTGACATTTTGTGTCTCTTTGAAACACTTTATCTGAGGCGAGTCACTCAACCTGCCAGCTCTTTTTAAGCTCCGACCCCTTTTCAAAACGGGTGCAGATAGATGCTACCTTATGCCCCCCACTTCATTTAAATTGTTTTTTCAGGAAAAAAAAAATCTGAAACGTGCCATTTAAATTCAAGCATCTGCAAAATGAGAAAAACGTAATTGTAGTGCTTGGCAGCATGACAAGAAAATATCAACCTGACCTAAACAGAAATAATGAGATGCAAAATGTAGCCTTTCGGAAAGGGAAGACTGATACATTTGTCTGGGAACAAGGGGCCAGGCATCAGCAAATATCAGCAATATATTTCTTTTATGAATTGGGGAAATAAAGAGGCAATTGGTGTATTGTTTAAGGCTATTGAAGTTGAAATGGAAGTTATCCCCTAACAGAATAAGAATTTAAGACATCATCAGCACCTCAATATAAGGCTGCTGTTGTTAGGCTGCTGTGTCAGAAGTAAAGACACAAGCATAAAATTATATAAAATCTCAAGCATGTAATTTCACAGTTGTCTGTGACTGTGCGCAATATATATGCTCTTGTAATTCCAAAAACAAGATGCATATGGGACCTTGTCATGTAGGGAAAATGTCCTTGTCGCCAGCAACATGCTTTAAACGCCTACACAAATGAGACCTTGTAGAAGTGTTCCATACGGGTCAGCCTTCCTTTTATGTCCTTGCGATTGCTATTTTTGAGGAAGTCTGCTTCCATTTTGAACACAGTTTTGCTGTGTTTGTGGAGTAAAGACTGCTTTGGCCCCTCTGCTTTGTCAGACATCTATTTAGCCTGCTCAGTTGGGAGGATTAGGGCCTCGAAGTATTCACTGCGTGAGCTGTGCTGGGACGGACCGATTTAGTTGAGACGCTCCAGAGCGTTTTTTTTTTAAACTATTTTTGCAGTGCCAGCTAATGGGTAAGTTGAATGAATGGTCTTTGGCATTGCCCAGCCTCGTAATTCTCTTCCATTTATCTCTGCGCACTAATGACTTTTTGTCCGAGTCCCTTCAGTTAAGACCTGCTGAGTCGTTAGCGCCACGTTTACGCCCAGAGAGAGAGAAAGAGAGAGAGGGAGAGAGAGAGAGAGGGAGAGAGGGGGATCCAGAGAACGAGGGACACAGAAGGGAGAAGAAAAAAAAGATTACGGCGGACTGCGCAGTGTGAGCGGGTGTGCAGCCATGGCATTTTGGTGCATAAAGGAATTAATTCCCCCACAAGACGCCTTGGCGGCTTTCTGATGGATGCGACAGAAAAAAAGATGAAATCGCTGGCATTAAATGGAAAGGTCATAAGCAATGACAAGTTTCAAAGCTGCAAAAAAAGTCCTTGCATGCAAGCCAAAAAAGAACATGACTTATGACTAATTATACATGCTTTACAGTGCTCAGTAAAACATTACAACTGAAAAATGACACTTATCAAGCATAATGTGACCCTAACACATAGTGAATCGTATTCTGTTGTTGTTACTATGTCAATGTTATGTATTGTTAAAAGCAAGCTGAATTGGTGTTATTACCAAGCAGATATTTCTTATTTAGTGTCTTTGTGATGGCTCACATAGTCAAAACCACAATCAGCTCTTTGCTAGAAGACCCTCGTGTCTCAAAGCTGTTGGGCCATTCAGCAAATGCTTTCGGTAACCTTTGTGGTAAAAACTATTTACAGTGTCCACGGCGGGGTCTAAATTCGAGCTGGCATGCAGGGCTTGTGGCCTATTCGCATGATCACATGTGGGACTCTGTGGGACAGTGTCACAGGCCAGCGTCCCAAAGGTGCCATCGCTGTAATAAATGACTTCTAGGAGGTCAGCTTCTTAGAACCCAGATGCCAACCTACATGCGCCATTGTGGCCCAGATTCTCACGAGACACTGTGCAAGGCTAGTTTTGTGTAGATGGTGTGTGTGTGTGTGTGTGTGTGTGTGTGTGTGTGTGTGTGTGTGTGTGTGTGTGTGTGTGTGTGTGTGTGTGTGTGTGTGTGTGTGTGTGTGTGTGTGTGTGTGTGTGTGTGTGTGTGTGTGTGTGTGTGTGTGTGTGTGTGTGTGTGTGTGTGTGTGTGTGTGTGTGTGTGTGTGTGTGTGAAGCAGTTGTTGACAGTGGAATTAGTATGGTGGGGTCAGTCACCTCTGTTGGCAAGGCTGTAAATAACAAAATTAACTTCGTCCTGATCATGTCTGTGTGAGAAAAGAGACTCATCAAGCTTCACCGTCCGACATATAAGACTTGTGAGTGTTTGTCGTTGGAAAATATTCCTGTGATTCTGCATCATAAAAGCCAATCGTCCCTCCCAACTCCAACTGCACTTTATTCACTTTACGCCCCCACCACCCATTCTACCTCCCTTTATCAGGTAGTCAAACTATATGCACTTTACTCCTCCCTCCCCATGCACAGTTTTAGACAAATAATCACTAATTTCACTGCATGTCCTACTCTACCCAGTATGTCTATGCAAGTGACAATGAAACATCCTTGTATCCTTGGTACAAAACACAACACTCTATTCCCTGTTCAACTGAAACCATAGGGGTTTTCTTGCTTTCCCTCCAGTCACAGAGTGTCGTCTGAATGTTATCTGGGACATTTTGAACTCCATATTAATGGGGGTGGCGGTTTAAAGTGTTTCTTTTCTATTTTTCTAGCGCCAAGGGGAAAGCGTGGTTGGAAAACCTTTTATGCCGTTCTCAAAGGAATGATCCTTTATCTGCAGAAGGTAAGACTCTAATTGTACTTTTTAAAATGTTACTCTCATTTAACATCTTTTCATGAATTTATTAAAACATGTACTCTCAGTAATGTATCCTTTTTTTTAAAAAAAAGTACATTGTCCTTGGTAGAAAGTGGTACAGTGCTTGCCACAATAGCACTTCAAGTCGATATATCTTCAAATGCTGTTGATTTTTTTTTTTGTTCTGCTTTCACTGTCATCCTTTAGACTATCAATAAATCAGAACCATTTTTAAGCGGCACATAGAAAGCCCTTTGTGAGCCTTACTGCAGTGCCATCAGTTACACCTAGATTTAAACACATGAGCTATGTTGACAGCATTTTTTTGCTGTAGCGTATCGGAATCTGCCACCAGGGTCTCTGCATCTTCCCTGGCATATGTTTGGCTAAATGAATTGCCTATTGATCTGCTAGTACGTGTCAAGCATCACAATGCCTGCACGCACACAATATCAGCATGGAGATAAAGGATCACTATGCGTGTCCCAAAAGAGCAATACATAACTCATCGATGGCAATGCCAAAACGCACAATCCCTCGATGGCAATGCCAAAATGCACAACCCATCGATGGCAAACTGTCCCTCTCACAGTTTGGTGCAGTGTCCACATTCTCATCAGTAAAATCAACGATATGGTCAGAGGATTGATGAGGAATGACCAGACTGAATACCACTGCCCCTCCAAGTCTCCTGCGCTTGCGTATTACAAATGTATTGACCAGGATGACCTTTTCACTTTTTACCACTGTGCTCAGTAGTGCTGCTCTCCCTCCCCTCAGCCTCCCCATGTGGAGGTGGTCGTGTCTGGAGGCTGTAGTGTTTCCCTCTTAGCAGACTGTTTGGTAGTTCAGAATGCCTTGTGCAGGTGTGTGTGTGTGTTATAAACAAACAACAAGCAAACACAAACAAAGAATTATAATAATATAATATAATATAATATAATATAATATAATATAATGTAATGTAATATAATATATAATATTAGTCAGCCACTGGATCCAGTCATCTGCACTTTATACAGTTTTTTGAAAACTCCCAACAACAGCTTCATCCAAGCACTCAATATATACAACAGTACAACAGGCTTCCACTAACGTGTTATTTCATCCTCCATTTTGATTTGATCCACATCGCAGGAGCTGTATAAGCACGCCATGTGAGAACGCTTCTATCTGTGTGGAAATGGCTGCGAGGAATGGCACTCTGAATTCTGTGTTTGTGCTCATGTCGACTCGCCATTTAAAGGTTTCCATGGCAGTGTTGACTAATGACCAACATCGCCGGTCCATTAACTCTGAAGAAGCAATCATGCTTAATTAAACTCTGTGTGGCACCAGCCTTTAGAGAGAAGAGAGAGAGAGAGAGAGAGGCCGAGAAAAGTGGGGAGTCGTTTTGAATTCTGTTTTCAGGCGAACCTTGTGACACATCTGGAGGTGGACAGGTCCTCTTTAAGCTTCTCCATCTCCGGATGCCTTTAAAAAGGGCATTACCAGGTCGTCTATGCCAGTCATGAGTTCTGTGTGTGTCTGCTCTTCTCCCTCTGTGCTTCTTTTAGACACCTTTTTAAGGGTTTTTTTTTTTAAGGTAATGGTCAGACTGGCATGTGGGAGTTGAGTGCTCTGCCTAGTTTGCAACCATCTGTGTCCTGTTGTGAAAATGCAGGGCTGGTATGCTGTACGTGACTCTTCGGCTCAGCCTCTGTTATCATGATGTGACTTATTGATCAAATATAAGCTGTTAATGTGACCGGCAGCAGGATAGGATGATCATTATCACTTTTTTCGAAGCTAGCGAGAGAAAGAGAGAGAGAGAGAGTATCTACCTCCTGGCAGTCCTCGGCATGTCCCATAGGCTCACACACCCGGCCCCCAAACTTGCCCCTGAGGCTTCCTGGAGCCTCCAAGGACAGCAAAATGATAAATTGTGGCCGTGACATCACCACTGGCAGATTTACTCTCATCATCAACAGTCTCGGTCAATACTGCTTACCATTCTCCGCACATCCGCGAGGTCGACGGAGCGAAGAGGCGGAGTGGAGCCCCGCATTAACCTGACCGCTTTTACGCTGACCTCGCCTGTCACGAAGCATGAAGCTTTCGCCACTCTCCAGCAGCCAAGAGCTCATTTGTTTAATTCGTTTGTTTTAATTAACAGTTAGATGAGGTCTAAAGCTAAATTGAATTTAATTGTTGTGAAGAGGGGGGATTGGTTGGTTGGTTCAATTCCCTGGTGTACGGATGAGGAAAAGGGCAAAGCTGGTAGTTGTTGCCAAGCATGGCGTTCCTTGATTGGAAATGGGCCCAAGTTGCATGGTACAAATATGACATGGTGTCATGGCAACAGGGGGATATTTGGTTCGAATGCCATGCAGACAGGGCATTTGGTCCAGGAGATAACATGGTGTTGGGCAGTGGGCAGTTGGACATTGTGTTCTGTTATTGATGGTTTTGCATGAGGAATGGGATGAAGTTTTAAAATATATAGCACTAAAGCACTTTTACTCTCTGGTCGCCCTCCAGGTTGGAAAAGGAATTCTCTTTCTTATGTCTCGTTTGAATTATAGAAGCGACCAGCTTCCGGGAAAAACTTGCGTAGTACAGTTATAGCCCATGGAGAGCCACAAAGCAAATTCAGAAGTGCCGTTCACCCTGTTACGAGTTGATAAATCACTGAAACGATTTTAGAAACATTCATTTAAGGTTGAAAAAACTACTTGGTGTTGCTTTAAGTATAATTAAACTTCTAGCAAGCTGTATAATATTGTGTCATGTCATTTATGGCATTGGGGATAAAAAACAGTAAATAATGCAGTTTAATGAGTCTCAGTTTTACAGTAAGAAAAGAGATTAGTCTCAGGAGATTTATTGATGACTGTACAACAATATAAACTTAGAAGCTTGACTTATATGGTCATTTCTATTTTTACATACAAGCATATATCCTAATGTGCTTTTTTCTCACTCTCTCTCTCTTTGTCCGTCTTCATCTTTGTCTCTCTTTCTTTCTCTGTCTTTCCCTTTCTCCTCCTTTCTCTCTGTGTCTGTGTCTGTGTCTGTCTCTCTCTCTCTCTCTCCCTCTTTCTTTCTATCTCTCTGTCTCTTACTCTCTCTCATTTTCCAGGATGAGTACAAGCCTGAGAAGGCCCTGTCCGAGGACGACTTGAAGAACGCCATCAGTGTGCACCATGCCCTGGCCATCCGGGCCGAGGACTACGAGAAGAAGCCCAACGTGCTCAAGCTCAAGACGGCCGACTGGAGGGTCTTCCTCTTCCAGGCGCAGTGAGTCTCCTCTCACACATTCACACATTTTGCTGTCATAGTCACTTTTTGATGCTGGCAGTCAGACTAAATGTAGAATTTGCCTTCAAAGACTAGAGCAACCCCCCCACCACACACACACACACACACAAATTCCCCTCTCGGCCTGAACTGTGGAAACAGGGGAATGAATAAAAGAGGCTCCCTTGGAACTGAAATCTAATTTCATGGTTGGGTTCAAGCACAGTGAAAACACATTTATCTCACCCATTAGTCCGGCCCTCAAGACCACTGCATTTTTTATCAGGAATTCTTGGAAAGCCTTATGAAGGTTCTTATCTGTGGTCCAGAAAGGCTGGGCTTTCTCTCCCGGGCCACAGGTCTGTAAGTTTTGCACTGTATGTAACTGCGTAAAGGGACAGCAGTCATTAAAAGTGCCTTTTGGGTATTTTGTGTAATGCTGTGTACAGTGTTAACCACCCAGACAGCTGAATGGGGCTAAATCAGCTTGATCGTTGTGGCCATATGAATATGCATGTCACCCTGCGGTTACAAGATGAGCTACTGAATAATTTATTCATACCAGAGGCATCATGCAGTCTGTGAGGCCCCGTGGAAAATGACACCTAGCGGTATATGTGTGTGTTTATTGCAGGAGTCCGGAGGAGATGGAGACCTGGATCAGGACAGTCAACTCGGTGGCGGCCATGTTTTCTGCCCCCTCGTTCCCAGCAGCCATCGGCTCTCAGAAAAAGTTCAGCCGTCCTCTGCTTCCAGCCACCACCACAAGGATGTCACAGGTGACCTTGCCTAACGCTTGCTTGCATGCTTAAACAATTTAAATCTATAAGCAATTATTCGGTTGAGTTTTCATTACAACTTGTGTTTTTTTTATAAAGGGAAAAAATCTTAGATATGCTTTCTGTTGCTTTTGGCTCCATAACGAGAGGTCACATTCCTCGAAACTTGCTTTTTTGCTTTTGAAAATGTTCCCTCAAGATTTTGTGGAAGACTTTATACCAGAGGAGATCTGAAGGGCAGCAATAAAATGTATTACATTCTTTTATGCTTTTATAGGAGGAGCAGTTGAAATCCCATGAGGCGAAGCTGAAGCACATCTCCACAGAGCTGGCTGAGCACAGATCCTATCCCCCAGACAAGAAGGTCAAAGCCAAGGAGATAGACGAATACCGATTGAAAGAGCACTACCTGGATTTTGAGGTGAGCATCTAGACCAGCTTGGCTGACCAGAAAAAAGATATTTATGGATGCAGTTCACCTCTCTTAACACACGCTGTCACTTTTTTTTTCTCCCTAGTTGTTTTTCAAGTTGTATCATATTCTCACACCAGTTTGTCTTTGGAGAGGGAGATCACATTGGAAAGGTTAAAAGGCTCAGCGTTGAGATAGGAATGACTGCTATTCGCCAACTCCAGGCATTTTTATGAGGCTTTTATGAGGCTCAGTACTGGTTTTTTGGTTGGTGGCAGAGGTCATAGTTTGCTTCAGTGGTTTTGTATGAGGACTTCAAACTAGATATAAAAAATATATCAAAGTGACTACCAGTCAGTGCCAGAGAGAAAAAGTTACATTTTTTAGAAGGGCTTTGTAAAATGGTAAAAAAACCCTTTCAACCCTGGTATGAAATATACTCACATATCCAGATGTAACCATGTCTACATGGTATTCATAAACTTACTTGTGTAAGTAAAAGGCATCATGGTTTTGTAATCAGACACAGTTTGTTTTGTGCAAATGGGGTGTTGTGACGGGGAACAAAGGCAGTGGGAATGGCACTGTTTTTCTCTGATATGCCCCCAGAACATTAATTGTGTAATTGAAGTGTTACATTCTCGCTGTGTGCTTATATCTGTGGTGTAATGGTATTCCTCGGTATCTACCCCCACCCCACCACCTTAATTTCACATCAGACGAGTCTCTGAAGTGCTCTCCTCTCTCGATCAATGCGTGAGGCTGTCATCTGGCTCCAAGTGCAGCCGTCAGCCGGCCCTCTTAGATCTGCTTTTGTGCTGCAATCGCTGGGGGAACAAAAGCCTCTGAGCTAATTTGCCATCAAATATTAGGAGACACGGCACCCCACTCCCCACTCCCCACCTGTAGAGCCATATCAAAGGCATCCACACGCACAGCCTTCTGTGATCAGAGCCCATCCATAAATTTCACACCAGTTGCACAATTTTTTTATGGGTAGCCGTTTGTCCAGAAGAGGCAGGTGAAGCTGTTGACTTTTTCTTTTTTATCAGCTACTAATGTTTACAGCCACAGTTTGTATTCGAGACCTCGCTTTTGTCAGATCAATACAGGCTTTGTCTTTTTGTTTTATATTCCAGAGGCGACCTTGGTGGGGAGGACCTGTAGCCTCGACTCTAAGTGTAGTGTATTTACTTCAACACGAACAACAACCTTATAAAATCACAAACACTGAAGTAATCTATCAGTGAGGTGAACATGGTATTGTGTAAACATACCAAAAGCTTTGACTTTTGCCTTCAGTTAAAGTTTTTACCGAAACACAGTTTGGCGTGACAACCCCAAAGTTTGGTGTCCTTGCATCTCCCAATGTTAGTTGGGCCTTTAATAAGTTCAGTTCGCAATTTGTCATCGGTTGGACTGTCATTGGTACAGCACTCTTAAGCGAGTTTGAAGGCAATAGTTTTCCAGCCAGTCTTTTGTTCAGTGCAATTACCTCTCACAGAGCTAGTAATTAAAACACAGGGCCTCTTGAGAGGGGGCTGTATAGGAGATGGTGATTTGGCCAAGGTTAAAAGAGAAGCCTTTATAGATTGAAACAGAGGCTATTAAGAACAAGGGTCACACAACAATTACTTTTGAACAAACAGACCACGTAACACAATAGAGTCTATCTTTTCTAATTGTCTATCTCATTAGTCTGTTCTCCTTCATTAAAAACTATATAGGATGAGACTCTCAATGCATCCATCAATATCAACGAGACTATACTACTATGTTGGACTACATTGCATTACACTGCATTCTGTTAGATTCAACTCTGTCATTACACATGTCACAAGTACGAGGTAATAAAATGCAGAAGGCATCTAACCAGAAGTGCATAGCAGTGTGGTATAAGTACAGTACATGTAGATATGATAAGGAGTAAAAATAGGACTGCATAGATGTGACATTATATTGTATGCAAGATTACGTAGGTGAAAAACAAGTTATGGAGTGATATGGCTATAACCAAAGGCGCCAAAAGGCCAAAGGCCCAAGCGAAAAAATCCACAAATTTCTTTAGAAAATTGTATTGCCACTGCTGTAGTATAAGGGTTAAGGTTTGTCACCCCTCAGGGTCCTTGTAGTGGCTTGAGGGGCCCAAGCAGTAGCCTATGATGCCTTTTGACAAGCTACATCTCTGATTGCAGCCTGCTGCTTTAATAATCCCCCTTCTTGGTTATTGTACTGTATATTGTATTATAAATATATACTACTCCGTGTCAATATTTTGAGTGTGTAGAAAGCTAACATCTACAGGAATCTTCCTTGTATATGTAAGTATACTTGCCCAATAACACTGATTCTGATTCCGATGCTTCCCCCTGTGTGTGGTCTGCCATAACAGGAGAAACGTTACGAGATGTATGTGAAGCTCCTGAAGGAAGGTGTGAAGGAGCTGCTCGCTGGGAAGGACGCAGACGCGGCCCTGAAGAAATCCCAGTCCAGCCCCTCGCTCAACCAGGAGTCCCAGCCGGCGGGCGCCAAAGTCAAGCGCAACACCTCGGAGCGAAAGGACTACCGGCCCGAGACCCCGAAAGTCACATAAGGAAGCTTCACGCGTCATGCTGTTATGTTTTGAGAGCCATTGGTAGCACTTTTCTGTGAAGGGCTACATGTAAGGCCTAATTTAACACCTTTTTTCGAGACAATGCACGACCACCCTAAGACCTGCAAGAGGCGTTATGGCAGGCGATTGATGATAATATCGCTAGCTTAGCTGGCGTGGCATGTGTGGCGTAAGTTGGATGGCCGTTGAGTTTGGTGTCGCTGTACACACACATATACACACACACACACACACACAGACACACACGCACGTTTGCAATTGCTCAGGTGCCACTTAGGGCCCTGGTGCATTGATTCCAAAGGTGTTGTTTAGCTTTTCAACGTGAACCCCTTAAGGAAAGTGTTACCGAGCCATTCTACACAACTTGTGAATATATTTTGTGTAATTTATTTATAACCCCCCCCCCCCACCCCCCCTCCACAGTTGTGTACAATGTAAATGACTGCTAATCGTCCTTAGATTGACTGGTGCTTGTGTAGCGATTTATATGGGGCATAACGTGCATACCGTAAATGTAGTCTCTCTCTCTCTTTTTTTTTAATTTGAGTGTTGTACACGTTGCTCTTGTCATTATTGTATTGTAAGTGTAAGATTTAGTTGTGCAGCATTCGACTGTCACTTTATTTGTTCTCGCTGTGTTCCGTCCTTATCGATGCTCTCCCGAAATCTGCCTTTATTCAAGAGAAGATATTTTTCTTGTATTTTGAGTGGTGGACTTGATCCGCCCTTGTATCTTTGTAGGTAGTAGATGTAGTCTTACTCCTAAGGTTAATCGATTATTTTAAAATGTAGATTAAGCGAATGTTGTAAACATTTAAACAAACACGCATACGGTAATTAGATTATTGGTACTATACGGCTCGACCCTTTTTTCTTCTCCCTACTGCTACTTAGTTAGTTTTCATTCCACTAGTCGAAAACACCATGACAAGAAAATGCCTGATTATTTTTGATGTTGTGAGAAGCTCGTTGACACAAATTGTCTCAAGCACATAAGATGGACCGAAAAAGGCACATGGAAGAAGTCTCCATAGGAACTTACTCTCTTGGGTGCCATCTCTGCTTATTGGCATTATAGGGACCATAAAGGCCTATAGTTCAGGAGTTTGTTATTCTGTTCATTATATCTGCAGTGCCCACATGAAGAGATTATCTGACACTGTTATACCACAGTCTCAGTCTAGTTTCATACAATTTAAAACAGTTGGTGAATTAAATCGCATCTGTTAAATATATATATATATAACATTTTATTTTCTTTATCAATCACTTCTGGCAACTATTTCCACCAGAACAGTAGAGATGCTTCTCACTCCCCGTTGCTGCCTGCGAATGGCTTTGCCCTCTCTGAAACGACATTTGTTGTTGCATCACCATAATACAACAGACTGTAAATAATCAGAAGTGTTTTTTTTACGTTCCTATGAAGGGAGCAGTAGAGAAAGGAAAGCCTTCAGAATAGACCAATTAGTAACATAGATTCACTTTTAGTTCTGTTTTACACGTATGTTACAGTGGTTTTAAGGATATTCTCTTGTTTTAAGGAACGGTTAGGGGTACTTACAGATGATAATTTTAAACTCAGTTCTGTCCTCAGAACATGGCCGTGCAAACTGCGAAGGCACTGTTGTGTTGACATCAACGCCAGAGTTGCTGCAGGTCAGGCAGGCCATTTATTTTTTTAATCTGTTCAGCTAAGGAAGTATACTTCTGCTTTTTGAGTAGTGTAAATGCCAATGCTACTTTTGTGTATTTTATAATCTTCTTATATTTGGATTTTTAATTCTGAGTTGAGAATTGTATTGTTGTAAAGATAAAAATTAATATTTATAGTGCACTTTATGAATTAGTTCTTTTGACTATTTTAGAGCTTTATAAGGGGTAGAGTGATGCGTTTGTTTGTTTGTTTGTTTTTTTCTTCTTAAACGACTCCACAGGTTTTTTTCTCTTTCATCAAGCTGCTCCCTGGCTTGTTTTGTTGAAGGTACTAAGCTGTATGTACGATTCTGTCAGCTCAACATGTTAGTTTGTCAGTGGTTGTGTAGTTTTGCTGTCATAGTTAGATTGTGTAATGACTATGTTTCCATTAAGGAAACTATTTACAGTGCTGTACAACACCTTGACAATTTTTTGCAAATTTTGCCTTTTCTGTGATGTCAATATCAAACTGAGGTGTCGCTGAACATGTCTTCAGGCAGAACTGACATGGAACCACACTAACACTTATACTTTCTCATCACAAACTGTATTTCAGGCATATTTTTCCTCACCAAATATGGTCTTTGTCTGAAACTTCAGGTGTGTTGAGATGTACAATATGTAACAAAGAAGGAATTGCAGGTTTCTGACATGCACCTGGAAGTCTATTGCTTGTGGAATAATTTGACTTTGTCAGAATCCTCCAGACACACGTGTGCTTGTTTACCTGCAACAAACTGTTAGTCGTAGTAATTACACAATTGTCATGTTTTTCTTTTCACCGTGTTAAATGGATTTAACCCAGCAAACGAACCAAGATAGCTTCTGAATGGAACAGCTACATCCAAGTGGCTTCTGTGCCACAATCAGGAAATTTTTTGTAACCTCCTCAATATGCATATGCTATGCTTGCACAGCACTGCTGACACACCACCCCTTTGCTTCATCGCCCTAAATCACCTACCTTTACCATAGTATTGAAGGTTAGCATATGTCTTTGGCACCGAGGCACTTAGCATAACTAAAATCGGTTTCTTTTTGTGTTTGCTTGTGTGTGTTGTTGCTTTCCCCTTGAGTACTACAAGGAACTGACTCAACAAGACCCAAAGTGTGGAAATGGTCTTTGAAGAAGTCTGGCCCAGTTTGTTAGTGAGTGTTTTTGTTTTTTTGTTTTTCCTTTTGTTGTGAATTTACTTTTTAAAAATCTTGGTTTTTGTTATTTGTTGACCATTCAGAGACATCTGACCAAAATGTGCTTCTTGATGCTAGGAGATATAGTGCTGTTATTCCCTGTAGAGGACCCTTGCTGAGAGTTGTATGCTGACACAGTCTCAGTGTGAAATTCACTTTCCCGGTTTGTCCAGCATGAACAGTTGTAGACCAGCTGCCTCTCATGCCTTTGTGATACATTTTGCACATTTTAGAATGTTTGAATTCACAATTTTGTTTTGTATTAACTCAAAAACCAGCAGCTTGTGTGTTCCCTGTATTTTATGCATGGACGTCTGAGTTCAACTCAATTGCAGATAACCCCCTTTTTTTTAAAAAAAAATATCAGAGTAGCTTTATTATTTATGTTGTCATTTATATTGCCTTATTTATCTTTTTGACTGGAAGAGTTTCTTTTTTTGTTATTTAGATGTTAAGTTTCCTTTTTCGCGCAGATTTGCATACCCATGTAAACCCTCTTGGAATGTCAAGTGACATATCATAGCACACTTCTCTTTAGTTTTGGCTAAATGTACACCTCATCAACCAGCCCTTCACCCCATCCCCCCACCCCACCCCCCCGGCAGGTATCAATGTTGGTATTATTTTCAAACCGCCCTCTCTCCCAACATATAACACTCAACAGAGTCAAACAGAGCATAGAAAGTACAGTCATTTTTTATGCTGGACATCTCAGATTGGCATTAACCATGTCATTATTGTTGTTGTTTGAAGAAGGAAACAGGTGTGTGTGTGGGGGCGGAGGGGGGCAGTGGATTAGGCGAGGGGGGACGTGGGGGGCCAGAGCAGCTGATGTTGTACAGTATAGAAACCTATACCGCTGGTGGTCAATAACACAGGACGCTCGGTAGACATCGCACCTTAGCCTTCAGTGGGGCTGTGTGTCAGTGCCCGCCACACAAAACAGCATCAAAAAGACTATCTCCTCAAAAAGCTGTGATCTTGTACAATCCTTTAATTCTGTACATGTTGTGACATATTAACTGTTGCCCTGTGTTGGAGAAAAAAAAAGAAAAACATTGATTGATTTGTGGGTTGTTCAAAGTGATGTCACTGGCAGCAAGCGTGTCTTACGCCCCTCGGCCAGATTTTGGCACCCTGGTGCCGGCTTTACCAACTGTAGATGGTTTCAGTGAATAAAATACAGTATTTAATTGAGCATCTCACTGAGTCTCTGAGCTTTTCTTTTAACATAAAATGGATTGTTGTATGGACCATTTTTTAAATACATGTATTAAGATGAAAGTCGTAAGTCTTAAAAAATGAATTTCAATGAGTCTCTAGTGAGAAAAGATTTTAGTCTAGTTCTACTATTTATTCATTTACAGGAAACTAGCCCATTATGTCATACATAAGGTATACTATATTTTATTTCAAGAGGTAAGCTTATTTTTAGGCATGAAGGAGTTTAATGACAAACCTTTCTTAAGCTCATATTCTTTGAAAGAATGCTGTCTTTTGAATCTTCACAAGAGCACTAAGTCAGTGAGATGAGATCTGCACTGCTTGGGGATTGAATAATATTATCGTAATCTTGCAGCAGCAGCAGGGAGATCTCAAGATGGCTGTCTATGCTGGCATTATGAAAAAAAAAAGATTCTTGTACCCATGGCAACTCAATGCATAAATAAATTCTGCCTTGTACTTTTAAATAGAAATAGGTATGAGCTCTATGGAACAATACAGTGCTACAAACAATGGTGCATTCAGGTGGGTATAGACACTACATCTACAAATATTTAAATGTGGAATAGATATTTTAATTACTTGTGGAGTAGAAAGGAATTTAGGTGTATGTCTTCATGTAAGGTTTTGTTTTAATTTTCTTTGACCCAGATGCAGCAGGAGCAAAACCCACAACATGGTAGCCTAGGTAAAATGGGGACCTTATAACATTGGAGCGGAGGCTAAATAGAAAATGTGTCAGAGAATAGCATCTGGCACAGCCTAACAGAAGCCAAAGCTTTTAAAGCAGAATTACTGCGGGGATTTGTGATGGATTGGAAATAAAAGTGTGTGACAGAGGCGAAGGAGGGAGGATAAAGGAGTGAAGCGTCTCATCAATCAGAAAGTTAGAGATGGGGGTGGGGGTGGGGGGTGGGGGGGTAGCAGTGGTCAAACACTGAAGGTCTGTCTCCTCTAGGACTTGGTCAGCCGAGCAATTACTTCTTCTAATCACCACACAGACAGGGAAATACACAAGTCTGTCTCCAAGCCTGCGTTGTCACTGAAGTAAACACTTTCAATTTCTTAGTTTTAGTGGTGAAACAAGAAACACTGTGAGTAGTCCCCACAACAGCTTTCTCAAAGACACCAGACAGTATTTTTCCATCAACAAGGTGAAAATATTGGATTGATGTGCAACACCTCTGTGGGAGAAAACACACTGACACAGATAACAGGTGCTTGTGCCATCTGTTCATCATTGTGCCCTCAGGGGAGAGAACACCTACTGGTGAATGGAGCACCCGTTCTCTAATGTAGTCACTGGTGACATCAGGACACTGTAAGCCACATTCATATTCTGAAAGGTAAGGGCACCTGGTAATATGATTAAGAAAATGTCTCACAAATCCTTAAAAAAATACAAAAAGCATGTTCTCTCTTTAATCGGAGAGAGGGATTATGTGTGCTGTATTATACTTACCAAAGGGGAATGAGGAGGAGTGGGGGGTGGGGGGTGTGTGTGAGTGGGGGTTTACACTGTTGAGAAAGAAAGAATTACTGGAAGCGAAAGGCATAGCTGGATTACATTGGCATTTGTAGTGTTAAGGTAGTCAGTGGACACAACGCACAGTGAAGTCAGTAAACTCAAATAGATGCTGAAGGCGGTTGCTTGGAAACGCAACATTGAGATGCAGTTGAGTGCAATCAAGAGTACAATGATAAGTGCACTGGGAGACAAACGAGGAGCCAAAGGACAGGAAGTCAGTGACGTTGGTGGCTACTTCACTTCCTCTTCTCAGGAGCTCTTGTGCTTGCCCTCTGCCACAGTACATGAAACATGGCTCAATAATTCTAGCTTGGGCCTAAATGAAAAGCAGCAACAGCATTAATATGTTATCTGTTTTATTTAGTTGCACTGAGATATCTGATTTCTTTGAGGTGATTAATCATGTGACTGCATCTTGCATTTACAAAAATACATTTTGTGCATTTTACAAAGCACAAACACAAACAGAAACAGATAAACTCTGAACACAAAGTGATGAATATATCAGTTGGTATCTCAGTAGAATGCACATAACAAATGGACAAAAACAACATGTCACATCGGGACACACAGCACAGTTTGTCTTTGCTTGTCACAGAAATAACCTGGAAGAGTGATTTGTATGAGTGCCTTTCTCTCGTCTCCATCTTGTAATTACAGACAGTGCAAGCTGCCAGGACACAGCCCCTGCAGAAAAATGGCAGTCACTTGGGAGGATGTACTCATCATTTGCCTGCTCAGAATGCTAAGACTGCAGTCCATGGTGCTATAATCTGATCTAGGCTTTACTTTATCTGATTCTAACTGTCCAGTTAAAATGTACTGTGTAGATGGGTGATATAGTAGCAGTGGTACATTAGGACAAATCAGACAGTTACAAAAAAATAACTCTAAACTCTTCTAACTGATCTGTTTGATCGAAGTCCAACCACTGTCTTTTTTTGTTGTCTGTTCTCGGCAATCAGATGTAGGCTGCAGAGAAATCATCATTCTCCTGCATTTCAGGTGGTCAGAGATGCCAAATGTTATGTTTAGTTGCCTAGATACAATAGGGAGAGAGAGAATGATGCAGAGGCTCGCCAGAGTATGCCTTCCCCCCCTCTGATTATGATGGCGCTCAGACAGGCTGGGGGTTCAATTAAACTTGCACTGCAACAAAAAACCTGCTGGGTAAATTCTTTGCCCACACAGCGAATCACAACTTTTTAAATACGTGGCTCTCTACATGCCTGATTAGCTGCTTTAATCGCTAAAAATGATAAATTCAGATCTCAATACCATAATTGCTTTTAATATTTCACACAAACTGTGCCTGAAATGGGACTTCATCATGATATTAGTTTTAATTTCTTTCTTAGAACAACTAATTTTAGTGTTTACTGAGTTACTCCCTAAAGGTTTGGCTTCAAAACAACTACACAGACATTATAAATAATACAAGTAACATTTTACATTAAAGGAGTTAAAAGTTTGCTGTTTGCTTTAATGTAGGATGTTTTGTTGTTTCTTCAGGATAAGAAGAGTTCAGAAGGGACACTGAGGATGATTAGTCTACTGATGAATATCTGATGGCTATCTCAGAGGTCCGCAGGCCTTGATTAGAAACTGTAATCTCAAATTGGACCCATTCAAAGGCAGCCATGATGTGGCAGCGACTGCCACAGAAATGCAGCCAGAACACTTTGAGTTCTACCCGCAGAGTAAAAAAATGGACACAAAGTGAACATGAGGATTTTTTCCTTTTTTCCATTTTTTTGAGTGGTTTGTACACTAATGATTTGTAAACTGATGCTCTATTTCATTCACGAGTCACATCTTAAATGCCAAAACCTACACATCACTGAAATATATAATCTATGAAGTTGCAAATGCTCCTAGTGTCACTCAAAACAAATAAGAACACGATCTGACCCTCATTGAAATGTCATTGATATGTTAAAAACACAAATACTCAGCCATTATTTCAAGTTGTTGAAGGTCAACTACCATACCAACAGTTTATACTTTTGAGCTCTGTGTAAAGTTATGGTGGGCTGTACCAGTCATTTTCACCTGCGCAGTCATTGCGTTGAATTCTTTGATTGGTGCTTGAAGAATGATTGGCTTACTCTTGAGAGCGCTTTAAAAGAGGCTATAAAGGCCTATCACGACATTTGGTTGTTTCCATGGAGTTTGGCAGATATGACTCACTTTCCACCCCAGTAAAGCGTTCTCTCTAGAGTGAGAGAGAGAGAGAGAGACAGAGGAAGGGAGAGAGACAGAGAGAGAGACAGAGTGAGAAATGTATGCATACTGACAATATTGATGGTACATAAGGTATAAAATAAGGTCCATACATTCCTCTTTAATCTCAAAACACCCTAAAGTATTGTCCCTTATAAATTTCGCATAAAACAAAGGCCCATCTCTCCCACACACGAGAGGATTCATGCAAACAAGTCTTAATAAAAATCATAATAAAAACACTCAACTCTCCCCCCTTTTTTTTGACTGTTCTCCGCAGTTATGGAGGCTGTTGCATTGAGCAGGAGCCAATCCTTTTATGTGCCCCTTCAAGAGCCGCTATTAAATGAGCTTTATCCTCACAGCCCTGTCATCCCTCCATAACTCTCGCGCTATGCTTTTAGCGATTGGCAGGAGGTGCCCGCTGCAAAGCACTTCTGCCAATGACTTCAGCAACGGCTTCAGGGTTAAAGCAGCTTGTCCTATGTCTTTTCCCTTTACTACAGTCATCCCGAGACACATGCGGCCCCTTTGGCAATTACACGAGTCACAAAACAAAATGCCACCGTTACACAAGTTATAATTAGGAGAGCGGACCATAAGATCAAATAAGAGAAATACGGACTTGTCAATGATGGATATGTCCTTGGTGCTGAATGCTACTTTTTAATCAAGAGTACTGTTTTTGTTATTTGTAGATTCCTAGTGCTCCCATGGGGAATATACATTTAAATGTAATAGATGGCATGTCTGTGTATTAGGCATAAGATACTGCT
The DNA here is from genome assembly GCA_030347295.1 of Setipinna tenuifilis. Taxonomy (NCBI): domain Eukaryota; kingdom Metazoa; phylum Chordata; class Actinopteri; order Clupeiformes; family Engraulidae; genus Setipinna; species Setipinna tenuifilis. Next base: position 12,738,106 of record CM059273.1, on the reverse strand, counting down.
AAGCCCCTTAAGTGGAAAATCTTTCCTTTCTGGTTGATGGCAAAATAGATATGGTGTTGCTTGAGTTAATCTACTCACCGATCTTTGAAGGTAAAGGAAATCAATCTCTGCTCATTAATTCTTTATGTTTTTTTCTACCAGAGGTCAAGGAGAGTTCATGCTAAATGTTGTTGAAAAGATGGCTGTGTGTAACACACGGGAGTGGTTTAATCGCGAAACCATCTAGTTACATTCACTGCAGTATGTCTTTGTCAGTGCCTCACCAACATCAAGGGTCTTTATCATTTCTTCTTGGTCATTTGTATTGGAAAGGATAACAATCGATTTGACTTTGACCATTAATCTCAATTTGAATCTTGAAGATTTTATGGTAGTAGGGTCAGCAGTTAAATCCAGAAGACAATAGCATATGTTTGTTTCAATTTTGGATAATAGTCCAACTTTTATGAATATACTGCAGCAATGAAAACAAATGTTTTGACTATTACCCCAATAAGGATAATGACTTGTTCAACACAAAAAAATCTATGTAAAAATGATGTGCAGGCGTGCAGTAAGGGGGTGCCTTGGGGTGAACACTGATTGAGAGGATACATTTGTTCAGGTGTTGAGTTTTGGAATATGTACCCTCTAATGGAAGTCTGAGTGTGTTCTGAGGAAGCATGCAGAGAGAGAGAGAGAGAGACAGAGACAGAGAGAGAGCCTTTTGATTAAATTCTTGGTGAATAAATATGACAATGAAGTGTAGCTTCATACAGTGCTCGGCAAATTAAGATTTAAACACTAGGTCTCTATGAATTGATTTCCCGTGTAGTGTAACATTTGGAAAAAGGCACCAGTTAACATGCTACAGTGTCTGATAGCAATGCCACTTGATATCATGAGCAACTCAGTGTTTGGAACTTGCCAATTTAGCCACTTCTTAGAGTCCCCTAAATGTGAAGGCCATTAACTACCCTACCTGGTACCTTTTTAGAGCACTGCTGCATTAAATGAGTTTACATTATTGTGATTAATTTAATGTCTTTAGATTTCGTCCTACTGTAAACACATCTCCCCAAGCCTACCTACTGTTCCATTTTAGGCCCGAACCTTTCCTTAGGCACAGCTACAAATTTGCGGTTAAGTGGACTGGTAGTGAATTGTTTGTGATTCTGTATAGATTAAATAACTGCGTTGAAATGTGTCCTTTGGTTTTGTCAAACTTGGCTACATCATGACTGTATTATTTCAATACATTCAATAAAACTCGCATCAAAAGAGTCCGTGCAAATCCCATATCCAAAACCCCATATTCAAACCGGGCAATGACACAACTCAAAACTCCTTCTACCATAGGATGGTTCTTTTGACTGACAGGCAATCTGATGAATGGGAATTCAAGGATGACCATAACCACGGGAGTGTCCATACTCGATTTCATCCAATAACCGTAGTGTTTACTGTTACTGAAAAGATGAACGACAGAACTCCTTGAAGATGTCGAAAAGGCCGATATTTCGAATATAGCTTAACCCCGTGTTTGTTGTTAGAACTGTAGGGCTTGTGTTATTGTAGTTCGTCTATGATAGGCTACTTTCTGGAAAACACAGCGGAAAATAGAAAATGGCCGCGTGGGGCATCAAAATAAACGGCGCAACGCACAGAAAATTCAGATCTTTCAGTGCTTTCCGCAATATTTTGATTAATTGCTAGACATATTTATAGCTTATAGTCTGATGAAGTAGTGTGGCAGGATACATGAATATGAGATTAATTAAGTGCTGGAGACAAATGCAGGAAAATGGCGAGATTGTCTCCACGGAAACTTTCTGTCGTATGTCTGTGTGTTTCAGCATTTATTTTCCTTGTCATCACTTTCCAGGTAAAATTCAAACTCGAAATCAACTTAAAGCCGCTTGTTGATGCTTTTAAATTTTAAATGACCTTTTTTTCCCGTGCTGCTGGTGATTCCTATTGGTCCTCTAGGTAGAGATGTAACTTATACCTTTCGATCTCCTCCTTGGTGTACCTGAGTTCCGACTAACGCTTGGGTTCTTCTCCTGCCTGGTATTTCCTCTTCCCGTCCTTTTATTCTAACCATAGGCTACTCACCGCCGTTCCTATACTTTTTCTCTGTCTGTAGCCAGAAACTGTCTTGCACACTGACTCTATTGCATAGTCACCAGTCCTGCATGCACCCTTTAGGCCACACTCACAAGGCACTTCCGCACAGACTGCAAGTTGCAACCCTGCTGCAAGTTGCAACCCTCATACCCATAACCCTCACCCTTTGTAGGCAGCCTGCATTTGTAAAAAGCCATAATAAGCATGAGAAAACCTCATTGGTCTGTTCCGTTAAAAATAGGGCTTTGTCTAAATCTAGGCACATCTTTTCTTATTTTGCTTATAGGTGGTGGAGGAGTTGGGTCAGTTTGATGCCATCACACACAGACAGGGGGCACAAGGTAGAAGTGTTCTGTTGTCCGATGAGAAGATGGCCATCGGCTCCGAGAGCTCGTACCCAGTGATCGTGTGGTGGTCCCCCCTCACCGGAGAGCAGGGACGGCTGGGGGAGTGTGGGGCTAACAGGTGCTTCTTCACGGTCAATAGGTCTTTCTACTCTCACCCTTCCACTCAAGCCTTCCTCTTCTATGGTGAGTCAAACTAATGCATTTTGCACTGCCATGGTTACAGTCTTACAGTGTACAATCTTAGTGCCACCACGTAAAACCATATCCACTGTTCAGACATGAGGGCACCGCTCATTACAACAGCTACAACATAACATGGGTTGATGTCAGAAGTTAGTTAACTCATAGGGACAGTTGAGGACTCACGAACCGTTTATTCTTCTATAAAGTGAAGGACAGAAGGGACGATATTTGAGATCAGACATTTTCCATTTTTATCTTACTAATTAAATGAATGTTTTGGAAAGCAGCCTTCACTGTTAAAACTCTAGTGGGAGTTCAGGCACAATTATCCCACGAAGAGGCTCAGTAAGAGTGCTTTGCCACTGGGCTGCCAACGCTTGTGTTTTTCCAACATACTTTTGCCTTTGTGTGCTATAATATATAATTCCAAACTAAATATAAATAAACAACAATATAAGACTTACTAATACTGTTGTTTGTCCACTGTGTAAAGGCTACTCTGAAACATTTAGATAATGTGTTGCAAATGCCGATGTCACATCCAAGGCACTCTCCATCTCTTACGTTTCCATAGAAACCCCATATCCCATAGCAACATGAGGGGAAGTAAAGCCAGACACACAACCATCAGTACATGTATGTTTTCTGTGCAGAAATCACAGGAAAAAAAAACATTGTTCATTTTTTATTTCAAACATACCAATTTTACATTAATGTAACAGTTGTGCTAACTTAGTGTTAAACATTTAACAGTTATGTGTTTTCTTTAGTTTCGTTAGTCAGTAGTATAACTGTTAAACTGTTGGCTTTGAAGTAGCCTGGTTTAACTAGACTGAAGTGTGGTTCATCAGTTCTTCAATCCTGGCCAAAACTTTACTGAGACCAAAACATGGGTGAGGCCAGGGAAGCTTTAAAGTAAGGGTGTGACATTATCACAGTAGTAATTAGTGACATTAAAACTACACAGCTCTCTTACCAGCAAAGAGTACGCTAACAGTTTTTTCAAAGATGTTCTTAAGTATGCACTGTATTTTGTTTAAATCTCAGGGTGCCATGCCATCACTGCACTGCATTTGATGTAACAGTCACTGTAATCACAGAACACCAGATGGTGCAACAATTATTCCGTCAGCATTTGCTTTAATGCTTAGTTTGAATTTATTAAATGAAATAGACAACAGACATGTCTCTGCAAGTGAGTATGATTGACAATACAGTGGAGAGGAGAAAGAGACACACAGGTTCTTGTCTTTTGTGCGATTACCGAGTCCTTCATGTCACGCTTCCTCCATTCTGTTTTTTTTTATCCCCAGTGTACTAATGGAGGATGATTGGACACAGCTGCTTTGACACCTCCTCTGCACTGTGCTCTAATTACCGACACAAAGAGATGGGAGGTTTCGTCGCGTTGTCTCCCATCAAACGGTAGCTGCGAGAAGCTCCTATCACGAACTTTTATTAGTGTTTCAAAAATAGCCAACCTGGTGCTACACTTCGCTGCTGCTTCGCAGCTCGGCCAAGCTGGCATAGCAACCGCTATCGAAAGCTGTCAGGGTTCAATCATAGACTTGTCACGGCAGAAACTCTGCAATTTTCCTGGACGTGAAGGCATGTAGATTCAAAAAAGCCATTTTCACACCTTAAAGGTCAGGTTCCATAGCTTCCATCAGTGTTGTAAACTGTGCTGTGTTCTCATCAAGTGACAATGTGGTTTTTTTTTTTCAGTCAGAAAAGGTTTGTGTGTATTAGTTTTTTTTAAATATTTTTTTGTGTTTTCAATCAGGCACTGACTTAAATGTCGAGAGCCTGCCTCTGCCCAGGCAGAAGCACCATCACTGGGCGCTGTTCCATGAGGAGTCGCCGAAGAATAACTACAAGCTCTTCCACCCGCCCGTCATCACCCTTTTCAACCACACGGCCACCTTCAGCCAACACTCCCACCTCCCCCTCGTCACTCAGTACCTGGAGAGCCTGGCCACCCTCACCTCCCACGCCCACCTGGTGCCCCTGGCCCAGAAGAACCAGCTGAGGGCCGAGAGCCTGGCGCCGGTCGTGTACGTACAGTCGGACTGCGATCCGCCATCTGACCGCGACGTTTACGTGGCCGAGCTGATGCGTCACATCCCCGTGGACTCGTACGGCCGGTGCTTGCACAACAGCGACCTGCCCGCCAGCCTGCGGGAGTCCACCGCCATGGACGACCCAGCCTTCCACCAGGTGCTGGCCCGCTACAAATTCATCTTGGCCTTCGAGAACGCCGTTTGCGACGACTACATCACAGAGAAGCTCTGGAGGCCGCTGAAGCTGGGCGTGGTCCCCGTCTACTATGGCGCCCCCAACGTCCGGCAGTGGCTGCCTAGCAACAGGAGCGCCGTGGTCGTGAACCCAGACTCTGAGCCCAAAAAACTGGCGGAGTATTTAAAGAGGTTGGATGAAAACGACGAGGAGTACCTCACCTATCTGGAGTGGAAGCACAAGCAGGAGGTGGCCAATGAGAGGCTGGTCTATCACATGAAGCGTCGCCCATGGGGTGTGCAGGATCTCACCCAGAGTAACTACATAGACGAGTTTGAGTGTATGGTGTGCAGCAGGGTCTGGGAAAACATCAACAGAAAAAAACAGGTGTGTGTGTGTGTGTGTATGTGTGTGTGTTAAAGAACCTGTCTTTGAGGGTAAATGCCCATATATAGTTCCTATTGTGACACTAATCATAATGTTACCTTTTGCTTTGAGAGTTTAAACACAACACTGAAAAATGCAACCAGGAAGATTGGTCCTTTATGTTTTATTTGTTTATTTAGTTTGTATTTCTCACTGCGACATGGCTTTTTCCCTTTATTGTTTAGGGTCTGACATCAAAAACCTGGCAAGCACAAGCAGACCACTTGAGATGCCCTCGGCCAAAGCTCTTTGACTTTGAGATGGACCACCACGCAGACGGACCGTCTTTGAGAAATATATGGAGGCCAAGTTATGACCAGTCCGTCAAAGAGGCTCGAGCTTTGAGACGGCTAGTGTTGAAGAACAAAAATTTTACAGTTACACAGTTTTGGAAAGAAGTATTTAGCTTTTAGATACATGGGGAATGGAATTTCACAGTAAATCTAATGGTTTGACTAATGTTTACCTTGTGGATTATGCACCTTCAGATTGCAAGACATATCATTCTATTATAAAATACATATATTCTGTTTTCAGATGATAAGCAGCATTATCAACACACTATGCACTGTTCTCAATGAGCACTAATGTACCTCAGATGTAAATGCATATTTGCTACTCTGTCAGACCACTTTTTAACAGATTTTAGTTTCAAAAACTTGTTTTGTACTAAGAGCTTGATAACAAATATTTGTATGTAACTTTTATGGAAACATATGTTGTTATACAGGGCAGAATAAAATCAAGGTTTTGTCAAAACGTTAACTATTACAAAACATTGTCTTGAAACAATTGTCTTGAATGATCATGGCAGGTACTCCACTGAAGTAAAATGCATTTTTAAAAATATATATGCGTATTATGCATTGACACACCTGAGCTAGTCAAAGAATGTCTTAGAGAATGCCTAATAACTCACTGGCATTTACACACCACCTTAACTTTCAATTTTGACTCTGTGGATTCGTAAAGGCAGCATATAGATTTGATTGCAGAAGGCACAAGGGAAGGGAAGACTTGTCTGGAATTAAATTTCCACTAGAGGGGGATGTTGTTCTCTGAATCTAACACGCATGCAGGATTCAGCATGGCATGTATGCAGTCAGTTTATGTGTGGGAGTGGAATTTCTTGTATGATAATTTTTTTTTCAGCAGTGAAAGACCATACGATTTTTTTGCTGCTGGTTGTAAGAATACTGTTATTTTGTATAGTGTATGTGCAAAACAATGTCTTGCACACATTGCAATCCATCCTTAAAACTTTTAAAATATTTAAAATACGTGAAGTTCTTGTAGTCTGAAGTTCAAGTAAAGCCAACAGCGTAGAGGTTGGCAGTGTGTTTGGAAGCACTGCTGCTGAGTTGAGTCTCCTCTGACAGAAAGAATCACAAAAATCACTGAGGTGGCCTTAATGAAATAATCTTGTATTCTGCTCTGTTCAGTGCCAGAGATGTTCTTTCCCCCAGGTGAAGTCTAACTCTTGGCCTAAATCTCTCCAGTGGCAGAATAAACGTAAACACCTAATACTTTAAATCTGACAAATGCCAATGCTCGAAGTTGTGACTGCAGAAATGAAACAACAAAATAACAAAACAAGCATCTGGTCTAGTCATTAGCTGTGGCAGTCAAACTCTTAGGGCTTAGAGAGAAGGGATGGAGGATTTCATATAGTAATTTTTTAGCCACAAAAGATTATGGCTGCTCTACACAAAAAGGGCTTTAATACAACTAAGTGAGGACACGTTTGACATGATGGTCACTTTCAGGTCTCTTGGTGTCATGGTGACTTACAAAAGCACTTGAGTAAGAGCGGTGTTGCGTGACGAGGTGTGTACAGGTGGCTTTTCTCCTTTTCCCTTTCGCTGTCAGACAGTGGAGAGAATGACTGATCCCATTCTGTCTCTCCTGTTCCGGGTTAAGTCCGACCACATCTCTCACTTTTAAAGACAGAAACTCCCCAAATCTATAGCTTTCTGCCCCTCAGGTCCAAGCGGGTCATCTGCCCTGACTGAGCAGCCCGTGTGTGTGTGTCTCTGTGTGTCTCTGTGTGTCTGTGTGTGTGCTTCTCCTCAGGCCGGTGGCTGTGGGAGAGTAGGAGTTATTTTTACCACTGGGAAAGTGTGAAATAAAATATGAAGCTATTACAGTTTGTCACAGTGCCTCAAGCCTCACAGGCACTATGCTGCTTTGATGTCTGCAGCTGCAGTCTACCTGAAATGATGTTATGTGACATGGCTTAATAGTTTGTTTTGAAGTAGGGACTGGAATAATAATAAAAAAAAACAATTGCATCGAGTGCAAAACAATTTGCATCATTTTGGCATAATGTTTGGAACACTTTTGTATTTATCTGCAAAACATATGGTTTTGTGCCCGTCAAAACACCAAGTTGTCTGCTTTTCTTCATAGCAAACTTTTTGTCCCTAAGTCTGCATGCTGCAGTCTCTATGGAAGACATGCCTTCAGGTTAAATGAGGTCATCTGTGATGGACGTTTGGGTTTTCTGTCAGTCAAAAACTCCAAGATGTCTGCCTTCCTGAACTTTCTGTCTGAAAGTCTACTGTACAGTACATGCCGCAGTGCAGTTTCTGCATAAAAAAAGACCTGCAGGTTAAATGGGGGCACACCGGTCGGCTGTGCGATGCCACTGCATTCATTGCTCAGGCAGAGCACCTGGGCATCCCGCAATGGGGCCAGATGGTGGAGCATCCACACCAGCAGGCTAGCGAGTATGATTAAAGAACACTCCTAACTTTGCATGTCCTGTGATGACCGATGCAGAGGGCTGCTGGGATGGCGTGACCACTGTGGCGTGGCGTGGCGTGGCGTCATCATGGGCTTTCCGGGAAGGTACGTTAGGGCCAAGCTTGTGCTGTGCTGGCACATCCAGATCGTTTATTCACTCTAATGTAAGGTCGTTATCTCCCTGGAAACCCAGCATTGTGTCTCCAGAGCATCCCAGTCACCATGTAACCAGGCACTGACAAAGGGCGTCTCACTTCAATGTGCCTGTGTGCACTTTTTGAAAAGTTTTTCGGGTTCTGCAACTGACATTAAAGTGCCCCTAACTTTTTTGTCATGGTGGTCTGGTTCCTAGGGACTCATTGTTTCAGTCACTGTGCCTTTGTGTTGGTAAATACAGGGCGAACCATAATGTTGGGACAAATTTTAAATGCTAGTATCTTGTATTGTAAAATGTAAAATGGCATAGAGTGCCAAATATATTTATTATATAGCTGATAGACAGAAGTACAACATATCATCAAAGTTTATACAATTTCTTCCTCATAATGTAATTAACACGAAAAGAAATTGCGCACATATCATATATTTACGACATTATGATGGTTACCTCTCATGTCATTAATATATTTGGTACTTTTTTAGCTTTCCTTGTAAAGATATTTCTCTACACTACAGACAGATGACATGCTTTCAGTTCTGTGCATCTGTTCCTAATCAAATGACAATTTGTAGATCTGCCTACAGACACTGAGAGGTCCAAACTCTCAATCCTGTGAGTTTATGCTGTTATTTTTGAGTGGTGCTGGCATTGATCGCTTTTCCCTGAATGGTTTTTGTCTGAGCATCCATGTTCAGAGGGAGGCTGAAGGTGGGAGAAGAAAGGATGAAAAAAAGAGATGGAGAGTATTACATGAAACCAAGTGCTTTCTTTCTTTTTTTTCATTCTTGGGGTTAACTGGGGGGCTGTGTTCTTACTGACACCACACATAGCCTACAGAGGAGCAGGCTGTGATGCTGGAACACAAAAATATGAAAAGAAACAACCACAATAGAATGTAAGAGTGCTTTGATTTGCCAGAGTGAAAGAGAGACACTAGTGAAATACAAAATTCAGCTTCAGAAAAGACAGAAAAGTAAGATCTGCTTCTCCCTACACTCTCTCTCCCTTATATGTTCTGTTTCAATAATGTAGGATGTAGCCAACTCATGTTTTTCAGTGGTTATCTCTGCAATTGCTACTGTGTTGCAATAGAAGACCTTTAAATGTTGTAACAGTAATGTAGGAAACATTTGCTGTATCTTTGGCTTTTATCCTTTGGCTATCACTCATACGCATTGGCCAGTGGGTTTAGATCTCATTCCCAGACAAAGCATATGCGTGCAATGGTAGACAAAGACGCTTATACAGGAATATAAAGGAAAAAACACACCGGGGCATGTTTTCACAACATGTAGATTTCTGAAGGTGGAAAAACTTCCTGACATTAACAGATAAGTATAGCTTCTAAAAAAAGTCAACATTAATCCCAAAATTAGCATCAACATAGTGTGGGATGCTACAGACGATAAACACACACGGAATACACCCCACTCACATGCTACATTGTAACATTAATTATATACACTTCTAACATGACTCATCACAACACTGCAGAAAGTTCTGTCGAACTGAATGGGGGTATTCCATAGGTGTTCATAGGCGTGATATTTCTAAATAACAGACCGTTGCTATGTATAACAGGCTTGAGGCAGCAAGAAGAGGATGTTGCTATGTCAATGCATTTCAAACCAATGATTTAATGGAGTTTAGCTGAAAAAAAAAAACATTTGGAATCACTATTTATTTATTTATTTTGCAAATACGCAAATAGTAATAAATAGCCGTGTAATGAGCAGGATAATGTACAGTATGTCAATATCGCCTGATTAAAGTGATTCAAGACCCCTCTACTTCATGCAGGGGCCTGTATCACTCTGCCTCTAGGATGGCTCTGGGTTTATTTTACAATATTAAACATCTCATACATTATCCATCACCTGCTATCATATGCATCGCACGTTTTGCACATTTCACATTCTATAGTATTTCTCCACGAGAGAGGCTGCATTGGTCTGGACATCAGCTTTTCATAAAGCGTAAGTTGGTTTTTGGTTTTACAAGCATAAAGTAACAAAGTCAATACACAGTCTCCAGGTATTATGGGTGTTTACTGATGTTGGTAAGGCCTAGGCCTCCAGGAGAGTCATCCAGATCCCTAATGTTGCAAACATAGTGGTTTTACTCCTTGGAGGGTGGTGCTTATGAGATCCAAATGTGGGTTTGATATTAGGAAACCCAGAACAATTGTTTTGCATTCATAGAAGCAACCCACTCCCTGGCATGATATGCCATCAAAGGTAAAAAATCCAGTCTGGGCCTATACTTTGCCACATAAGAAGAGAGTGGCATATTCTGTCCTACCTGCAGAATGGGTCATAATCACATAGCTGTACTGGACACTCTACACTGTTCTCCCTGTGGACCCTTCTGTTGCATGTGGACATTTATATTTGGGGAGTCCACGGAAAAAACGGGGAATAGTCAGAAAGTCACACTTTTCAAGTTACTCCCCTTGTCGGTAGTTGCATTGAAACCCCAGCTTTTTCAAAAGTAATCCTGTGAATAAACAAGCATAGTTTCGAGCTAAAAGCATTTCAAAATAGTATTTACTTAGTAAAATTAGATAAAAAATCATCAGTGTTGTAAATAGCATTTTCTGATTCTGCATTTTGCAGTTTCTGCATTTTCTGACCACGCCCGTTTTGGCTCTTTATTGGGGTGCAGGTGCTCTATGGTGGCCAAGCTCAAACTGGCCACTTGTGTCCAAGCCTCCCACAAAGGCCCCATATTAGTTTATTGCTGATGCAAAAGTGAAAGCTGTGCCCCTTTTAAAAGACATCATTTTGGCTCTGCACTCTGCTAAATGGGCTGGAGAGCTTTAAGCTGTCAATTATTAATGGTTGTTTACAGTGGAGGGCAGACGGCGCAGAGGTGTCATTTTGGCCTCACCTTGCCTTTTTCCCAGAAGTGCTTAATCCCCATTGTTTGAAGCTGTGCCCGGGGGTGGCACAGCATCAAGCCTCCTCCTCTCGCAGATAGACAGGGAGGACTCGTAGCGGTGGGATGGAGTGAGTAGCTATATGAGGTGCTTTTTGTAGTCCTTTTTATATCCAAATTTCTATCCAAATTTGGGACCCTTAATGTCTTTTCACAACCTGCCCATGAAAAGCACAAGAGCATGCTCACCATGGTTTTACAGTGCCTGTTGACTGAGTAGCTGCACAATACGAGGTCCTTTTTGTAGGGTTAGCATGATCGGACAGTAATGGCCTATGCAAAAACACTACCCTTAATGTCTTTTTGTAGGGGCCTATCCAATTATGTGACTCTTTAAGTTTTTTCACAATCTGCCTATCAAAAGCACAAGCATATGCTCCCCATGGTTTTGTAGGCCTATGTAGCAAAGCCAACAAGGCACAAGTAAGGCATGTAATTATGTAATTCGGTGTGTTTCAGTTATAATTTTCAAACTCCTTTGTGTCTATTTATATAGCTCATGTCAGTGCTGTATATTTCTGTTAATAATTAGCGTGTTTTTCTCAGTCTTTGAAGTCTTAGCTCCTCCTGACCTTGTTTTAAGCATCACTGTATGAGAACTCTACCGTGTCGTCATTCTCCTTCGAGTGTTTTGTTTGTGCTTCCCTCTGAATAAATGGAACAGGAGGTCAAAGCCATGGCTAACTCTGGAGCATTGCTACACTAACTATATATTTCAATTAAAGCTAACTTTAAAAGTTTAAGTATATGAACTTGTACTTAAACTTTTAAAGTTAGCTTTAATAAAAATATATAGTTAATGTACTCAAAACTATTGACGCAATCAGTTACATCAAAAGTTTTGAGTTGTATTGACAATCCGGTTTTATAGTGTAGAGTTTATTTGGAATAACAGGAGCATTCTCTACAAAAACAAGTCTCTCGTGGATAATTGGTGTAGAACTGCCACATTTCTTTTGGGCCATTTTGTGTGCATTGGGTTTCTAAATAAACAAGCCTACATGGTAGGTACAAATGCACATAAGCTTTTTCTTGATGAAACATAGGCTTTTTGTTAATGAGTCATAGGCTTTTTATTGAAGAGTTTGGCATGGTTGTTGGCAGTGGTGCCACTAAAAATTGTGGGCCCCACCCCTACCATGTTGTAGTCCTTTGCATGCCCCTGTAAAGCTCTGGGTTCCATGAATTGCCATGGCATACCCTGGCTGTTAGCGGTGTGGTTGTGGTTGTATACCGCTGCAGTGGGTCAAACAACAGAGCAGTTAGACATCACCTTCAAGCAGATATTGTCCCAGCGTAGTTAACAAAAACATACCTTGGAATAAAGAGTAGTGCAGATGCAAATGTGCAGAAAAACGAGTTTATTGGAAACAAACATTACTTTCCTGTGTTTATATATGACTGAAAGCTGTAAAGAGAAACCATCTGCTTCTATGGTGCATCTACTTTAATGCGACACCTGCATTAAAGAAAATGTGTAGTATGTGCCAACAATGTGTGGCTGAATGTCTCTTGCTTTCACTATGTACTTTTTATAGTCCTAATCCTAACCCTAACTTTGAACTAGAAATTAGGGTGGTATCTGAATGCCCTAGTTCAGTAATGCAGATGAATAATGGTTGTCAATGAAGGTCCCCCTTCCCTAATAGCCCATTTTCAAGCACAAAAGGGCTATTACTGTACCTCCATAAGGTGGTCAAAAGTATTGTTTGCCACCCTCATAACTTAACATGCACTTTCCTGATTTACCTCTTTTTTATATAAGGTGAGGGTCATCATAACGTTGTCCTTCTCAGGATCCAGGATTACATTTGCAACTTTTTTATATAATTACAAATGACTGCTGTCTTGAATAGATAATGGCAGTTATTTATTTATTTATTTATTTGCTTGAAAACCAGAGCTCCACTGGGGGGCACTCTTTTATCAGGAAAAGTTCTATTCTCCACAGATGAAGGCAGTCTGTTCATAGATGATATTGTTGATTTTCGATCATCAATATCAAATATATTATATCAAATATCAAACAATATCATATTATAATATCATATTACCACCATATCATATCACATGATCACATCATATGATATTGTTGATTTTCGATCATCAATATCAAATATATTATATCAAATATCAAACAATATCATATGATATAATATCAAATATCAACAACATCCAATGTATTTAAGATCAATAATATTATTAATTTTCTTTCTTACTTTTAAAGAGAGAGAAAGATGTTGTGATACACATGTAACTCATTTACACAATCTATACAAATACCTTAGTGGCAGAATATTTAATGTCATATGTTCCGAAATGTATCGCTAAAACATAAAGTTCATCATTGGGTTGAAGGGCAATACACTGACAGTATGTGACACATTATAAAAAGCACACCAAGGAACACATAAAATAATTGCAGGTTATTAATAATGGAATGTCTTAGTGTCAGAAAGCCCTGTTTTTAATGTTATAATGGCCCCAAATGGACCCAACATTAAGGCTTCACATTTGTGGATACATTATCTGTAGGTATCTATAGACTGCTCATCCACAAATATCAATGTTCAAGGCATTTTTGTACTTGTTTCCTGTTCACTGATGAATGCACTAGATACAGGACAAGGCATGTATCACAGGAAGTTACTACCAGTCAGGCTGGTGAAGTTGATGAACTTTGTTTAGACAAGTGCTGAGAATGATTCCTTGTTTTGCCCAATCGCACCATTTTTACATGAGCTGTGCGTCAGAGTGTAGGTGTGGGTGACGTTGGCATATAAAATTCCCCCTTTTTATGCAAGGGTTCTGAATGCGCCCCTGCATGCATTGTTTAGCAATGCAATTCAGGAATTAGGTGTCTGACAGAGCTAACCATGGCTGCATTGTGATCATAGATAGAGATCTGTCCATTACCTAAGGATGCAAAAAAGGTGTTCTATCACATTTTCTTTTATTGTTTGCAAGGTCCTGAATATAATTGTAAATTCTCACAACAATCACTGGTTGGTGTAGAATAACCAAGTTACAAAATTTATCTCAAAGTATGAGGAGTAGCCTTTTACATCATGGTCGTCAGCTCCATGCCATTATGAATTATTCACATACGGCCAACATGCAAGTGGAGCTCTATCCTTAAATTGCCTGGCAGGAGGGAACTGTAGGCCATTTTTAAGCCCACTTTCCCAAGTTCATTGTGATGTGACCCATTTGATTCTGAATGAAGTGAACACTGGGGCATGGAAGAATGACGTCAATTTTTTATTCCCTAGTACAGTATGTAGTGTTCAATGTGAAATACAGTGTCTGTAGTGGGCTGCGTGGCTTCAGAAGTAATAATGTTTTTCCAGGCATTCACTAAATCAGCCCATTCTAATTACCACAAGTCCACAGGAAAATGTTGTTGTGTCAGTAGTAGTCAGTAATAGAATACACATTGTATTCAGTCCAGCCATATCTGATGGTGTTCTCTGAAGGATCCTGGCAGTTTGGATTCATTCTGCAGTGTGGTATGTTATGTATTTTATTGACAGACACAAAGTCTGCGTATATTGTATAACAAGCTGTTTGACACTAAAATCATGTGTTTCTCAATTGTGTCCAGATGAAAGATGGTCAATGAAGTATGGTGTTGTTGCTCTTGAGGTTTCTTTGGTTTCCATGTGGAAGGGAAAAAAATCCAAACACAGTTTACTCCTCAGCTTCTTCTGAATGGTACCGTTTATAAGACCCACATGGACCTGTCGCTGTGCTCAACATGAAAAGAAACTGAAAATTCTTTCTTGGAGAGTAAGTTCAGGAAATGTGGTTGATCAGTATCAGTCAGAATACCGCATACATGACATAACTGAAAAAAGATGCAGGAAGAAGATCGAAGATGAGAATTTCTGAGATTGCAGACATTTTTTTAAGCTTAACTTAACTGATCTGTAGATTTGGGAAAACTTAACTGACTTGTAGGTGTGAGAAAAAAACCCCATCAGAGGCGGAAAAGAAAAGAAAAGAAACACCTTGTCATCACATCGGTGAATGCAAAACTGCAGAGGCCCCGATTCTCTGGGGCCAACACTTCACACATCGCTTGACAGTTCTCTCAGAGGCAACACTCTCTTTCTCCATGTCTTACTTTAGAGGGAGGATTGGCCCATGAAGACAGAGCAAGCCTGGCGTATTTAAGCGTCCACGTCTGTGAAAACGCTCTGAGGACCCGCAACCAGGGCCAGATAGGCATCTACACCACGTTTGCAAGATTTTGGCTGGCACTTGATAAATCGCGCAATCAGGCAAACGAAACGTCCTGTCAGTGGGGGAAATAAATAAAGTGATCATGTGCTAAATCACCATCTAAAGGCTCTCATCTCCTGAGGGCAATAGAGCACCACGCTCATCGGGTTTTATAAGTACACAAATGGGATCTGTGCAGCCAAAACAATTCATTATGTGAATTATTCCTATCATGACTTTGTCAAGACTGGTCAAAAAAAGTTTGAAACTGAGAAGGATGGTAAAACTTTCCTCTTCTGCTTCTTGAGAACTTCACGAAAAAAAAGCATTGGCTTTTTATAATTTCTAATTATTACCAGATATTTGGGTCATATTTTTGTCTTTTGTCTAAGCAACCTGTTTTTTTTAGCCCAATGTTGTCAGTGTGACCAACTTCAGTGTGTTTGTTTGTGATCCCATCACAGTTCTCTGACATCGCTAAGACTACTGCTTACTTACATATGCCCCCCAGGCAAAACTTGCTTGCCATCAGACATGACGCGTGACAGCCAAATTTCATGAATCACATGACATCATGGGAAGGAAACGAGAAAGCATGTAGCTCTCTGACAGACACAGACCAGAGACTAGACGAGTCTCTTTCATAGACATATGTTGTCCATTTCTGAGAACACATCTGTCTGGTTGATATCACTATATTGCAACCGCTGTCAATCAAGATAAAAATATATACAGACAGAACATGCCATGGGCTATTGTGTCAGTGTGCCAGTAAATGTTGACATAAGATGAAGCTTAAAGGATTTTGACCTTCTGTCATGTGAGAATGTTGACTCACTGCAGTCTTTTTTTTACTGAATATTTTTTACCTCTTATAGTTTCCCTCTCATGGGTTCTATTGAATTCTCTGAAGTAACACAACACGAACATACCCACCCACCCACACACACACACACACACACACACACACACACACACACACACAAAACCACCTATTATATACATGACAATGTTGAGTCACTACATCCATTTTTTTACTGAATATTTTTATCTCTTCTAGTTACCCCATTTAGAAGTTACCCTGATCCATTGAATTCCCTATAGCAACACAACACAACACAACAGAACACACACACACAAACACAGACACACAGACACAGACACACACACACACACACACACACACACACACACACACACACACACACACACACACACACACACACACACTCACTCATTAACTACACTACATCCTTTAGGGACAGTGCCTAGCTGAGGACACACATTTTCTCTATCATTTCTGAGCCAGGGTCATTACTGCAAACTTGCAAAACTCTGCTTTAGTCTTAATTAAACTTTAATGAGGACCTTTGCTTGTCTCATTCTGAGAAGCACAATACAATTGATCTCGAGGGAGTGCATGAGATGGCAGCTTGCCACAGCCATTGCCAGTAAGCAACCCAGGCCTTCCACTCCATGTTAACATATCCAACACACACAGGCAGCGCAAACTCGTCTGATGATCCTGAAATGCTGGGGGAAATTGGTGTGACTCCAGCTTTTTTCAGAAGGGAACACATCTCAGCTGTTCTGTTACAACAACCAACACCTGTTTCTGCTTAAAGCATGCCAACAAATGCAAAAAAAATAAAAAATAAAATACACCCTTTAATCCAATATTGAATGTTAAACTTTTTTACTCCGTTCAAGTCCTGGTGTTGTTCGCTTTCTCTTGCAGTTATAGTGTGTGAACAGGCTGTTGCCATCAGGGCACAGGGGTACAATAAAGCGACTTATCCTCCACCACCACGTCGCTAGAACGTCCAGGAACATTCGGAACCTTCCAGACAGCTGTGTTCTTCACTCACCCAGTTTCATTGGTCAGCAGAAGACACAGAGAGAGAGAGAGAGAGAGAGAGGACGGGTTTGTCTCATAACACAACACAACACTCCTCAAGGAGCTGCAGAGTTAGTGCAGACAGAGCCTGTGTGTGTGTGTGTGTGTGTGTGTGTGTGTGTGTGTGTGTGTGTGTGTGTGTGTGTGTGTGTGTTGTGTGTGTTGTGTGTGCGTGTGTGTGTGTGTTGTGTGTGTGTACTGTACAGTATGTGTGTGTAGAGAACATCATCTCCTGAGACACATTATGGACACCATGAGTGAGCCACCTGAGTCTGGTCTCACAGCAGGACTGTACTTCTGTAGTGCATCTGCATTTTAACAGATGTGAGGACATATAGAGAAAGAAAGAGAGAGAGAGAGGGAGAGAGAGAGAGAGAAATAGTATGTGTGTGTATGTGAGAGAAAGAAAGAGAGAGAAAACGTATGTGTTTGTGTGTGTGAGAGAGAGAGAGCGAGAGAGAGAGAGATAGAGAGAGAGAAAAATAGCATGTGTGTGTATGTGAGAGAAAGAAAGAGAGACAAAAAGTATGTGTTTGTGCGTGTGTGTGTGAGAGAGAGAGCGAGAGAGTAAGAGAGAGAGAGAGAGAGTGAGAGAGAAAAAGAGAGAGAGAGAAGAGAAAGAGAGAGAGAACCTTAGGGGAGTGGGATCGAGCATCTAATCTTCTCGAGCAGCTCACTGCTGTAACTGCTGACCCGGTTTGATATCAAAGTTTCAACCATTTACCACCATATCTCACTGCAGGGCAGGCATTTAGCCCATGTAAAGAACAGACTAATTTAGAGACCATGATTGAAAACAGATTGAGATACGAGGCTATAAATATTCTCTTAATTTATCACTACATGAACAACTGCTGGCCTTGGATTCAGTGTGATTATCTGTAATATCGTATTTCACATGGGGTTTAGCCAAGTTGTGTGTGTGTTTTTTTTAAAGTAATTACACGGTTTGTATGTGCCTTGTGAATGTAAGCTTAAAGTAGGCTTGTAGGCTTGAAGTTTTTATAATGATAATGATATTATGCAGGGTCATAACCTGTATCCATAATCCATATTATGAAAGCTCTGACCAAGGCCCAAGATCCATTTGTGGAGGAAGATTTCATTCCCTGTTTTGTATCGAATTTTGGATACACACTTAGCTGTAGGTACACAATATACAATAGTACTGTGAAAACAATGGGAGGAGACGAAGGCACACTTGAGGTAGTTGAAGGTAAAAAAAATGTTGCTGTTTGCTCTGAGTGAGTTGAATGAATAAACAGGCAGGCCTCTCCATGGCTGACTGTATACCTAGTCAGGCGGATAATTGCTCTCTAGGCCTCCCTCGGACAACACAATAATGAAGTTCTGTTCCACGCAAGCAAAGCAGCCAATTACCGGCACGTCAGTAACAACACCTTGGCTCAGTCTCCTTACAAGTGCTTTCCCTGTTCCCAATGTGTGTGTGTGTGGTGCGGGGGGGTTGGGGGGTGGAGTGGGTGTGGGTATGTGTTTGTGTGTGTGGGTATATCTGTGTGTGTGTGCGTGTGTGTTTGTGCAGTGCAAAGCCTTATATTGTTGCACTGAGTCTATGTGTGTGTGTGTGTGTGTATGTGGGTGTGTGTGTGTGTGCAGTGTTATTGTGGCATAATACAGCTCTACAGAAACCATTCAGTGTTTTTTTGTGTCTTTTGTGTGAGGCTATCTCCAGCAGAGCCTTCATAGGGGCCGCACTGAGACATGTTGCATGACGGGCCAGTGTCTTAAATACACAGGGTGTCCTTGTAAACACGAGGGTCTGGACGCATCACTCATGGAGCAGCACACACATAAATATTTACTTAGGGAATCTGTCAGGCCCGGAGTTGTTTCCGTCGTGGGTTAACCTCTGAGTTTCGCCCTGCGTCGCACACAGTGGAATGTTTTTTTTTTTACTTTGATGTTATTACGCCGAGGGATTTGTGCAGGCACCCACGTCGGGTCCTGACATCTCCAGTAATGTGATACTGCTGTAAAGTTTGCCATAAACTGTGCTTTGCTGTGTACAAACTACATGCAATTTCTACTGTTATTGTTATGAAGAAAAATGTTGTAAAAATGACACACACATTACCACTCATCATTCAGACCAGTGGCCGTGTGGAGCCTACACGCTCTTACTCACAGGGGGTACTCTTTTCTCTTTTGTCTCTAAGAGCCTGTGTGTGTGTGTGTGTGTGTGTGTGGTTGTTTGTGTGTGTGTGTGTGTGTGTGTGTGTGTGTATGTGTGTGTCTGTGTATGTGTGTGTGTCCATAGAGATTAATGAACGTCTCCATTAACCAAGCAACAAACTGCTTGTCTAAAACGTGTTAATGTGAAGCACAGAAAGCTACACATATCTCCAGAAAGGCACTCAGAGGGATTTTGCTCTCCTGCCATGCTGTGCCACACACACACACACACACACACACACACACACACACACACACACACACACACACACACACACGCAAACACAGCTCTCTCACACGGTCATGATAGCTGAACACAACCAGCTTGATCGCTGGCACTGGTGTAAAGAAAGATGGTGCTGATTGCACCGTGGGACTCTCCACTGGCGGAAAGAGAGAGAGAGAGAGAGAGAGAGAGAGAGAGAGAGAGGGAGGGAGAGAGAGAGAAAGAAAGAATGAGAGAGAAAGAAGAGAGAAGCCACACAGGGTAGGCCTCGCAGAAACCGGTGCAATTCAGATTTCTCAATTTTGCTCGACTTTGGCGGTGGCGTTTTGAAGTTTTCGCGAGCACTTCATCCCCACAGATGTCCAGGCCGTAAACCCTTAACCCACAACCCCAACCCCCCCCCAGAACTGTCCCCCTCCAGGACACACACATACACACACACACACACACACACACACACACACCAACCCCCCCGTCCCCCTCCCCCCTGCATGTGCTTTCCAAAGGATCTCCCACTGAAGCGTGACCAAATCTGCCTCATCTCGGCCCGAGCTTCCGAAGGGAGTTTCCCCACGGCAACTATGCAACAGCTGTAGAAATAACAGTGATAAACAGTTTCACTGGGCTCCAGGGGCCTCCTCTCCCGCTCCAATTAAGTGCTCAGGACACCAGCTAAGCCCTGCAGGAGGAGGAGGAGGCCCCTCTGGCCAGAGGAGGAAAAAAGGGTAGCCCACTTCAGTCTCTTTTTCTGAGGGGGGGGGCTAGAGGGGGCGACCCGACGACCACCACACCCGACCACCGCACTCTGTGGTGGCGGAGGACACACACGGCTGCTCTTCTTCAAGGAGCGAATTGTTTCCACGCCGAGCTGTCCGCTGTCGTGTTGCGTTGGTGCTGTTGCAGTCAGCAGCAGAGATTGAGGGCTGTTGCGCATCGTTTCCAGAGAACACTCACACAGTTAGCGTGGGCAGAGGTCGAAGGTCAACGCAGAGAGAGCATGCAAACAGAGGCATTAATAACGGCGAATGTTTAAGCTGCTTTCGGTTAACTAAACACAGGCACTAGTCTGGTGACTCACTGGGCCTTTCTCAGTGATCTTTAAAAGAGAAAAACACTTTCTTGGCTCTTGGCTCTAACGAGCTGTTTTGTACAATGTATAATTTGTAGGAGTACATAGGAAGTTGTGTAACAACACACCTGCGGTGTAAGACATTTTGTGGAAATGTGTGTGTAGGCCTTGTGAGCAACAGCTTATTGTAAAATTGTAGTCAGGAAAAAGATATGTGATGTGATGTTCTCATGTGATGGCCCTGAGTTAAGGGGTTTTGGGGGGATTTCTGTTGTAGACCAAGGATGACAAAGCACAAAGTTCAGCTCACAAATCTTTAAAACCTCAAAACACAGTCAGGCATCGGAGGGGCCTCTAGGCACCAAAATGGCACCTTGCGTGTTTGTGACACCTTGTCAGTTCTCACCAGTCTTACATTCCTCCAAGTATCAGTCAGAGTTTGGCATGGCTGCCATCCATGGGGGATTCAGATAGAAACCTGGAATCCAGCTGGACAAGTTGAGGGTTTCTGAGAGTGGCCTGATGTAGTCCTCCATGCTTCTCAGACACGCCAACTATTTGAGATAAACACATTCTTTTTCGTTTTTTGGCATGTGACTCTTCCATGTGACTTTCCTTTTAACGAAATGCTGTAGGCGACGAGCTTGAAGCCCGTTCGGGAGACAGAGCCTCTAACGCCCACGAGAGCAAGTGAGGTTGGGGATTAGCATTGCATGTCACCTTGCTGTGTCTCTCTCTCTCTCATGCAAGCTCATGATTATTACTCGATGGGGGCCAGTGGAAAAATGACACCCCCCCCCTATTCAGCTGGGCTCCCAGTTTCCATTTTCACTGCATGCGTTTTCAAGGCTAATGTAATAAATGTCTGATTCTATCATATGCATTTATGGGATTCCACGAGACACATATGGAAAACACTGGAGGACAGAGCGCCCCATCTTTATGTGCGTTCCTGCTAGCAGCTCTGCTCTGCTCTCTCTTTAGGAGGAGAGGGGGCGGCGGCGGCTTCCATAAAGCACTGTTCTGTAATCGTGATAGGCTTCATGTGGCTCAATATGTACGGCTCTCACAGAGCCTGGGCTAAGACCACTGTTGATCAATGTCCAGTGTTTAGTTGATGTAACTCTCGTGTTGTTTTGGTAAGCTGATTTTCGGAAAACATGTTAATTGTTATTTCTCCAGATCCTTGTACAAGTGCTTATGTTGGCCCACGTGGCATGTGAATAATCTTTTGCTATGATATCCATTTACCCGCCCACCCGCACGCATGCACACACACACACACACACATACACATACACACTCACACACACACACTCACACACACACACACACACACATATACATACACACTCACTCACACACACATACACATACACATACACACTCACTCCCACACACACACACACACACACTTGTGTATGCACTGCCATTTTAGTGTACACTTGTAATGGCACACATTCAACGAGGCCTTTTTGTTCTTTCAAATGGCCTAGAAACTAAATTTCACTCTCCTGAAATTATTCCAACAGACCGTATACTCCCAGACGAGGCGTAACTCTGCAAATAGCATCAGTGCGTCCAAGCTCAGTGGTCAGCATGACAGAGCTGTCTGCATTGTGGAAACGAGTGGGCCTTCACATAGCTGGACGATTTTCTGAATACTCAGTAGCTCTGAACAAAAATCTTTGTTATTTAGTTTGCCGATGTTGTCACGTTATCATTTTCATGCACATTTTTTGTATGTTTTCTGTGCCAGTTTAAACATGCATAATTTAGATCATCATTGGACTGTGTTCATGTCTGTCAAGCCTGTGCTCATATCCCAGACGATTTTATTCCATAAAGAACTTACACACCCCCATACTCGTCGCTTTCTCTCTTCACCAAGCACCAAATAAGTCTTTGCAGTAACCGCATCATCCCAGGGGCACTTTGCCTCTCCTTTCTACAGAAAAAATTACTCCTATTACTTTTTTCGACTACACAGTAAGTCTAAATGCAGTGTTCAATCCATCACGTTTGTAAACAAAACACACTTAACCCATTTTAATAACCATACTAAACAAATGTACACACTAGATATGTTGTTGATTCCCATCTCGATTTCATGAAGGCAGTGGTACGAATAATGAGGGGAGGGAGCAGCTAGTTCACAGTGCAGTGTTTTTTGAATAATGCCTTAGTTTCCTGGGACTACGTCTGCAAGTTTTAAATTAATGAGGGGGCCAGTGTCTATTTTTCAGGACCTTGTTCTGAATTTTAATGTGCGCTCAGGGTAATAAAAAAAACACCAATGTCAGAGGTTCTCCTAGCCTTCCCAGTTCAGATATTTTTACATCAGTAAGATGATTGAGTGTTCATCTAAAGATGTATTATTTATAAATAGTAATTTCGTTTGCTGTTACTGCTGTAGCAAAGCATATTTAATCTGTACACGGGTCACTATTTAAGTGTGGATCTAAAGTGCTGTTTATATAATCCCTGTCAAATCATACAAAATTCATGATAATACATCAAGTTTACTCCAGCAGGACCTTGGAAAAAAAAGAAGAATAAGAAGAAGAAGAAAAAAGAAGAAGAAGAAGAAGAAGAAGAAGAAGAAGAAGAAGAAGAAGAAGAAGAAGAAGAAGAAGAAGAAAACAAAGAGGTAGTGGGAGATCCACAGAATGTTTCCACTCATCTGTGAAAAGCGACTTGCTGTGTGGGGGTGAAATAAAGGGCTGGAGGGGAAAAGCATCCCCCGTCTGTCCATCCTTGCTCAAGCACTTACACTTCAGGATCAGGCCAGCCTGCTGTGGGGAGCGTTGAGCTTGCAGGAAGAAATGAGGCAGAATATTTTGTTTCATTTTCCTGCTCGTCAGCTCATAAGGAAGGATATATGCTTATATATATGTGCATAAGGAGTCCTCACATCATTAGGCTACTGTGAACACGTACTGCACCGTGAGTTGCTTCAGTGGATTTAGCATGGCAGGAATGCTGGTTATGCTGTGTGAACTTCCCTTCTAATCAGGCATAGAGGCATATATGCACAGTTGCCCTATCAGTCCCTTGAACTGTGGACCTTTTTCTAAGTTACATAATAATGAGTCATTCCTTCCTCCAGCAATCCATCATACAAATCACTTCCTGCAGAATCGCAAGGTGCAGGCGTAAATAGTGTATGAGTGTGCAGTGTGGATATTGAACGACAGAGGTCTTCAACTGGGGGTCCGTGTCCGCCAGGGAGTTGAGAGTGACTGCGGGGCTTCCCCCAAAATTATTTTATACTAGCTTTTCCCTTACCACCTGCTAAACAAGATAGCAAAATGTTTTCTATATTTTAAAATATAATTTGCCCAAAAAATATAATTTAATGGCTTTGCATTCTATATACCATTGTAAAGGTGCTGGTCCAGATTAATAATCAAGACAATGCCATAGTCTACAGTATGTGATAGGGAGTCCCTCTACAGTGTCTACAACAGCCAAGCGATCCTTGGCTTAAAAAAAACATTGAAGACTTTGAGTTCTAAGATGCTTTGTATAGGTCCAACAACAAAGCAGTACTTTTGCTGTTTAACAAATAATAGGTGGTTGCCTGCGCTTGCTGTAGCTCTTCCAGGCTGGGAGGGGACCGTACAAGGTTCTTGGTTATTTTTAGAGCACAACACAGAGGTAGTTTCTCCCTGCTCTGTTTAGAAGTGAACTATTTACCTCGGCCTACATTCCAAGAAGTAGACGATGTCACTGCCGCCTTAGGTGGTTACAGCTCGAGTTCCACTTCTGGACCCACAATACCTGAGTTGTTAGGTCATTCACCCAGTCAACATGTAGTTCTGGGTACTGATTAACTGCAGCACTCTTTACACTTTCTGAATGGTGGAGATGTGAGGGCATTCAGTGGTGCACAATTTTAAGATCCTTGGTGATTTATAAATGAAAGATTGGCGTATGCATGCTTTTTGTGAGCATACATTCGATTACTCACACTTATGATCATTTCAGAAAAGTTCTTACAGTAGGTCAAATGAAAGATGGTTTCTACGCAGCATTTTCATAAATGATGCTCCATTTATAACTTGAGTGCAGATGGTCAGATACAATATCATGTAGCTATTGTTAACAGCTGGCATTACAAGACAAGGATCACAATGTCCAGCTGTAGCGTACGGTGGCCATCAAGGGCCAAACACACTGCAACGGCCCAATGTATCTCAGTTACAGAAAACAGCTTCAAGTACAGAAACCATGCAAATGCACAAACTAGGTAATAGGGACGCATTGGGCTGTTGCAGTGTGTTTGGCCCTTGTCGGCCACCATTGTAATATATTACTCAGGCACAGTTACTAGTAACTTAACTTTGTCTCTTCCAAGGTCCATACCCAATGTAGGCTAAGATGTCTTATCATCTGGTTAACAGAAGGACAAGAATGATAAATGTCATGTAGTAAGTTACTTTTAACTGCTGAACTGAGAGGAACTTGTCTGGACAACAAACACAGAGGTAAAACATATGAACTGAAGGCTTCTCTAATTTTCCAGCTAGTTGGGAGTTCATTTGAGTTCAACTCTTTCAATTTACTTTACTTTTGTACTTCAGTTCTACTTGTGATACACCCTCATTACCTACATAACATTGTAAAGGCACAACAGCCAAGCTTTACTAACTGTTTACTGTTAACTGTAACACATGGCTAGTAATACATAGGTGTCTGAATTGTCTGATCATATCTTGAGCTCTGATTCTAAAGTGGATTTTTATGACAGAAAATCCCTGCACCTGGTATAAGCCTTGCCAACCAGGGTGGACAGTGGGGTGGCCATTACTTTGATAGACACCTACATACATAGGCTATGTATTTCTGTACAGATATATTAACTGTAATGTACTGTAGTTAGGTGTGTAGCGTCATACACACTTATCTGGGCAACATCTACATGTTTTAAAAGTGGAATGGATTAGAGAGGACAGTATATAATAAAGCAAAACAGTTTGCCTGATATTTCACTAATATGCTTCAAGCTAATTTGGAGAACACAAACTGAGAAAAATCTAACCAATTTGTAAAAAATATTTGAAGTAATGCTGTTGTTGCCAGTGATAAGTGGTATAATGGTTACCACATTGGAGACAAGGATGAACGGTCAATAAGACTAAAATATTTCACACACTAGGTTGGGAATGAGCAGTTTCATTTAATGGAAATTCAATGAAGGTTTTGGAAGAAAAAAAAAAACAAACAAAACCAAAAAATAAAAGTAATCGTGGCCATTGTGTAATGGTCTTGTTTGACATCTCCATTCATGCACTTCTCTGCACATTGGGGTGCAATGGGCATGCCTGCGTTTTTTTGTCCATGTGTGTCGTTGTCATGCAGCTTGGGTTCGGCGCTTCAGCTTTCTTCTTCAGCATGGCTCCTAGAAATCAATCAATCAATCTCGCATCTCTTTACCGTCACATGGAGCTGTAGAGCTACAGGCTTGCGTATTGCTGCAGCAGCTCAGTCAGCCAAGTGTGTTATGTTGCACTGCATGGAATACAACTGCAAAAAAGTGACAGATACTCAGGCGTTTTTTGAAAAAAAAAAAAGAAGAAGGAGTGGGTCTGCACAAAATCAGCATCTGGTAAGTACAGTGGGATCTAGCACAGAAGGCCATGGGGGAGCCCAAGTAGATGAAACACAGAGAAAACACTTTACCATTTTTTTTAAAACTGTAAATCAGAGAACGGATGTTTTTTTTGTGTGAAATATTTACATAAATCAATAGACACATCTTGGTTTGAAAGCAATGCACCATGGGGTATTTGTGAAATGGCTGATGCCCGTATTGGGCAAGTTTCATTATTATTATTTTTTTTTTTACACTGTTACACTAAAACCACCATACAACCAAGTACATTGGCAATGTACATTTATTTATATTATTGTTATGCTGTAATGACAAGCCATGTAAGTTGTGAATGGTGAAAAAATAAACAATAAAACATTGAGCAAAGAAAAAAAAAATACAAGTAAACTATTAAAATATAGAATTTATGATCGTCTATGTAAGGCCCACATAATAAATACAAACATAAATAAATAAATAAATTAAATAAATACAAATAACTGTAAATGCATCTTCAATGGGCCGCTGTATAAAATGTCAATCATTGATAGGAGGGACTCAGAGAGAGACATAATAGTAACATAATAAGGCTGATTGTGGCAGGAGTCAAACATTGGTGCTAGTTATCTGCAATTGATCAGTGTGCACAAGGTCCTGCAGACTGAAGAGCATCTACATGTACAAACAGGGAAATGAATATGCATGTCAGTAATATTAGTCATTTCAGAAGGCTGCCATGACTTTTTTTTCTCTCAATATGCATAACTCCCAAATGTACATTTGGGGATAGTAACAAAATAAAATACTTCCTTTCATAACGACATTTACACTAAAATAAGTCCTCCTTACACAGAGTATGAACAATAACTCTGAAAGAAAAGTGGATGTTTAATATATGAAACACAAAAAAGGAACACTTTGGATAATGTAACATTGGTAAAAATGTGTGTGGAGGAACATGTGGAAAAAAACAAACAAACAAACAAAACAACCAGACAAACAGAAATTACATTAACATAAAATAAACAATCGCGCAAAAAAAGCACTTGCCGTCTATAGTGTGGTCAATATTTTCAAATGGTGCTATATTTCCCCCACAATGCATTACCGTTGAACCTATGGATGTGTCGAAAACACTGACAAAGTGAGCCATATATTCAGTCATTCACTCTCATAGGAAACTGGCTGACGGCCATGTCATAAAATGGCTGACAACACCCTTCACATGCCTTGAATTTACAGGTATGTCCTATTGCTATGACATTGTACAGTCTGTACTCTGTGATACCCAATGTTGCTGTTATTAGAGTTAGATAATATTTATGAATAATATGAATTATAACAGACATGTCTGTTTTGTCAGGGGGACAAAATCAGTGATGTACTTACTAAAGATTCCTTCCTTGTAATCATAGTCTAACTATCCCTCAAACCATATATGTTACATAAGGTTAATCACTAGAAATTCCCCAATTTCCTATTCCAAGAATCAGTTCTCCAATCTTCAGTTGCTGTTACTGTGTCAGACACACTGACACTTTGAAAGGACAAAATTTTGATGTGAACATTGCTGCACGCTCCAAGGACAGCTTTGTTGTAGTGTAAAAAATACTACAATTACTTAATGCTGGTGGATCTATTTCCCTTCAAAATCAAAGTCCTCAGATGGTTCAATGGACGAATATATGGCTCAGTGTCAAAGCAGTTCCCTAAATTTCCTCTAACTGAAAATAAAGGCACCATTGATATATTTTTTATATTCATATATATATTTTGCCTTTGAAATACTGTGACTCCTGCTACATTAAAGTGTATGGCACTTCCTTCCACAAACTCATCTGCACACATTTAATTTATAAAAGACTTTATTAACTACATCTCTAAAATAAAAGTTCTGTCTTTTTTTTAGTTCTCAGTTATTTGTTTTTTTCCCCCCACTCTTTCCCTCAAATACTTTAATTTATAGAAAATAAAGGTTTAATGATGACTCTGTAGCAGTACTTTTTTTTGTATCATTTTGATTTTCATTTGTCTTAACTCAGCCATAAGTATGATTGAAGCATCTGTAGTGTTACGTTGGGGTTTGTTTTGTTTTGGTTGGTTGGTTGGTTGGTTTGTTGTGTTTTGTTTTTGTTTTCTCTTTATACAGCGATGGGGTCTTGGTTGGTCATCACGCTGGACAACCGCACCTGCAGGTCCTCCTGTGGTGAGAGGCGGAGCGCGGGGTTAGTCCTGCTGCCGTCCACCGGCCGCAATACCGCCGGTGGGTGGGGGGCGCTGCCAACGCCAGCGGCCTCCGGCCCCCCCGCTACCCCTACCCCTCCTGCCGCGGGGTTCTGTATACTGAGGAAGGGCGTGTCCTCCCCCACGCGCTCATCCTCCGTCTCGCTCTCGTCCGAGCTGCTCTCGTCCGAGCTGCTTTCGCTAGGGGGCGCTGTTGCTGTACCCGCTGCTGCTATGCCGCTGCCCGGCTCTGCCTGGGCTTGCCTGACCGCCACATCTATGCCCCCCACGGCCATGCCGTTGGGCTTTGTTCTTTTGTTGGCGGCGGCGACGGTGGCGGCGGCTTGGCGGAACTTCTTGCAGGCGGCGCTGGGGGACGCTGGGCGGGGGGTGGTGGTGGCTGTGTCGGCCGCTGAAGGCGTGGTTGCCGAGGCGACGGCGGGGGCCTCGTACTCCTGCGTGCTCTCGTACTCGTCGTCCTCCATGATGTGCAGGGGGCTGGGCGGCGGGCTGGGGTCCTGCCCGTGGTTGTAGTGGGCCGAGTTGCGCTTGCTGCACTGGTGCGCCCCCCCGGCCCCGCTGTGGCCCGTGACCCCCGCCGCCCCCGTTGGCCTTCTGCTTGTCCCTCGGCCGGGGCGGCGTGAGGAAGAGCAGAGGCCGGTCCTCGTCCACGCTGGGGCTGACCGCCACAGACGTAGCCAGGCTGGACAGAGGGGCGGACATCTCAGACGGGGGCGAGCCGGGGGTCACTGGAGACAGTAGCTCCATGTGGGACAGGTGGGTGGGGGTCGTCATAGCTGACACGTACCTGGGAGTGAGAAAGAGAGAGAGAGAGAAAGAGAGACTGAGATTGAACAAATGCCCACTTCCTCTGGTAACCACATTTCACATCAAAAGTAAAAGAAACATGTAACCAAACACTAGGTTTGTTTTTCTATTCTTAAGTTTTTTTTTATTTCAGTTTTATCTTTCTAATCATCTATTGTATGGCATGGGGGTATGTATGCTTGAAAACGCAATATTCTAGACTTTATATATACATTCTTATGTCTGTGCTGCACCAGGAACACTGCAATGCTGTTTCTATATTATATTTCTATCATTTCTATTTTATATTTCCATCACTTTTGTTATATTAACTTAGAGTCAATATCTGAACGTGACAACATGTCCAAGTGCTACAGTGGTGCAGAATGGCCCAAGTGCTGATACCAAAACTGCCACAGTTCGACCCACGAGAGAAATTATGAGCAAACAAATGAGGTTGCTCTTTTCCAGCACAGGAAATGAACCTGATTAACATATTGATTACATCAAACATAATGGATTAGACTATGCTTAGACACTTAGTCAGATAACAGCATCCAAAATCAGCATAATCCATAAAGATGATGAGTCCTATTATTTTCTTGCAGATGGCGCTGAAAAATATCTGCTGCATCAATATTCAAAAAGGAATAAAATAAACATGGCAGTATAAAACGTGGTTATTGATGTTGAAGAATCAGGACTCTGAAACACTCTGTAAAACAATGCCAGCCAAAGAAACTGACACAGGCATACTGAGGCAAAAAAAATTTAAGATGTTGATAAAAGCAAAGCGATTCTGGAACTGTATATCAGAAGCGTTTACAGGCCTCACTCGCCATCACAAGCATACATCATCAGCTGGCAGGGCTAGGACTCTTTTTTACGAGCGAACCTTCACTGGAGAAAACAATGACAAAAGAAAAAAAAGGTGCCCAGAACAGTGGGCGCCAGGCTTCGTCGCCATTATTCATCCCCCCCCTGCCCTCCATCCCTGACTGGCACTGGTACCTCTCACTGTAGGGCGAGTCTCGGCTGGAGTCGGGCGTCTCCCTGGTGCTCTTGAGGTAGGCGGCGAGGTCTCGGTCGCGCGTGCCCCCGCCCCCGCCCCCGGTGGCGTTGAGCCGGCCCCTCTGGCTGGGCGTGCCCTGCCTGCTGCCCTCCACCGATGACATCACCAGCGCCGAGCGGCTCTCCGACACCATGTTCTCATGCTTGCTGTTCATCCAGCTGGGGAGGGAGAGACACAGAGGGGTCACACAGGCTCTTAAAACACACACACAGAGACGAGGGATGGAGAGAGAGAGAGAGAGAGAGAGATACAGAGAGAGAGACAAAAAGAGAGACAGGGAGAAAGGGAGACAGAGAAAGAGACAGACAGGGAGACAGAAGGAGAGAGACAGAGAGAGAGACAAAAAGAGAGACAGGGAGAAAGGGAGTCAGAGAAAGAGATAGACAGGGAGACAGAAGGAGAGAGCGAGAGAGAGAGAGACGAAAAGAGAGACATGGAGAAACAGGGAGAGAAAGAGACAGAGAGAGGCAGAGAGTGACAGGGACACAGATAAGGTGAGAAGCAGACAGAGAGAGAAAGATGGAGAGAAAGAGAGAGAAGCAGAGAGACTGGTAGAGAGACACGCATGACAGACAGAAAAAGACAGAGGGAGAAAGGCAGAGAAGGAGAGAAGAGAGAGAGAAGGACAGAATTAGAGGAGGTGAGAAAGAAAGAAGGAGGGAGGGAGAGTGCGAGAGGGCAGTTTTAACTGGAGCACATCTGCTCAAACAGCGGGGTGGATCTTTATGAAGCGAGCTGTGATTTCACACCCATCACACCTATCCAGAGCAATACAGGCGCACCGCTGCTGCAGCATAGACGAACCGCACAGCCCTTGCCTGGAGGGGCAAAGACATTTTTAACTCACTGAGATTTCTTCACCAGTAACAGAAAAGAAAGTTGGAAGCAACTATGGAAATCACTATAGAAGCTTTGATCACATTTGATTTTGCCATGACTGTCTCATCAATTTTTACCATCAGCCCTGGTTTTACATAGCCATCATTCAACAATCATTTCTAAAAATGTATGACGGGATGTTAAATGGGTCTCAAGAAAGACTGATCTCTCGGTCACTGTTTCTGTGCTGGAGGGTCAAAAAAAAATCCCCAAGGCAGTTAATTTAAATGCCCTCTTCCTCTGCGATTACATGACCGCGCACTTAGCGAAGAAAGGAGGGCCGACGGAAGCGAGATTGCTTTCATTAGGATGGCCGCGGAGCGCAAGAGCTGTTCTGCCCTCACACGTTTGGCCCACTAAGGAGGAGGAGGAGAGGGACGATAAAAAAGAGAGCCTGGTGTCTCTCAGCTATCTGGCAGTACAGAGGGGAGACTGTGGAGATGGTGAGATGGAGGAAGAAATAAGAGAAGAGAAGAGGAGAGGAGAGAATAGGACAAGAGAAGAGGTGTGAAAGAATGAGAGGAGCGAGAGGTGTGGGGAGAGATTTGGGAGCAGGCTTACCTCTGGCTGGGGGTGTGTGTGACTGTGGTGGACGGGTGAGCTGACGATGTGTACTGGTTCAGGGAAAAGGAAGTCTCAGTCTCCTTCTCTATGACGTGTTTAGCAGGTGCAGCAGATTTTGAGATATATTGCTACAATTGGATGAGGTAGGAATAAGTAACAAAAAAAGTTAGTTAGAATAGCAAACAGTAAGTAAAGTAGGGCAATGAAGCCCTGGAAGTAAACCATGGGAAATTAGCAACTAGAAATTGCTAATGCCATAAATCCATTCTGCTCTGGCATACATACAGAGAGTCACATGTGAGATGAGAGTACTCAAAATACATGTAAGGAACAGCACTTTCAAAGGAGTGCAAGAGTGCAAGTAAGTAAAATGTAGGTCACATCTTATACTACAGGTAGAGTGAAAAGTGCCGACATTCATAAATGAAGAGCTCTCTTCGTGCCTTGCTTTGAAGGAAAGTCTTACTTCTTCTTCCTTCTTTGATATAAACTTCACTGAATAGAAATGTCATGAAATATTTACTTCAGTCTACTGTGTGAGCTTTCGCCACCCACAGATTTTTTTCTCTCTCTATCTCTGTCTCACACTAACACACACACACAGACTCCAAGACTACAAGACTACAAGACTTCTGCAGTGAGCTTACATTGACAAGCTGGATGTTTTCGGGGGGCGGGTGTGGTGGGTGTGTTTGTGGTCCATTGGCCATGGAGGCCATGGCGTTGCGCTCGCGTAAACTCTGCCTCAGCCTGTCATGTAGCTTTTGCCTTTGTTTTCTATTCAAGGAGGGAGAGAGACGAGTGAGAAGAGAGAAACAGTCAGTGCTCCAGCCGAGGTGGATGCCCACTGGAGAAGGGTAGGCACAAGTCATAACAACAGCAATGGTGTCTGGCTTGAATTTATAACTTTACTTTTCTAATGTCAATCTGAGAATAATTTTAACTTTAATCTTAACCATACTGTCTTTAAAAAAAAAAAGAAAAAGAAAGAAAGAAACTAAAATGACACTGTCAACAAAAGTGATTCAGTATGTTTAAAAGATGAAATGGAACACATATGATGTGCTTTTGAAAGAAAATCAAAATGGCAGTGAGAGAGAATGTGAGAGTTAATTACTTTGTTTTGCAGTAGGCTACCACACACATAATTCCGACCACTAGGAGTGCAATGCAGATTCCGGTTATTGTCAAAACACGTTTCTGATAGAGCTCCTCAGCTTCTGGAAGAGACCATAGACATATTCTTATAACTCCCAAGACAAAAAGCCCCGCATCTCTGTCATCATCAAATCAACTACAACTACCATAATGCACTAGGATCAACGGTTTTAGGCTGAAACACTAGCAAGGGCAATTGTTGTTATTGACATAACAGTGGGGTGATACAACAGCTAGGCGGGGACATTCCTGTAAGTACACAGAGAATGCTCAGAGAAGGTCGTGCTCACTCTGCAGTAATGAAATGGTAATAGTAAAAGTGATGCATTCCCAGCAATGCATTCAACAATGCCCACAGTTAAAACAATTACAGAAGCATACACATAAAAAAATGCCCATTTCATTCAATCATGCATGTCAAAAACATTTCATGGACTTGTTACGGCTAATGACTAAAACAGTAACAGCATTTGTTCACAGCAAATAATGTGCTTTTTTTTACTGCATGTTTGTCTATTTTTGATTGGGGAGATATGTAATAACTGGAACTGAAATATTGGTCGCTGATAAATAAATGAATGACTAAATAAATAAATCAGATATAGCTAAGCGTGAAGCATGAAGTCATATCTGATTCACTTAAAGTCAACTGTGAACAAACCTTGTTACAGGTCAGCCTATGTGACTGGGGCAATCATGTTTTCTTGCTTTGAAAAAAGGTAACAAGCATCATGTCACATATTCTGTCTCCCCATCCTTCATCACTTGAAAAGGTTTTTTTTTTTTTTTTTTTTGGAGAAAAAAATGACATTAGGTCGACTTTGAACAGGATAGACAGGATAGAGACAGAGAGTCACACAGGGTCTGACACATAAATAAGGAACAAGAAAAGACAAAGAGAGAGATGAGAGAGGAGAAAAGAGAAGAGAGGAGGAGGAGGGGGGGGGGTTATGCCATAGCATGCGTGAGACAGGGGGAAAAACGCTTGTGCAGACAAGGGCAGGGGAGGGGAGGAGTGGAGGGGGTGGGTTGCATGAGGGGGAACAAGCAAAAGCAAAAAGCTGAAGGGATCTTTCCATACAGCATAACTGCTACGCAGGCAATAAGGATTTAGGGGGGGTGGGGGGGGGGGCGCGACTCTCATGTGGCCAGCTGCGCTAGGCTAACATATGCTACGCTAACATATGCTAAGGTTTGAGAGTCGTCATCTCTCACCCTCGAGGACATGTCTGCTTGCTTCTGACAGCTGGGTGTCCAGTCTCAACCAGGACAGGAGGAGCTGCATGTTCTAGAAACTGACACCGACATGTCCTCGAGAGCTGTGGCTAACAGACATCCTTCACAGTCTACGATTCAACGATTTGGGCCGGCCATTACCGGCGGCTCTGACCCTGAGCTCTCCTCTCTGTGCCGTGGCTTCTGGCTCGCACATCAAAACTGCTTTCTGGGGAGCTGACCAGGAACTTCTCTGAATTTGAAAATTAGCCTGACAGAACAACAGATGGACTCCATTTTCACAGTGGCTAATGTGTGCTGCTGCCCTTCTTTTAAGACTCTAAAAGATGCTAGGAATGGGGGGGGTGGGGGTGGGGATGGGGGGGTCGTTTTGGGGGTGCCTCGAGTACAAATTGCACAAGCGGCCATTTGCAGGTATGCGGGTGAAATGACTGGCGCGTGCACAGACGAAGCTGTCACAAATGTTTGGGAGGCACCCCTTTTTCTGAGGGAGACCACTGTGAGAATGTTTTCCCGTAAAAGTTATGGCTGTATGATCCCTTCAATGGCGCAAGAGAAACTGGCTGGGAGTCGGAGAACAAAAAAGAGGCTCAAGCTTCTAAGTCCTAAGATACGTCTGCACACTAAAGGAGGAAGAAGCGATCCATACCCATAAATTCAATCCCCAGATGTTCTGCCGAGGCAGAAGGGTGACAAAAAGGAAGAAAGGAAAACAAATAAAAACAAGAAAAAAAAACAAAAAAAGAAAACAAAAACAAAACAGTGGTTTGAGAATTGAGTGTCATTGAAAACTTGTACACTGAATTAAATGTACTAATAAATGGTGGAGTGAATATGAATAAACCAAAGAATCATAGTAATCATTTACATTTACAATTATGATATAATGTGTACTCTAGTATTTTACTGACAGCATACAAAGAGACATTTTTTTTTACAACCTTTTGACTTTTATAGTCTGTTATTATCAGTTATGCTGTATAAACAACACTAATGACCATCAAAATAAATTGAACTGAGCATTGCCAGTGTACTACAAATCAACACAATAACATGCACATGCAAACAACACTGTGCTTGCATATTGTCTAATCTGGCTCACAAGTGCCATAGGTTAGGACCGAAATGTTACTCCATGTCAAACTATCTCCACATTTCACCACGAAGGTCTGGTAAGCATGCGGTCAGAGACGTGCACTTTTGAGAGTTCCACACAAAGACAAACATCTCATGACTCGTTTCACTACGGCTTCTCAGCTGTCAGTACTTGGTTAAACAGCCATGCCAGTTAAGTATGTTATGAAGAAACAAATAAAAAAACTACCCTTGGAGGTATCTTTATTAAAACAAACTCAAACGTCAAAACTTCATACTGACGCCCTACCCACATGATAACAACATGCCTACCCCACATGGTAACGACACTTCGACCGTTAAATCTGGGTAATCACTCAGCCGTAAACTATGCCGAACTGTGATTAACTGTCAGTAACACTCTCTTTGATTGGCACTACAGTTGCCTTCAGACAGCCGACGAAATACCGCAATGATCAACTGAAGAGAGCGTCCATTAGTGTTCAGATAGTTGCTGACTGACACGGTTCTGTGGCTGGGCAGGGCTTACTCTAAGACCATTTGCTATGTGGGATTCTGCCAAATGCTGGCTGACATTAAAAAAATTCTTTGCATGTGGATGTGGGGAGCCCTGACGATATTGCTGAGGAAGAATCATATAACGCGTAGAAATGTTAACAACCTGACAATATTTAACAGTAACAGTGTGCAAAGTCTGAATGGTCATGTAGATAGATAGAGTAATAGATAAAGTAAATCTAAAAATTCAAATCTAATTATGATATGGAAGCAAATGTTGCTGACACACTCAAACAGTTTCACAGGTCTTTGTCTCATCTAATGCCTAATGGGCTTTGGCATCCATAAAAGCACTCAGATCGAGCAGAGCTTTGAAGTCCTGGTTTGTGGGTGGATTGCTTGGGCAAGTTCCTCTTTTTTTTTTTTGGCTTCTAGAACACTGCCTTGATTTCAAGCCCATCACCCTTTTCTCTACTGAAAAATTGCTCTAGCCTGGCACCATCTCCTCTGTTTATCCACAGTGGATCTCTTATCACCACTTCTCTGAATCCCTTCTTTCCAGTAGCAAAGGTTTTTTTTTCACAGCTATTTACCATTTACACGGGGGGTTTAAAGTTAGTGGTTATGAGTCTTTAAAGTGCACCACATAAAACGTGACTAAACCGCAAGATGAGAGGACCAGACCATGTTAGCATTCCACTCAAAGTAACTTCTAGCTTAACGGTCTGTTTACATCCCACAGATCTGCTCCTCAAAACACAGGCCTTAGACACTATGCAAATCAAATTCCCAACCCTTCCTTTGCTTAAGGCAGAGGGATAATGACAGGGGGGGCATCCTAAAACTTAACTTTAATGAAAAACAAAAAGGGGGGTGATGAACATAATTGACTTTAACAGTGCCCAACAGCCATTTCAGATGGTTGTTGATGTTAGTGGGTGGTTGTGGCTGTGAGAAGTGTTGCGCTCTAAGTCGGTCAGGCAGGCAGGCAGGCAGCGAGCCGGGAGAGTGACTATGCAATGGCTGAGACACAGCCAGCTGTATCTCATCTGGTCATCTGGACTTTACTGTCACTTCAAAGGAAATGGCGGCTGTTAATAAGGTCTGTTCAGGTTTTTTTTATGGTGCGGCTACTACACACGCGGACTAGTGCTCACAAGCATGTTATTGCTCAATATGTTTGTAAGGGGCTAAGGTCAGACTAGGAGTTAAGTGATGGGTTTTACACTCTGCTGAATGGGCTCATTCTTTTTTTGGGTAGTGTGTGTGGGAGTGTGAGAGGGGGCGTAGAGCGACATCTTAATAGTGCAACTGAACTAACATGTTAATCTTTGACAGCCGCGACTGTTTTTAGCAACTCTAATTTAGTGTGCAGCACTGAAAACTACTGAATCTTTAACATGGTGTTTTGGCCTCAGTCTTCAGAAGTCATGAGGAATAAGATACCAGATTCATAAAAAGGCAATGATGTATTGACAGCGTGCCCACCAACACTATATACGAGCATAAGCTACTATGCCAACAAACATCTGGACAATCCGTATGCAAGTATATATGCAATAATTAACACAATCTATTAGCTACAAATCATCCCGTTTTTGCTCTTCCATAATTTAACTCTATAAATGCTAGGCACTAATACATATATATATTTACTGTATATATGTATCGTACTTATGCCACGACCAGCAACAACACGATGACACATGATTGCTTTTCGGGTAGCTAACTGTTAATGTTAACTTAAAACTAGATGAGATGAGGCCAAAACCTTTCACATGCCACGTGTAAGTAAGTAATGGGTTAAAAAACAACAACACACACCACTGGATTTAAAAAAAAAAAAGTCAAAAGAAAACTACAGCACAGTATGAAACGCCTACTCTGCACTGAGACTGGACTGAGAGGTGAAACGAAGCAAAAGGAAATAGCGCTGTTTGAGCATGCTCCAATCCAAGCACAGGCAGCAGGTAGTGGGAAGTAAGACGTACTGTAAAAGCTGGCCATTACGTAGGTTTGGCAGCGATCACCAGTAAATTCAATTGGGCACCTGAGAGGGAAACAAAAAAGTCACAGAGAGAAAGAGAGAGAGAGAGAGACAGAGAGACAGACAGAGAGAGAGAAAGCAAGAGAGAGAGAGAGAGAGAGGAAGAGAGACAGACAGAGAAAGAGAAAAAACAGAGGAGAGTGAGTTTTCACACTCGAAATCCCCCAAGACCCACGTGCACCCCTGGTGTTTTGACTGAGGGTGGCCCCGTAAAGAAGGGGTTTGACCGCTCAGTTTGCCCCATGTCTGTTAAAGTGTAGGTTTCCCCTTGGTGCAGGAAACAAACAACATTCCAATCAAAGTCTTCCAAGCCCCATGCACCCAACAGGGGTTTTTGGATTCACTTTCCTCTAAATCAAACACTAAACCATCCGCATCCGCACACATCTAGACACAAAAATAAAAGTGTTAGGCGTGAAAACACCATGCAGTCCAATCGGTGCCAGAATCAATTGTCGTTTCTGGAGCTGCGATTGACATGACAGCACACTAGCAGATGGGGAGGTGGGGAGGTTTAATGTCTGACTCAAATTAGTGTGTGTGTGTCTGTGAGTGTGTGAGTGTGTCTTTGTGAACTGCTCCGTGCAGTGAGTTTGGACCTCCAGGCAGCCACACACACACACACACACACACAGGCACACACAAACACACACACACACATTCACACACCTGTCCACAACTAATGACTGGGACAGATGGATTGTGAATGAGTCCTAGAAAAATACGGCAAGGGGGGGAAAGAAAGACAGAGATTGGAACTTTTTCTTTGGGATGAAAGATAAGAAAAAACCAAACCAAAAAAAAAAACGAAACCATCCAAACCAAACCAAACCAAAAAACCTCCCCAAACAACAAAGAAAAAACACCAGAGATGCCGTGCGGTTTTGGGGGTTTAGGGAGGCAGCGTGTTCCTCTGTGAAGGCACATACGTTTTTGGCTTATGACTCGCACTGCCACTCGGTCCTGACACCGGTCCCCAGTGTACTCCCTGGGGCACCTGGGAGGAGGGGGGGAAAGGGGGGGTGAGATGCACAACACACTGGACACAGGGGACACAACATATGTACCCACACACTTACACATACAACCACAGATGTACACAAGGTGTAGGCTACTACAGTAAACACATACAAACACGCACACATACAAACAAACACACACATATATATACATGACACAACACTGGTATGCTTTTGTGGTTACATACGTCAGAGCAGTAGGCTGACACAATGAGGCTAACATTACCTAAGTGGTTTGAGCGGTGTTATGCATGAATGCATACATGTTTGTACAGCACTGTTGTGCTCTCAATAATGCACAATGCTTGCCAATTTGTAAAACTTTCATGAAACAAATGAGCCACTGGTCTGACGTAGGCATCTTCATATGGGAATACAATGTACATAGGGTATGGTTCATACAAGGACAAGGTGAATGTGTGGCACTGACTGTGCTGTGATATTTATTAACCTCATTACCTTGTTGTTATTGTAAACTGGGTGACCCAGAGGAAATGATTCTACTGTACTTTCACTTTTAAAATGGCTGTGCTTTATGGAGATGGGCCAAAACACAGCAGAGGCCTTGCACTGAACGTTAGACTGACCTGCTATTCTTAATCTAAGGTTATCTCTCCTGGAACATTAGCAGTCACGGTGGTGGATGCCAAATTTAGCCGACATCTGATTGCATCTGAAGCAAATAGGTTTAGATTTTACAATTAAAACAAGGCTCAATTAAGGATGACAGGATGAAGGGAAAACAAAAATCCAAATCCACATCATTACACAAGCACTTTAGTCAATGCTACACATTCAAACCTCTTTAGAGTGAAATGGTGAAACACACACGTAACAATGCATGGCAATGACATTCAAGGGTTTTCACTGGGGCTGCAATTTGACAAGCATGTTGTGCGCAATGCTCTGTACGTTTCTGCAAACCCCTTGACTCATGCAAGTCTCCCATCTCCTCCTGAGCTTTCATGTCATACTTACCCCTTGACTCTTTCCATTCCTACTGTATACTCAAATCAAACTATGCAGAGAGACATCCAAGTCATCAAGTCATCGACAGTTTAGTTTCATTAGAGGCAAGAGGACACTTTTTCCGCTGTTGAATGATAGTGATCGAGTATTCGGTCACTCATGTGGGACTCAAAACAATGGAATAGAGTTCCGCTTCCATCTTCGTGTGCATCATGATGGTGATGCATGACCGAGGTCAAATGGCACCGCGTGGCCCCGCTGTGGTTAATGACAGGCGCCGCCGCCTTCCAGCAACCAAAGCCCTCCACTCCCGCCCTTCTCCGGCCCCCACGCCCCCCACCCCCACTCCCCTGCCAGGAAGTATTTAAGGACATTAGATCTGAGGACAGCGGTTTTAGGTGACATTTTAGACCCCAACCACCACCACCCCCTCCCACACGCTCTTTTGTGTTCTTTTGTGTGTGTGTGTCAGTGTTTGTGTGTGTGTGGATTGTTCCCTTCGTTCTTCCTCCATTCAGATATAGCCCCCTTTTTCCTGTTGCTGTAAAGCTGGATTTAGGAGGAAGGGGCTTGGGCGGAGGGCCGCCTTGTTTCGGATCCACGGCTTTCAGCGGACCATCTGCTGGCTGATGACAGAGCTGGGGCTGGGGCTGGGGCCTGGGTCTAAAGCCCCACAGAAGTGGATATTGTGGCGTGACAGTCCCAGTCCCGGCCCTCCAACCGTTTCCAGCTGTGTGTGTGTCTCTTATGGGGTCTCAGCAGCTGGAGCTGCTTCACCCGCTCCATCACACAGAGAGAGGACAGAGAAAGAGAGAGAGAAAGAGAAAAAAAAGATAAAGAGAGAGAGATGGTGGGGTGTAGAGTGTGGCGTGTGTGTGTATGTATGTATGAGTGTGTGGGTGGGTGGGTGTGTGAGAGAAAGAGGAGAAGTGTGTGTGGGTGTCTGTAAGCGTGTGCGGGTATATGAAAGACAGATATTGGAGAGAATGTTGTGTGTATGTGTAACTGTCTGTGTGTGCATGTGTGTGTGTGTGTGTGGGTATAGGGCTGAGATGGACAAAAGAGATAGAGAGAGAGAAAGATAGAGAGAGAGAAAGAGAGAGAGAGAGAGAGAGAAAAAGAGAGAGAAGAGAAAGAGAGAGACAGAGAGAGAGAGAGAGAGAGAATGCAGCAAACAGATGCTGAGTTGCTGACAAGGAAGCTTAGCAGGACTCCAGCTCAGGTACCACCATTATCACGGGCCAGGAGAGGAGCAGGGTTCACTCAGGGGGCCAATCTAAAACCCCTGTAGCCCACGGGCGTACCATGTGCCAGGCCTTTGAATTGGCCCCTTTCATCATGCACACACTGCAGCAACCCAAAAAAAGCCCCTGGATATCGAGCTGTGACCTGCACCGCACCGCACTGCACTGGGCTGCACTGTCATGGATGTCTACAGCCCATTTGCAGGTGGAATAAGATCAGCCCAGCCATCTTCTATCTAGTGGGTAAATCTTGATACATGAACACATGCATTAGCCATCCTGTAGGAAAGAATTTCACGACAACGCGATATATCACAGTATAATCTGATAAACTGGGCAGGAAAGGCTGATAAAGGACATATCAATGATACGGTGGCACATAGGGGATTTTTTTTGTGTCTCTATGAATACGACATGGTGGGGGGTGGGGCGGTTGGTGGGGGTTTGTCATGCTACACCTTCCTGCATGGCTGTTTCCAGAGTTCCGGTCACACTATTGAGAGCTCAGCGGTTTGAGCGCTCAGGGGACTCCTGGCAGACAGCTAT
Source organism: Setipinna tenuifilis (assembly GCA_030347295.1). Taxonomy (NCBI): domain Eukaryota; kingdom Metazoa; phylum Chordata; class Actinopteri; order Clupeiformes; family Engraulidae; genus Setipinna; species Setipinna tenuifilis. The sequence continues at coordinate 12,696,405 of CM059273.1, read as the reverse complement.
TTCCGCTGCAGATACAGATATTTCTGACAATCCATAATGGGCAGTGCAGGAGGGAGGGAGGGAGGGCAAGGAGGGAGGGAATGAGGCAGGAGGAGGAGGAGGAGGAGGAGGAGAGATAGAGAAACAGAGAGGCAGAAAGAATAAGAGACACAGAGAAAATGAGTAAAAGAGAAAGAGAGAGAGGGAGAAAAAGATGGACAAATAGAGAGACTGACAGACAGACCAATGGATAACAAAGACTGATAGACAGCTGGACAGACAGATAGAGAAACAGAACTGATAGACAGAAGGCAGAAACTGAGAAACAGAAGGGGAGATAGAGGCAAAAAGAGATACAGACAGGATGGCACACTGACAGCCTTTTGCTCCTTCCCTCCCTCTCACTCTGCCTCCCTCGCTCCGCTCCTCTCCTCTCCTGTCCTGCGCTGTCCTGTCGCATCCCGCACTGCTTACCGCATGGAAACCAAAGCCCCCCGAGACAGCAGCATTTTTCTGCTTAGTCACCCGAGTATTTAAGACAAACCCAATCTCATGGCAGACGCTAAGAGTCCCTCTTATGTATTGGATGGCGCTGGGCCAAAGTGTATCCTTGGCAATGTCAAGCCCCGGCACGGAAGCACTTTACAAGGGGAAGGCTGGACCGAGCTGAGCTGGGCAGGGCTGGGCTGGGCAGGGCTGGGCTGGGTTGAATGAGAGAGCGCTGCAGTGGGCTTTTTCCTTTTTTTCCCCCACGTTCTTCTTTTACTCCACTCGCGTGTCACGACGCTGCTGCAAGACGCTGCTCTTACAACTGTAAGTGTCGAGCCTCCTCCTCCTCCTCCTCCTCCTCCTCCATATGGCTGTGTGGCGATATGGCATACTCTACACGTGGCTGGGTTCAGATCTCCTCTCATGGTACAGATGGGGGCAGGCGACACATCTCAACAGGATATTTCCATGAAACATGCACTGAAAATGGCCCTTTATAATAATAGAAATGAACTCATTTCATTTGGTTATTGCTATTATTGGGCTAATAATCGAGAGCAGGCTTTCTTGGCAAACGTAAATACAAGTACACTACCTAACTTCGCCATTTATCATCCAGCGTTTAAAAAGTCTGCCTCACACGACAGGGAGAGATACAGATCATTAAATAACTCCCCCTTTGTGAAGTGTGGAGTGCCAACTCCTAAATATGGGCCATTTATCTAGTGACAGCACAAGAGATAGGGCACAGAGTGGCAGTCTCCGCTGGAGTAAATCTCCACTGAATACAGTTCTCATCTCATCTGAGCGGTGTATGACAGTGAAGAAGAAAAGGAGGAGGAGGAGGCCACAGTGAAGGGGAGAAAAAGAGAGGAATGAGGAGGACACAAGAAAGGAGACAAGAGGAGAGAGAAGAGAGGAGAGAAAAGAGGAGGAGAGAGGCTGCACTAAAAATGAAAAGATGAGAGGACCTCCTCCACCTGTTCCACTTGCTCACAACCCAGTTCTCTCCATCATTCCTTTCACTGAAACATGTACACCTTTTGGGTAACTTAGTTCCTGCCTCTCTTTCACACACACACATACACACACACACACAGACACTCACACTCGCACACACACACAGACACTCGCACACCCACACACTTATACTCACACACATACACTCGCACACAAACACTCGCACACAAACACACACAAACACTCACTCACACACACACACACACACACACACACACACACACACACACACACACACACACACACACACTCCTTTGTGGGCTTTGCAAGCGTGACAGCTTAGTAATGCAGCCCCACTAGCTTACAATTCCCTTTGATCTTTGCGAGGCCTCGTTTGATAACACAATTAGGAACAACACAGCACAAGCACAGCACTGCTGACAATGAATCCTTAAGCGCCGGACAACATCCCACTGATGTTGTTTCTTTTTTCTCCTCCTCTGTCTCTCTCTCTCTCTCTCACGCTCTCTCCAAAGCTGTGAAAGGGAGCTTTGCGTGCTGTGATCTCCCATAGGAAACCTGGGAACAGATCTATATTTAAATACTCTGGGGGGATCCTAATTCGGTGTAAAAAACCCTCTACTTACGGTAAGAGGCTTCAGGAGAGAATAAGCTGGAAGAGCACAATTTGTTTCACGAATGAGGGAAGAGGAACAATCCTGCATGTATGTATGTATGCATGCATGCATGCGAGAAGAGACCACACACATCTTCTCGCTTCATAATGAGAGAAACACAGAGAGAAAGAGAAATACACACGGCAGCCTTCTCCTCCAGGACAGCTTCCACGAACATTAATATTGATGCGTGTTTCTGTGGGGCTTCAAAAAGTCCTCCACACTTCGTGACACTTCTTTGGCCGTCCTTCCCCATGAAGAATGCAACAGCAGCGGCGCAACAGTGTGTCACTGCAGCGCCCACGTGTGTGTGTGAGTGTGTGAGTGTGTGTGTGTGTGTGTGTGTGTGTCACGCAATGCCAGGGAGAGTGGCAACGCAGCACAGGGTGGGGGGTCCGAGTGGTGGCGGTAGAGGGGGGGAGGCGGCCGGGCTGGCGGGTGGAGAGCCTACCTGCAGAGTTTCTTGGTGGTGCCCGAGGTGACCTCCAGGGTGAAGCAGTCGCCCCCGTTCACGCAGTAGGCCTTCTCGCTGTCGTTGCATGGCGTCACGTGACTCGAGGTCCGGACAGAGGGCGTGGTGCTCTGGACAGCTGCAGGCGGAAGGAGGGAAAGAGAGAGAAAAGGAGAAGTGGGGGAGGAGGGAGGAGAGAGAGAAAGACAGAGAGAGAGGAAGAGATAAATGCTTAGCTTAGAGGAAAGGCTATCACAGCCGGAAACTCTTAATACCGCAGCTCAGGAGTCAATACGCCACTGCAGCATTTAGGGTACCCAGAACTCTTGGAGATGTTTTAACCCTGATGTTGATAACACTGTAAAAAAAGTCACTCTGAAATGCATACAAACTGTAAAACATGCAGGTATTTAGAAAGACTCCTTTCTGACACAGACTAACGAAGTAAGATAAAATAACAGAACTGGATGTTGTGAAGCCAATTAACCTTGGATGGATCCAGTGCAATACACACAGAGGATATTACAGAAACACAAAACCACCCACGCCAGGCATACTCATTCACCGCTTTCCTGAATCAATGCAGCATGGATTACAAATGTCTTTCCAGAAGCATCCATTCACTGGCATTGTTGAAAAAGCTACATTGCGGTAGGGCAGTGAGTTTAGGATCTAAGTAAGTTAGAGGGTTAAAGCTGATATGACATGACACACTTAAAAAATGACCACTAAGTCTAATGCAATTACTAAGCTGGCTGAAATGCCAAGGCAGCATCCATCATGGTCAAACCGTTTGCTTTAAATTAGATTAAACTTTAAAGTTTCCTGGGGTTAAAATGCAAGTAAAGTATGACTATGACTATAACAGCAAAACTGTATAACTTAAAAATATTAGGCATTAAAGCATTAAAGCCTATATTTAAAAAAATGCAATAATCAACTTCAAATAGTCAATAAGTAATGAAGAATAAAGGATAAATGAAAATTAACCTGAAAAACATCTCAACAATATAACTAACACACAATGCAAAACAGACAACCAATAAACTGTAAAAGACTGAATAAATGTAGGCAAACCATTAGCCATCTCTTCACGCGATTGTCCTTTGCAGCCCAGGGGGAAAGTGGAGCTCTGGCTGGCCCTCACCTGTTAAGTTCCTAAAATATCTGGCAACCCGGAGCCGCATGTCCGTTCTGCTGCTCCTAGCACCCAGCACCTGCGCACGCTTCTTCTCCCCGACAGATATACTGCTCCTGCCTCAAGTCCAAGACTAACTAACGTGGGTCCAAACTCCTCCGCGGCATGAGTAGTGTGAAACACTTATAAACATTTTAGGTAAGTATCCCTCCTTCCCTCCTCCCTCACTAGTGCACCCCCCCCCCCCCCCACCTCCGTCCTTCTTTGCCCCCACCCCCCCCCCCCCCCCCACCCACCCACCTACGGACTTCTGCCTCATCGGCACGTCACTTCTGGCATCAGTCACTACATCTCTTACGCATCGGAAATGCAGCTGTGCGCAAAAGCGCACGTCAGAGTGACTCGTGTGGTTGACAAGAGGGGGGCAATGGGCCTCTCACAGGCAAACAAACGCAAACAAGGTGGGGGGGGGGGGGGGTTGGCGAGAGACATCTGCCAGTGACAAGATTACAAGCTGTGACAAACAACCCGGCCGGAACAACCTGGCATGGGTGCGCACTGCATACCCCCCCCTCACCAAAACTGACAGTGATTAGGGTCAGAAAATGCCACGCCATGCTGCCAAATCGATGGGAGCTCTCGTTCAGTGACTGTGGGAGCCGGCGGTTAGAGTGGCCGGTTCGCCGCAGGCGCCCATACAGATTGCCTCATTTGCTGGAGCTATTAATGTTCTTGCTCTAGTACTTGCGGGAAGACTGAGTTGGTGGTCTCCACAATAGCTACCTACCCAGCCCAACCCAACCATCCTCTATTAAAAAAAAGTCCCTGGTAATCCTCTATGATTTGGTACTTAAGCGTCTTCTCACACTTAATAGGATTTGCTTTCACATTGACCTGTTTTCGTTCCTTTACATTAATGGCATACAGTTTCGTGACCGAAATGCTGAGACATAATTTATGGATGTAGGTGAATTATTGCATGTTCACTCTGTGTACCCTTGTGTGCAGACAACTGTCTTTTCTCTTAGACTATTGCAGCAATGACACGATCTTTTTAATGGATCACTGACGCCACATCCCTCTCCTCTCCTCTCCTCTCCTGTCCCTCGCTCAGGTAGCCATAGTTATCCCAGGCCATTTACCTTTCAGCCTAAATCTAATCCAGTTTTATCTCCGCCGGTTGTGGCTGTTGCTCCAAAGAGAAGCCGACGCTGCTGAAATAATTGACAATGCAAACGAAAAAAAAATTGCTTTTGTTGCCCAAATCGAATTATTTTTCTGCCCCATGCCCCCATTAGAGTTGCAGCAACAAAAGAGCACGAGTTAGCTCTACGCAATCAGTACCGAGGCCCCATATCCCATTTCTGTGGCTCTGCGACAGGGGCTTTCACATCTCAGCTCAGCACAGCACAGCACTGCTGGAATGAACACATCTACTGACGAAGGACAAAAGTGAAAGTGGAAATGAGACACTTTTCATGCTGTGCAACAAGCAACGGCAACAAGCTGGGTTTCTTAGCTCCATTAGACTGCGCTTGTGATGACTGCCTTGCGGCAAAGATTACAGAATGGTGTCATCAACTGACTGACGCAAATATTTGCTTTTTGATATGCCGAACCAGCTCTGCAGGATGTAGGATGTAGTACACGGGCACAGTCAGTGTCAGGGAGGGTGTCCCAAGGAGACACTGTTCCTCAAGGTGAACCAGTACACAATGGCCATGCTACTCACGTCTCTATCTATAACAGTGATGCCTCTGGATGCTGTCAAATGGGAACTGCTGAGAAACACGTTCGCTGGCACACTGCGAGACTGTGCCAATGCTGCAAAGACAACGACCACGTGCCGTGCAGTCTCCTTCCCCACTGTTAACCTTTCAGCTTTTTACGATAAAACCTCCAAATGTAATATATGTGGTCGAAGCAAAGTTGATCTTCAGATCAAGAAACAGTAATCTGTCATCACTAGTCCAGACATGACTGGGGGAATAAATAGACACAGAAGTACACACACACACACGCACACACACACATGCAGTCACACACACACACACACACAGATACCATAGGCTTCCATACCTATGGGACACATTTGATGGAGACACAGACCTCAAGGTGACACAGCTACACTTAAAATCTGAGGTAAACGAATGCTGAAATGGTACAGAAAAAAAAGGCCAGCATACAGTCTGAGGTATATGTGGGCGTCAGGGGTTGGTTGGTGCTATCTTTGAGACAGCAGTGGCGTTTTGGGTTACAATGCAGCAGAGCCAAGCTGAGCTGGACAAATTTTTCCTCCTCGTTCCCAAATGCTGCCTGATGGAAGCCCGTGCCCATATCGATTGCCTTCCATTTGAATTTTTTTTTTTCTGTTCTGCTGGTGGAAAGAAACCCAAGACCCCTGGGTTGCAGAGGAGACACTGCATTATCGTGCAGAGCCAACAGTCTCGTCCTTTACCGCCCCCACCTCCACCTCCACCCTCCCACCTCCACCCCCCTGTTGCTGCTGCACGAGTGGGTATCTGCTGCCCCAGCACTTTGGCTACGGCTGCTCGCCTGCCTGCCTGCCTGCCTGCCCGCCCAGCCCAGCCCAGCCCAGCCCAGCCTCTCTGCCTCGGCCACTCCCCATCGCAGTCAAGGGCACGGCGTGATGCAGTGCACCAGAGCATCCATCCCAGAGTGCACTGAGCCAGAGAGCCAGAGCGAGGGAATCCATCAGACCCCTACTGGGTGAGGGGTAGAGCAAGGAGGGTCCATTTACATTACACCGCGAAGACATTTAATGACCTTGTCTTTAAAAGTAAACAACGGAGTAAGGAATCATATACCCTCAAACAGAGTTATAGATCCTGCATACTGAGGGCGGTGTCGTAAGTGATTAATAACAGATAACGAGTAAGATGTTTTCCAGACAGTGTTTTCCATATTGGGTTAATGTATTTAGACACATTTGCAAGCAGACAGAACTATTATTAGGTATCTATGTGATGAGCAGGATGCCATTTTCTTGTCAAAGTGAACAAGGAAGTTTACGGAGCTAGACAAAACCTGTGCCAGGAAAATCTTTTGAGTTCATTAATGGCATTACTCTGTAGGTGTAAATCAATACGCTGTTTGTTCTTCCCTTCCCCGCGATTTGCTCTCATATTGATCAAGCCAGTCCAATTTCGCCGGGGTTAGTATAGAGATATTATCCTCACGCTGCTTGTTAAAATCTAAAATGGATGATGCAAGACGCTGCAGTCGAGCATAAATTCATGGGCATCTTTGGAGAAAATGGGCCTCTTATGGGGATGCGGTTTTCGAGACACTTTGGCATGTAGCGGACCACTCTGAAGGGAAGCTTTAATTAAGGGGAGCTAGGAATGCTGACATGCTAGCAATTGCTGCAATGCAGACAGAAAAAGGGGCAGCAGGAAGATTAATCAGAGCTTTACGCTAATCTCTGATATCTCAATTAAGCACCAGCGCTTATGTTCTTTTTAGAGGCTCTGTCAGGACTTACATTTATTTTAAATTACTGCTGTATATGCACCTAGATCCAAAAACAGAGAGGCACAGGACAGCGTTAGTTTAGTGTGGCAGACAAATCTCTGACAAATGAGGACATGCGTGTGTCACACAGAGTGAAAGACAACACAAGTGTAACACCCTGTGGCACTGTTACAGCTTAGCAGACAGCGTTATCTTTCGCAAGTATTTTACACATCATCATGAGCATCAATTTCTCCCCATTTTTCCTTTGCTATTTGAAGGGCGGCTCTGATTCTTTAAGCACGATCAAAACAAGTGATTCATATCTTGGTTTCACCTCTGGCCAAATTTCATCCAGCGAAAAAAAAAAAAAACTGATTCCCACCATTTGTTTTGTCATATTTGGAAGAAACAAAAAATCAACACAAAACGGTTTCAATCCCTCCTCACTGATACCCTTCAAAGTGTAGCAGAAACCACAGTTCAACAACCACATCTCACCCGAAGTCAGGATTCGTAATATGGTATGTGACGTTTTTACTAGGACCAGCACTGTGAGACTGAGACGTGGTCCAAAACAGCGCAGACTTGGACGGCGCAGAAACATGTTGTCATGGGTTCTGCCGCCACAGCCCTGTTTTTGTCGACAGGGTGGAACTGCTGTGTGCAACCTGAGGAATGATGGCAAGTCTGTTTCTTTCTGCCGTTCCTTGGCTCTCGCCAGAAGAGATATTTCTGCGTCTTGTGTGTGTCGAATGATTAATCTCATCGCAGCCTCGTGCCAATTAACTGTGAGGGGAAAAGTGGGGCCTGCGCTTGCCGTTTCCCCACATTTGCGCTGTGTTATTTCATTCTAGCATGCAAGTCAAAAAACAAGGAGTCTGAACAGGTTTGTGTGTGTGCATGCGTGTGTGTGTGGGGGGTGTGTGTGGGTGTATGTGTGTGTGTGGGTGTATGTGTGTGTGGGTGTGTGTGGGTGTATGTGTGTGTGGGTGTGTGTGGGTGTATGTGTGTGTGTCTGTGTATGCATGTATGTGCATGTGGAAATGTCCCAAGCCTAATTTTTTGAACTCTCTCTTGCAAAACCTTTAGTGAAGCATAAAACTACTTTGCATACAAGCACCCGTGCCTAAAAAGGTCTGTCAAAATTACCTTTTAGCACTCTGATGAACAGATAAGGCAATTACCACACCTCTCGAGGGGGAAAGGGGAGCTTCCTTCAAACAAGAACACCCCTCCTGTTACTCTGGGGTGCCCTGAGGCCACTTGATTTCCTCCACTGGAGCAAATCGCTCGTACGTGTGGAGTGTGATGTAGGCTTGGCTGGCATTGCCATCGCAGCCTATGGCGGCTGTCACCTCGAATCCCACAGACGGTGCAGTCACGGGAATCCACACGGGGGCCCCACATCTCAAAGTCAGGAACAATACCCAATTTCTAAAGTTAATTGGCAAAGAGTTGTTTCTGTACCCCACTGCCATAAGGAGTGTGAGAGACTAGGCCTACAGGGCTCTTCTGAACTTTTTTTTTTTTACACAAGTTTATAGCTCTCCCCGATAAAGCTTTTCTCAAAGCGATCAACACCCACTCAAAGTATTTGGCCTTGTCACTGAAACCAGATATTTATTTTGACATGTAGAAACCTTGGGAAACCATCAAAAACCTGCCAATTCAATAGCCTGTGATCTGATACAAAAATGATGTGCATTGCACAAGTGACAAAAAGCCGTAAAAGACACTGCTCCTGACAGGTTAAACACCTGAGAGTGAAGGAAGAGCCTTCATCAAGGCTTTATCTTATCAAAAGCTAACCAACAAGACTGATGTATCTGCAGCATGGTACCAGCAAGGCAAAAATATACCCAGCGCCCACTGCACATCAGGCTAGACTATAACCTTTTACGTGGAGTGAACTATTACCAATTAGGACATCAAGACAGTAAAAGATATGAACTTTATCCTGACAGCAGGGCACAAGAGCTTAAGGAAATCACCACCACAAGACTGGCAGACAAGCTAACCCATCTGTGTTATCCAGGAGGGTCACACCATCCACTAATTGCTTTCCTGTCGCCAGTGCCCCACTGGAGTAACTATGGCTACCATGCAAACATGACAGCTGGGCTAGCCAAATTGATTTTGTCTTCCAACACCTGAGAGTCTTCTCCCCGGAGAATACCTTCAAAGGGATGCTAAATATCTAATGCTAATGGAAAGATTCGGTTGCACACACTGCCTTCGGTTTGTTTACAACAAACTCTTCAGAAGAACTGCTCAAAAATAAGTGGAACAGCTAATCGTAATCCCAACATGAAGATTCAAATACACACATATGCAGGGAAAAAATATACTAAATATGTTGAAGATTTACATGGCTAATGTACATAATCCTTGCATAGCTTATTCCATCCTCAATTCCACAACAGGTGCAAATAAATTATTATTCTGACTCATTGTCTATACCAGCAAGCAAACACATACACGCACAACCAAACAAACAAATAAACTCCAGGTTGTTCCTGTTTATCAGTTCTCCAGCACGGGCAATTGGTTGGAAGGGGGGGAGAGGGGAAGAGACGGATAACCTGGCAACGGTGAGTCCCTGAGAGAGAGCCAGAGTGGAGGCCTCCAGGGTCCGCTCTCTCTCACCCATCTGTCTGGTCATTAGAGACAATGAAGCGCCTGACTGCCCTCTTAATTCCTACCTCCAGGCCCAAACTACCAGTTCCTGTGAAACCATATGGAGACCCCCACTCTCTCTCTCTCTCTCTCTTTCCCTCTTCCTCTTGACTTGACGCATCCCAGCATGGGAGCCACGCTAACAAAAGATGAGAAGAGTGTGCCCAAGGGAAAGGTAACGAGAAGGGCAGAGTCAGGGCTGACTCAGAGAACAGGACTCGGTTTCAGTCCATCAGTCAATCTTGTTCAGGCCTACAGTACATCCCTAATGCAGGATTTGACACTAAACAATTTCCGCTTATTTCTTCATAATTTGCTATGTACGTGCAGAGGTATGTGGCATTTATATAGTCAATTAGCAAGAAACAGCTACCTTATCTTTTCTTTTTTTTGCTTCATTGACCCTTTTGTTTCTGGTAAATAATTAACTGTCTACATTTGTTTAGTAGAGTCGGTGGGAGAACATACAGCAAACCCTTATTAGCCAACCAGTGAAAGTGGTGGACCGGTGCCAAATTCTAGAATAAACTCTGCTACCCTGTTGCCTCAGGGGCTGGCACTACAATTATTACAATCAGGGGTAAATAGGAAAGTGGGGGCAGTTAAGCATTTTGGCATATCCAATGTTGTAAAACTAAGAGATGCTTTGATGATACATTTATGATAATTAGAGTCTGGTGGGCCAGGGGATGGGGATTGGGATTTGAGGTGTATTGATTCTCCTTGAAAGTGTCTCTGTGCGCTGATTGAGCAGCAGGAAACCTTGCCACAGGCGTAAATCAAAAGGCGCCTTGAATGCGACACTTTCCATTACTCGGCAAAACTTGCATGGCCCATAAGAAAAGACAATTCACTCTGTCATGGCCGAACCATGCCTCTGGTGCTAGAGAGACTGAAGAAGCTTCTGTTATGGATTCCTTTTTTTCTGCCTACTTATGCACCTCTGTAATCCCTTTGCATTTTATTTAATGCAGGCTACCATTTTTAGGATTTGGATAAACCTACTGGGCATATTGCTTTCCAGGGTTAGGCTAAGCTGGATTCTTTTACTGTCTGAGGTTCCAGGCTAGGCTGGCCCCCTTTTTGTGGGTGGCACACACAGTCAATGGCAAGCTTGGCTATCCTGAGAGGCTCAAGGCTTCACACTGTGCCTGTAAATGAATAGGAAGAGCATGAATTCCTTTGTCACATGTAGTTTTTCTGTGTTCCCCTATCCCCCTTTCTGTTGTCCTCATTGACAATTCCTTGAGCCAGGAGCTCATGTTGGGACTTAGGATATCCCATTGCTTTGCAACAGACCTCTTGACTTGAATAAAATCCAATGGGATCTGAGACACTTTCTCTAAAAGAAAAGGTCCTTTCCTGTTTTCTTGCCCCTCACAGCTCCATCTAATACATGACCATTATTTTAGTTTTAAGAGACTTGTTGAGAGGATTTGGGGGCGATCTTGGTTGTCACTCCAGTTTAGTATTTTTCCATTCTCAAGATATTTTTTTTATCTTTGTAGGCATGCCAGCACTATTCTTTCAGCTTTTCTGCCATTAGCTCTTTGGTTTGTAAATGTGTTCAGCATATTATTATTAGTCTATATAAAACTGTTGAAGGAACAATTATAATATATTTTCATTATACCACACATATGCACCTATTAAGATCATGAGGGAACTGTATGGACATATTTTAATTACAGTCCAACTCCAACACACAAACAACATGAAGGTTAACTGTGATGGTTAACAGCCACTTTACATTGAATGCCTCTTGCCTAAGGACAATGTATGAGGTCACTGCTCATGATGAGATTTTCTAATTAGATTACTGATTATGTCCTCTATGGTAGACGTCAATAAAATAATTAGAAAGGACCCCTCTGTGTATGTGAGGCAGCACAAACCTGTATAAACAGAGTGTGCTTGACAGCAGAGTGCGATGAGGGATTGTGAGTGAGTGGAATGAATCAGACAGGGTCCCCAGGGCCAGGAAGTTGGGGGTGAAGAACAACATGAGTCATACGTGTACTGTTCTGGCAGCGACAGATCTGATAAGGCTGCTCCCAAACTCAGACATATAGTTTATTTTCCAGTTATCGGGAATATTTTCCCTTTAATAAAAAAAATAATAATAATAAAGTTTGAATGGCTGGGGGTTTTTTTTTTTTCATTTTAGTCTCATTGAATTGTTTTTTTAAATACAAAGTGCAAGCCTCCTATTTAATTTCAATGCTTATGTGTAGTCCTGCCATTTTCTGTCCAAGACAGCAAAATGAATTTGCAGACTGCATTCGTGGCCCAAAATATAGTCCAAGCCACATTCACTGCTTGACTGGACAAAAATATGATTTAACTGTGAGAGAAATTAATCTTATTTCCTATCTGGCTTTTGGAGAATGAAAATAATGGAGGGGCTTAGACTGCAGAGAGAAAAATCATACCCTTACCCATCAGAGATTGAAGGTTTGAAAATATTTCAGAGTTTCTGTTGCACTGCATGACTGGTTATATACACACAAGCAAGTCATTAAAATGTTTCTAAACTTCAAGCTGATGTCTGTTGTCAAGGTGGTGATGGCATCTGATGGGGGGGTGGGGTGGGTGGGAGATGGGGGGTGTAAGTAAAACACAGACATATAAACAGACACATTGACAACAGTGTCTGTAAAGAACAACGAGAAGGGCCATGGCAGCAGAGCTGGAGAGGTGTCGGGGAGATGTCGCGGAGATTTCCACACATTTGCATCGCAGGTGTCAGGAGCTGAGCCGCAAGACTCCCGTGTCTCAAGAGAGGACGTGTCAACACAACACAAAAACAAATCCCCACAGAGTGAGTGCAGTCGGGATGGCGGGATGGGAAAAAGAAAAGGAGCGGCAGAGTGACAGAGGGAGCCAGTGTGTGCAGGCTCCTGGCGTCATGGAATTAACCTTGACTTCCTTCGCCTCTCCGTATCAATGGCAAACCTGCTATGCGACACACACTCCGTGCCAGCCTTCATGCTGTGTCGAAGGGATTTGTACCAAAAGTTGTTCATGAAGGAGAAAAAAAAAATTATGCCTTTCATGCACTAACCTGTGCTAAAACAGCTTTCAGTGTTTGTTCTGATCTGGGCATTAACGGATTTGTGATTTTTTAATGATGTTGTCACAACAGTTATCCTTCATGATAGAAGTTTTGGCAAACAGTTTCAGTTGTGACATAGAAAAACGGATTTGATGGCGGGGGGTGGGGGCGTGGGGGAATTATATAACTAAAATCACTTATTCTCACAGCAGAATGGCTTCGGTGGAAATGGACTGAGATGGAGATGGACTGCACCACTCTGGGGAACCACTAAAGCACGCTAAGGCCCTGTAGGTGTGGCAGACAGCGAAGAGCGTGAGAGGGCCTCTTCAGCTTTGGAAGAGTTTCCCTCTAATTGACTCTCTTGGTGGTTTTACATCGGCTGCTGCAATTAGCGCTAATGCTGCTCAACGCAGTCCAGAGTTAGCCTGGCATTCGTACAGCATTAGCATCTGAGCACCCCTGATTTCTAGCGGGTCCATGCCAAGAGCGGATGCATGCTGAATTATAGTCAGGCTTATTTCGGTGGGCAGGGGGAGGTGGAGGGGGTAGTAGAGCGATTAAGCTTGGATTTTTTATGACCTGGTAAGATTTTTTAGCACAGAGTGGTTCATTGGTTCATTCCCTTGTCTGTTCATGTGAGATGTGGCAAAACAAGTGCAAGCGAGAATAGTTTGACAGTGGTTGGAAAGTGTACGGTATTTGCTCGACTTGAGCTGTTGGCTGGACTCAGTTGAAAAGCAAAGCAAATAAAAATGAAGTGGACTGGTGGATGGAGCTGACATGCTCGCCCTGTGCAGCTGGCCAGCAGTCCAGAGTAACGGATGCCTGCGGAACAAAGCTGGGGAGCGATAGTAAGAGAGAGAGAGAGAGAGAAAGAGAGTGAGCGAGAGAAAGCAAGAGAGAGAGAGAGTTAGAGAGTGAGAGAGAGAGAGATAGAGAGAGTAAGGGAGAGTAAGAGAAAGCAACAGAGAGAGTGAGAGAATGAGAGCGAGACAGCAAGACAGAGAGAGAACACATGTGCAACACTCCTTACCATGACAGACTGCAATAAGCCCAGGCGCTGTGGGCTCGATCCCAAAAGACATTACAACCGAAAGGCCTCCCAACTCGGGCTGCTTACTACAGCACTTTCAGATTCTGCCCATTTGTCATTTGCACAAAAAGACCCACAGGAGGCAAGACAACACACTGCCTGTGCAAGGGAAGGCGAGTTGGTGTCAGCCTTTTTGATACCCTTTAGGTGACAAACCACAATGTGTTACTGAATCCACAAAGGTCAGAGTTCCGGGAGATCAAGCATGCCGGATGCGATTAGCTTACACTGCCACAGTTCCACACGGTTACGATCTTTGCGAAATGTTGCAACGGCTAGCGCCATTGGAGTTATTTACGGTTGCTTAATCAAATGGCAAAGCCAATGATAAATCTGCACCTCAGATCTTTTCACGAAGTGTCGAAGTCTTTGTGCAGTTTTAGAATATACGGCCAGCTACTGCCACTCACAGCACAGCTGTAGAGTTTCAAGACGCTCTACATTATTCATCCCGTATAGACACCTCTCATTATTCATCGGATAAGTTTGGCAAAGCCTCCTGGTGAGGTGAGATGGAGAGGGACAGGAGTTCGGTCTCTGGGCTTAAGAGCTTTCCTCAACCCTGGGCTCAATGGGACAAAGATGATATGTGGCATATCATTAAGTAATGGATCTCATCTTGGAGCAAAACGCACTGTGCACCAGCTTCTAATGAGACATTTTTTCCCCCCTTAAACCCATAATGAAGACACCAGTATTCCAACTATTTTCTTCTAAACACATGGTTTGCCAAGTAAGTCACAGACAGCTATGGCCACAAATAAAAAATATGCATACAAAACAATGCAACTGAAAACACTGATGTCTTTACTATAAATGCAAATGTATAATAATTACAACCATCCAGTATTTGTAAAAATACTATTGTGACTGCTGATGAATGGCAGTATGCAATGACAGGTGAGCCATACATTATGGCAGCGACTTGGACGCCAGATGAATCCCAGTTTGCTGAGTCACTGAAACAAGGACAAAGGATCGAACACTGGGAGCCATTAAAGTAATCCATTTTGAATGGCAAGGATGCAACACTACAGTTACCGTCGTCGATCGTATAAATGCCAGGTGTCACTTCACTGTAGTCAATTAAATTAGAGACTGTTGCCTCAGCTGGACTTCGCCCATAATGATAATGAATTTATTAACCCCGTGGCCCCATTTAAAGACCCTCCCTTCTTCCTCCATTTCTAAGTGTTGACAGTGTTTTGCCCCCACCCTCCCCCCGCCCCCCACATAGAGCATCAGCACAGAATCCATTAAAAACAGCTTCATCCCACAAACAGTAGCACTATCCCAACACATTCATTTCCCGTGAACTGGAAACCACAAGTAGCTTTGAAACAGAAAGGAAAGTAAAAAAGCAGAATTTTTAATGGGAGCATTGGCTACATCTCACAAAATGGCAAGTCATAACAGGGATGTCGTCACTTTGCTGGGCTGATTATTTGCATCGTCATGAGGTATTCATCAGGCTGGAAAAACACTCGTCGTCATGACAGGAAAATTTATCTTCACTTAGGATGTTTACTGCGAGACTCCTCTGCCCGTGAGGCATAATGAAGTTGCCTTCGGGGGAGAAAAAAAGCTAGTGACATTTACTGAATTGTTTATGAATGCTGCATATTTACTGAGCCCCTCTGCAGAGAAAGACAGAAAGACTACAAGAGGCTCTCTCGCTGTAGGACTCACAGGAACAAACAAAATGTGACTTGGATCTACACAGGCTGTTGGCCGCATGCGTGGGACAAGGCCAGAGCCACTCTAGTAGCCATACCGTTCTGCTGTCTGGCTATACGGGCTTGTATGTACCCCCGTTTATCTGGGGGTCACTGGTGTGCTTTTAGCGTAGCACATCTGTTTTCTCATCCCTGGGCTGTTGTAGCACCCCCAGACACCACCCCCACCCACACACACCACCCCACCCCACCCCAGCCCCTGTCTTTCCCTTCCCCCCCTACTTTCCAGCAACACCCACCATCCCCGCACCCTTATGCATACTTTGGCCCCTGCACCCGTGGAAGATTATTCACGGTCCTTTAAATGACAAATTCTACTTCAAACAGGAGGCCCATTATCCCGTCCTGCCCTCCCAACACCACACTAAGTGATGACCACAGTTGGTGGTTTTAACTGTGGCCCATCATTCTTGCTGTGACCATGAACCAAAACTGCCCAATTCCGTTTCTATTTTTAATAAATCTTACAGGTACACACACACAAAGACATGTAATTACATGGCATTTGTGCCACCAGTTGACCCTCGCCAACATCCACTACAATGAAGTCCCTTGTGTCATGAACATGACAAACATGTGCTAGTGGCCATAGCCCGATGCAGAGGCACCTTTTGACCACTGTTACTCATACTGGAACCCATACGTTGTGTTTATACACACTACATTGAGTAGAGCATCATGGGAAAACTAAACAGCTTAATGTAACTAGCATGCGACGCATGGAGGCAGACAGTGGTGGGAAGTGGCGGTGCATTTCTAATGCATTAACATGGCATCCCCTCTCCTGACGACATATATCCTCCCGACTCTGACATCTAATTAGCACTGCAGATGGGCCTCCGCGGCGGAGGACTTAGGGAGCCCCTGCACAACATACTGATGAGAATGACTGTTGCAAGACCACACATCTCGAAAGGCGAGCCTTTATGGGCCATAAAAGAGCCAACAGAAGCATGGACAGCTCAAACAGGAGGGGTGCAGGGGGGGGGGGGGCAAGCCCCCTGCGCACCGCTGGGACAGCTCGTAAAAAGACGATCTGAGGCCACGAGTCATCCCTGAAGATTGGGCGGCCCTTTCTGCGGTAAATACCTTTTTTTTTTGGAGGAATGTGGAAGGACTGTTTCTGAGCATGACAGAGGGTCTCTCAGGCTCAAACTGCAGATTTAAGAGGATATGTAAGACATGGTCACTGTTAAAACAATCAAGATGTTCACAAAAGATTGAGCAGTACAATGGCCAACACAGAGGTCTA
Source organism: Setipinna tenuifilis (assembly GCA_030347295.1). Taxonomy (NCBI): domain Eukaryota; kingdom Metazoa; phylum Chordata; class Actinopteri; order Clupeiformes; family Engraulidae; genus Setipinna; species Setipinna tenuifilis. The sequence continues at coordinate 12,679,419 of CM059273.1, read as the reverse complement.
GATTGCGACTGAGAAAACACAATGCCTTTTCTTACACATTCAGAACCTGAACGTTACTTCGAATGAACAACTTTGTTTTAAAATAATGGCATAACACTGTGATCTTTATAGAACCTGTTTGTTGGTGCATATCATGTAAAAAAATAAAATACTGCCATTGATCTCAACTTGGTGTGCGTCATAGTGCAGGGCACAGAACTGCCATCTGCATTACTGACATAATTCTAAATTTGTCACGCTGGATTAGAGATACCATGCCCGAGGAAATGTAGATAAGAAGGGGATGAAATGTATGTAGAAAATAAATAATAAATAAGCTGTCTAAATAATAAACAACTGTAGGAAACATTTGTAATAAAAAGCAATTTCAATTTACATGTATATTCATTAAACCCCTTCAAGCACCCTTAGTGTTTCGACATGGCACCATTGGGAAAAAAAAATATCCCTTGGATTCACTTCCAGAGAATTTTTACTAGCATGCTAAAATTACCTAAACCGGAACGAACTGAGGAAAGGAATTTCTAAACAGTAATTTACATAACAAATATGATGCCACATGCAAATCCATGAAAAGTGTCATGATGGGCCTGTTGTGCAACAAGGAACAGACCTTATTTATTTTATATGGCCTTCCAGTCATCCTGAACTATGACAGAGCAAAATGTGCCCACTAAAATCATCAGAAGAAGGGTGGCTACATGAATAGATGAATCAGGGCTTGATCTGAACAAAAGCCACTCCATAATGATCATAAACAAGACCAAGACATCAGTAAGATAATGACCATGGGAATGACCTCAATAAACAACTAGCTACAGTGGGATGATTTCACAGCCAAGCTGTCACCTTCAAGGCAGTGGGCGTGTAAATTATACATGTCTCTGTCATACTGACATATAATTAAGGACTCTGCTGGCATCTTTTGTCATGGATAGTAATTATTTATAATAACTAACCTAAAGGAGCTGCCCTAACCATACCATGCACCAGTGATGCCATAAGCAGAAGGCTGAGGCCTGCTTACTCCAGGTACACTGGCCGACATGGTCATTTTCAAATGCTAAATGCTGCCTGGCACTAAAGAGGACATTCCAAATGCAGTACAGTATGCTGTACGCATCTCTGTTACAGTCTGTTGGATAAAAAGGAGCAACATTTCCCCCCCCAGCCAATCTATGAATGAAAAAGTCGGTCCAAGAAAGGGTTTAATTATGTTGGCTTGGCCAGGGCGTCGGTTCCAATCAATAGAACCGTCAGGGTAGAAATGTATACAAAGCACTGTAATGCATTATTAACAACTGCTTTGCTGACTTAAAGCTGCGCTGTGATACAGACCTGCATTTGACCTTAATGACTTCAATGCACAGGCTTTCAGTGTGTACTGCTGCAGATTAAACTCAGCAAAAGAACCTTTCAGACGGAAATATATGAAATGGAGCTTTATGTGTGTACCTCAGAGGAAGAGAAGTAATATTCCGAAAAATGGCTTAAAAGCTTTGAGAAATAAGTGAGCGAATACAGTTTGTGGGTACACTCATCTTCAAAAGCTGCTCTGAGTTCGCAGACAGAAGCCTAGGGTGTCAGACAAATTATAGTCTGATATTTGAGGTCTGTTAATAAGATGGTACCTTGAAGCCCGCAACAGTTTAGAAACACTTTAGCAACCACATCACCTCCTGAATTAGCCATGCCGTCATCAGGGATATGTTTCCTACACTGAACTGGCCTTTGTTATGTGTGGAGAGCCTCCAAATCAACCAAATCAAATCAGACTTTGTTCTGGACTGATTGAAAATTAACAAAAGGTCACGCAAAATCCCAAATATTGGAACAGATCTACAGTTCTAACTAAAGAACTGGGAGATTTCCCAACTTCTGGGCCAAGGTCAAGAGTTATTACAGCTCCCCCAGCTTGAGGGATTACAGCAGTTACCACCACCACCACACCGGCCTACATGGAGAAGCAGCAGGCGTAGAAGGTTGCACTGTGGGGCACCCCGAGGTAGAGATCTCGGGAGGTCTGGTACATGGCCTCAACCTCTGGAAGCCCCAGCAGCTGCGGATGACAGCAATCAACCATTCATTACAGTGGTGACTAATCCCACAGCGTGACGAAACTCGGCCTTCCAACTGCATGACGGTGCTGATGAGCAATGCTGGGTCACCCCACTGGGAGAATGGAGATGATGTTATATCATACATGCTCCGATGGAAAAAAAAAAAGAAAAAAAGGAATAAAAAAAAAAAAACAAAACAAAAAAATCACAGGGAATCCCATGGGTACAGCGCACTAATGTTCAAAGAATGTGAACTGAATGTTCAATGGAGACGACATATTTCACCTGTCAATGAAGTCTTGTTGGGAGTCCCACAGGTAGATGAAAAAGTAGTCATGAAAGCATGAAACAGATGAACAGATGAAACAGTCTCCTGGGGAGCAGGGGACGAGTCATTGTCATCTGCGCTGCTTGAGACTCATTTTCGCCTTGTTGAAGCAAATGTTTCATAATCAGATTGCGTTGACAGCTACACCACTGGGGGGTCTTTACACCTAAGATGAAGTGCCAACACAATGCTAACTCTTTCAAAGAAGACTGAGGTCATAGAATTTACCATGGAGAACCGATGGAGAAGTTTAGAGGGGAAAGGCTTATCATCACAAAATTAACAGAGGGGAAACTTACTTTACTGATGAAAGCTGAGTCTTACGAGAGGGATGACAACACAGCAGACAAAATGACACTGATATTCAGTGATGCCAAACAGCTGTGACCAGCTCAGGCTTTTGGCCTTGTGTCTGTATGCGCAGCCATAATGTTGTACGTAGCTGCTATTGTGCCCTTGACGCCGGCAGATGACAGCATATGACCCTCCATACTGGTTCTCCTGTCTTTGCACAACGTGTCTTTCCCCATGTTCACATAATTTGTACATTTCGCTTGCTAAGCTTGCTTCCACAACAGGGTCAGAGTCCCTATCACTTTCTCCAGGCTTCCTGGCTGGACAGCTGAACTGCTCTCCGGGTATTGATTTAGACTGAGATTACCAAAGCTACTGATCACATTTCCATTTCAGGCCTGGACAATTGATCACACAGCTTAAAAAGGCAAGAGCTTTTAGTCCTGCTGCAGAGACCTTGAATCATCTAATGCATGTGTATACATCTAAAGAAAATCAAATTTATACACACCAGACTTGACAAACACCTTGTATAGCAGCATTATACATCAAATAGGTAAGAGAACACCGAACGAACAACCTCGCATGGCCTAAGTAGGTCACAGAAAATAAAAGTCTGAAGTATGAAGATATGGTCCATCATAGGCTGCCAGCTGGCTATTAATCATATTCATTTTCATCTAAGGTGCCCATTTCACATCTATTCTGACAGCTAAACTTCACAGAGCCAACCAGCCTTTCAGAAGTTTGGTTGGAGGGGAAGGAAGTGAAATTACACAATCTGTCCATTCAAATGTGTCCATTGGGGGAATATCCAAAATTATCCTCGATAATTTTAAAAAGGCTTGGTCTGCAGTGCAGGTTCGTCCAATTTAAATATATTCTGGTTTTTAAGTAATCTTCAAAGGGTGAAAGCTTGAGTCCCGAGAGAAAATCTAATTCATTTTTAAACCTAGGTTTAAGGACAGGGCCGCTATAAAATTTGCACTTACAGCATCATCATATACGCAACCCACTGGTTTATAACAGAACGGCAAAACAGCCCAAAAGAGTAGCTCCCTAGTGGGCAGAATGGGACAGTAAGAAGGTAAAAAGGGCATGAACACCAGGGAGACCAGAGATGCTGCGAGAGAGAGATGGCGAATCTTGGAAAGGAGGGAGGAGGGCCGCAGTGAGAATCTGGCAGCACTCCAGACATTATGATTCTCGCAGCAGCAGCTCTCAAAGTCACGGTGGAGCACGGAGCAGTGAGTAGGCAGATAGCATTACCAGGATAGTCTTTCTGTGTAGCCGGGGGGGATGGAGGGGGGAATCAATTAGCCCATAGCAGACCATGACCTTCAAATGGAGAAAGGCCCAGGAGGAGGAAGTCTCCCTCCACCGCAGCAGTTTTTGTTTGAGGAAATATAACATTATCAGCTATCGATTCCCGGTGTTTTAATATGACTGGAATTGCATCATTATAAGGAGAGCTTACAATGTCTCCATCTCTCCCACCTCCTTGTATGTATTACCCCTCCTGTTAAGCCAAGCAAAGCTTCGTTAAAGAGGGCTTAAATAGTTTAGATCACAAACCAGCAGAGTAGCAGGTTTTTGTAAGGGGACTGTGTAACTGTCAACTGTGGTTACAAAAACGTAGGATGTGTGGTGAGCAGAGACGCTGTCACTTGTACACACCCAGTCAGGTAAGCCAGTGATACCTCTAAAGCTTAGTCACAGATACTTGCTCAACGCTTGACAAGACACAACATGCCTGCTTTGAGGCAGAGTGCTCGACAACCACCGAGTGTTGCCTTGCCTTCCTCACCACATTTGTATTCCGACTTACCAAAGAAATTTCTAAAAGCCATGAAGCTCAGACACATAAATCATTCATATTTTTTAACACCCTTTAAGCTAGCATATCCCTTAATACCCTGCCTACAGTCCCAATGAAACTTCCTGATTATTTGCCTAATTTTCTCCCGAGGAAAGTCCACATGATCACTGCTTCCTTTTTCATTTCCATTTTTATAGAATAAAAAAAGTATCCTTGACTGCATTGATATAAACGATAAAGGGGCTTAGATAGAAAAGTAGAGACCAAACACCATTGTGAACCAGACAGCAAACCACTAACAGCAAGAAAGAAATCAAAGACCACATTGTATGGCTACAGGTATGCCAACGGAGGAAAGCATGGTACTTACGTGGATGTTTTGGAATTGGAATTTCATTTGATTCCACAGTAGTTTGAGGATAATAAGTAGAATGTTTATTTGTTCCAATCTTAGGGGTTGTTGGAGTGTCTGGGTTAATAGTTTGTGTTGTGCGGATCACAACTGTTGAAGTTGGGGTGTAAGGGGTCACTCGTGGGGAGGGAGGGTCAAAGGGTCCTTCTGTTGATCTGCCCTCCACAAAGACCTCTGGCCGCCCAGATGTGGAGTTTGTTGTAGGAAGCAAGGACGTAGGATGCGCTGAAGAGTCTAAAGGAAGCCCTAGTGTAGGGTCAGCGCTAATGATCGGGTCTTGCCCGATGCGTTTTGGGTCCAGGTGAGTGTGTGGCTCGTACTCAAAGATTTTGTCCACGAAGACCCACTTGAGGCCGGCCGTGCAGAGAGCCAGGCTGAGCAGGCAGGCGATGATGGGCAGGATGCAGATCTTCTCCGAGTGCAGGCAGCCGCGCACCTGCTCCGCCTCTAGGCACACGCAGCAGGAGCCAGCCAGCACCGCCAGTCCCAGGGCCCCTCGCTCGGCGTCCCCGTCCCCGTCGCCAGCATCGTCCCCGCTCTCGTCCGCCGTCTCCCCCTCCACCCCTGTTTCCGGAACTTCCGCTGGGACGGCGCTGGGGACCTCTGCGGAAGTGGTGGGCGACACGACCAGCCCGGCAGAAGAGTCCTCCACTCCCTCGGTCATTCTCCTTCTCTGCCCACCCCTCAAACTCTCTCCCTCTCCCCCTCACTATTCTTCTCCTCCTTCGTTCTCTCCCTCTCTCCTTCAAACCGGTGTATCCTTTTTTTTTTTGTCCTGTTGCCGAGCTCAGACAATGCTGTAAAAACTCTGGATGCCTGTGCTCTAGGTTAGAGCGCTACGCTGCAGTAGTGGGCAGTGACGGAGCTCGTAAAGTGGGTTTCCATTATCAGATCACACAGCAGGGGCGGGACAACAAAGCCGCTCTCTCAGCCTCACTCAGCCGTGAGGGGGGTAACCTTGTTAACCAGCGTCTGCAACGTGAGCAGGTCCCCCTTAAAATTCTTGAGGTGAAAGAAACGAGTTTTTTTTTCTTTTTCTTTTTTTTTTCTTCTCTGCTTGTGGGGTCTGATCAAGGCATTCTTTTCCCACCTCCTCAGCAACGCCCAAAAACAAAAAGCAAACAAAAAGTCTCTCACACACACATTCACAAAGTCTACAAAAATAAGTGCATCAATACCAGAACAGATGTACAAAAGGTGTCCCGAATGGAAGTGGAAGCTTGTAATTCTTCTCCCTTTTTCCTTCCTTGTCTTCCTGCTTTTTTTTTCTAGGTCTCCAGCATGTTCCTCCTCCCTTCTTTATTTAGAGGGGTCCCAGCCCAGAGCAAGGGGAGTGCAAGTCCACACGCGCTCACCTGAGTGCTGCCTGACTGCAGTGGTGCGGTAAGTGCTGGCAGTGGTGAGCGGTGGGCTGAGGCGCTGGCTGCGGCAGCTGGAGCAGGAGTGACATGCTGTCACACTCGGGGTGGAGGAGCACGGAGACCGGAGACCGGAGACCGGAATTGCCCAGGAGCAGCAGCAGCAGGTGCCTGTCGTTCTTCTTCTTCTTCTTCTTCTCCTCCTCCTCCTCCGCTTCTTCTTCCTCTTCTTTTTCTTCCTCCTTTTCTTCCTGTTTCTGCCTCAGAGCTGGCACCAGGCAGCCAACGGACAGGCGTGAGGGGAGCAACCCACTCAGAAGTGGAGGTGAGATTGTGTGTGCACACACACGCACGCACGCACACACACACACACGCGCACACACACGCACAACACAAACACGGAAGGATAGGGTTGGGGATGAAAGGATACTCCCACTGTCTCTTCGCTCACAACCCCTCCTCTCCCTCTTTCTTCCCCTCTCTCTCCCCCTCTCTCTCTTCCCCTTATCCGTCCTGTTCTAATCTCTCTCTGTCTCACGCTCTCTCTCTTTCCACCCTTTGCTCTCCTCTTGCCGTTGTGGTCTCTCTCTCTCTCTCTCTCTCTTTCTCTCACTCAGTTTCTCTTTCTCTCTCGCGCTCCCTCCCTGGTATGTCACTCCCTCTCCCAGGCTGCTCCCACTCTGAAACACAAAAGCGTACGAGCCAGGCAAGTCCACACTTGATCCAATTAAGCGAAGAGGCAACGAATCAAAGGCAGGCAGACAGACGGTCTGAAGCTTGCCCTCATATTCTCTCTCTCTCTCTCTCTCTCTCTCCTTGCTCACTCTTCTTACTCTCTCTCTTTCTCTCTCGCTCATCCTGCTTCCTGCTTTTCCTCAACCATTGATTATGCTAATATATGTTCTTTTGTCAGGGGATGGTGCTTCAGCAGTCGCCACGACATGCGATACACCCCTTGAGAAAAAACACTGTTGTTTTATCATGGTCGGGTTCACTCTACATTTTAACCTTAATTAGTCGCTCCAATGAAAAGAAACTAAATAAAAAACAAGTGTATTACATAAACACGTCAGTGTGAACACCGTGTGAATGTCTTAAAAAATGCACCAGTTGTCAAATCAAATTATCTCATTTTTATAATTACGTGAAATGTGATTAAAAGAGAGTAAACACATTTGCCCCTATTTGGTTCTGTGTGGCTTGGCAGACTAAAGCTCTGTGTATATATATATACATACACTGTGTCCCTGGGCAGTGTCCATAATCATATTTGGTCTCACACAGCAAGGTAACGCTGACTCAGGGGATGAAGGGACCGTTAAGGCTTGTCCGGAAGCGCAATCGACTGGACATAAATACTGGATGAGGAGCAGGCTCCTTGAGGTGCCTCCACATCCAAGCAGGAGGCTAAATCGCAGATCCGGGCTGCACTCTGCACTCCATCAAGAGTCCTCATTAGCGGACGACAAATATATATTTTATTTATGCACAGTAGCCCAAGGTGGCGACGTTGGAAAGGGATTTAATTAAGAGTCAGCTCCTTCACCGGTCTGCCAACTAAATAGCTTAACTACAACAAAAGCGCTCCACCATGAAATCACTCAGTGGGACACTGTAGTGTCATCACCACCTTCTTCTTCTTTGCGGTCAAAATATAATACCAGTTTAGCATGGCTTAATATGCACTTAGTCCTAGGAGGATAATCCATTACATAGCTGTCATGGAACGATGTATTACATAACAGGAAATTTGTAAAGGTTAAAGCCACCTTTATAAAATGCCGAGTCTCAACTGACATTATTTCAGGGACTTTAGACTCACATTAATCCGTGTACTTTACTTGCACGACACCCACCAGGCTGGTTTTGAAGGTCTTGACAGCTGAGACAGAGTCAAGCTAAAACAGGGTGCAAGGCAAGGCTGCTCAGCCTCTAGCACCAGTCACAATTGTCTGTATGTGTGCGTTTTTTTTGTTTTAGTTTCACGTCAGCTTTAAATCCTACAGGCTGCATGATAAACGGTCTACAGGGAGATGTTAAAATCACACATAAATTGGATCTTTGTTTGTCCTAGCACAGGGGTACAAGGGTAGGTGGCCAATCTCCCATACGCCCTGACACCTATTCTTTTTGTCTCTCTTCCTCACACACACAATACACACAAACACACACACAGACGACAACACACACACACACACACGTACACACACACACACGTACACACGTACACACACACAAACACACACACACACCCTGAACTCTCCTGGGCTCCCCCTCTCCTCCAACTAGTTGCTCCTGAGCTAGGGGGGGCTGGATTATCACAGCGAGGCTCGAGCGTAGCGGCGCTTGCACGGCTGGGGTTCTTAAGCTCAATCTCCTCCCCTGTGGTTGTGAGGGTGACAGATAGGCCGGCAGAAATCCCCCCGTGAGCTGTTAAGCTCTCCCCATCCACCCTCCTGCCGCTAATAGACAGGCAGTCGAATCCAGCCACTGCTGTCTACTAAGAGGTTGCTTTAAAAAGGGCGGAGCGGGGTTTAAAGGTCAGGTCAATGGCGACCGCCTGTAAACACATGAAGTGCCTCTTTCCAATCTGCATGGCCGCAGAGGCTATTTCCTGGTTATTGTATCAGTATTGATGTCGGTCTCCTTCCTGGATTTTACACTGCATGTGTGAGAAACTGTGTTCTTAATAAATGGATTAGCGATCAAATGCCACTCTTTCAGTGGTTTCATGACTGTGCATGCCTTATCAATGCACCACACTAAATGCACCATGCTAAAATATGCATTTCTTTCCTGATAAAAATGAATAACCCAAGTATAAGTAGATTTTTATATTAGAGGAGGCTGCCGTTTTGTACCTTACCTTACCATATTCAACAGAGTGCAATAGTGTGGGGCCGAAACATATTGTGTTCCTTTTACCTATACCAGTGGCAAACTTCTATATGTTACGATCAATTCTGAGTTTCAGAGCAATCTGCAGTGTCAGATCATCAATATTCCGAAAACAAAAGTAAGATTAATACAGGAACCTATACGGCTGGATTAATTAATTGTTAGGGGTCGCATTACAGCAAAACCACTCAAGGTCAGTGTCTTAGCCGCAATGGAGAGACTAACAACTGTGACTCCAATGAAGTCCAAGACGTAGCCTTGCTGTCTGTACAATGCCCACATACAAAAACCAACCGCTATCATTGTCAACATTTTACTAGAAACTATGCAGTTACAGTAATATAAGGTTGCTTTCACAAAAGATTAAGTTCCATAGTACTGTATGATTCAATTACCTCTGTATAGATACATTACTGCAATATATATATTTTATCTGGGCAGCTACAACAAAGGTGCCGTAGCATCTGTTCAAAGGAAAAAGCTGAAAATAGAAATAGGAGGGCTATGCCAGTGGTAATTACACGTCCGGCTAAAGGGACCAAATTAATTTCCTCTTTCTGCCATTTACAGGAAGTTTGATGAATTATTTAACGCAAATAAGAGAGACTGTGGGACCTGACCTAGAAAAAATCCCAGTGTAGAGTGGGGTTTGGGGAAAAAAACAAACCCTGCTGGCTGCCTGGTGGCACGCAGAAGGTTACGTGTGCATTAGGAGATGAGAGGCGGGTCTTGCCAAAAACTGCACTGAGGCATAACTTTTATTAACAAACATGGCGGAAAGGCCTGGGAGTCAAGCTCGAATTCAATAATGCAGTCTTGTCTGCTGACGCAAGGAAAACCAGGAGGCTTTTAAAGAAATAGGAGGGTGCACGTTTTCCTGCTCAGTCTAAGCGCAGCATTGTTGCTGTCTGGGGCAAAGCGGGATTGGGGGGTGGGGGGGGAGTGGGGAGAGAACAGCACACGTTCATCAGAGGCTGTCAAGTCATTCACGGTGAATTATGGGTAGAGGATGGGTTGTAAAGTATAGGATGCTACAAATGTCTGTGTCCATACAACCACACTATTGGCCCAATATCGACAATATTTTTACACAACTACTTCATAAAAAAATTCAAACTCAAGCAAAAATTGTTATACAGTTATGTAAAAACAACATATAAGACATTGTAAATAGTTTGCCATTTGTTGTACTGAATGTAGCATACAATTATAAAGTGGTATGATGACAAGGCTAAATAATATGGTATTGTTTTCATAAAACTGAAACTGTCCAGTGGTGACTCAAAGGTAGAGACAAGTGTCATCTGTGGGGACTCTGTGTGTGTGTGTGTGTGTGTTATAGTGCCCTCTTCCTCCTTCCCTCCTTTCCTACCAGCCTCCCCCCCATCCGCCAGGCTGGTGCCTGCGGCAAAGACTCATTCATCTCGTGCAGGAGACCTCTGCACAGCCCACTGACACACGCACAATCTGCAGCGTCCCAGTTGTGCTTGTAATGGAGCTCGGGGCAGGAAGTAAGTCATTCAGCCGAGGAGAAGAGGAGGAGAGGAGGAGAGCAAGAGACTGAGCGAGAGTGAATGTGTCAGAGTATATGAGACAGAAAGAGAGAGAGAGAGAGAGAGAGAGAGAGAGAGAGAGAAACAGACAAGAGAAGAAAGAGAGAGAGAGACCCATTATCATTAATGCTTGCTACACACTGTCTCATTCTTTACCGAGGCCCTGGAGGACCACCGCAGGAAGAAGAAGAGGGGGGTGGGGGTGGGGGCGGGGGCGTGGTAGTGGTAGTGGTGGTTATGGTGTGGGGGGAGAATCGCAGGGTTCAGCACTGTTAGTCGGACAGCTCCTACATGATGCAGTACTGCGTCAGTGGCAGAGGGAGTGGGAGCCATGACTGAAATTTCACCATGTTATGTTATAACAGGGTGATTTCAAGCTTTTGCAGCGGTGCGGGACATAAAACATGCTGCGTTTTCTAACTCGGGAGAGAGGAATGGGCCTTGGCAAAAGAACAACCGGCTCTGTTTTTTCTCTCTGACAGCAATCAACTTTTATTGTTTTTATTTTTTTTCTTTCATAGTCGCCAGGAGTAATTGCAATTGCGTCACCCACACTTACAAACTAATTACAACATCAGAGAGAGAGAAACCACAAGAGAGTAATAACTAAACAAGACTTGATGAAAAAGTGGCATGAAAATTGTCTGTACACACAGCTGGAGAAACTGTTTATGAAACTGTTGAAGATCAAATCAAACAATATTCAGGAGGAAAGGAAATCTGCTCTCTAAAGGAGTATTTTATGTGCTGACATTGTCTTGATCAATATATACCGTAACTGAGTTTACACACTTCTTGATGAGTGAGTAAAATGGTGAAAACAATCAAAACATTATACAAGAAACCACACAAAGCCTGAATATACAAAGAAAAAACTACTATCATGACTAATCCCATTACAGTGGTATTATATCCATATGCATATTCATATATACATTAAGCTGCATTTAACCAAATGCAATACCTCATCTCATGAATAAAACTGAATTACCATAATTATGCAACTTAGGCTAAAATAAATGAGCTTCACTTCCTCGAGACAGTGCTTGCAGCAACTGTGTACCTTCCAGGAATGGCCACAAGATCCACACAAATGCAAACAGACTTGCGGCCTGAGGCCATATTAAAAATACACAAGTAGCACAACAGCCAACATCTCGCCGCTCTCCACGATTGCCTCACCTCTCTCCAGTCTGAGAAGGGGCCTAAGGTGCTGCAGTTAGGGCCCGACCATCACCGTGTGGCCTGTCCTGGTATTAATTATGCAGTGTTGGGGGAACAACATGTTCTCTCCATCCCAGAGCTCGACCCCGAGTGGCACCCAGTCGGAAGGAAGTGGCGTGACTGTGAATTTGCTCCCTACTTTGCCCCTGCTGTCCACCATCCCCATGCTGTTTCAGCACACACACACAGACTCGCACACACACACACACACACACACACACACACACACACACACACACACACACACACGTGCCCTCCAGCTAGGCTGGTAGGGGAAGAAAATAGAACTAATTCTAGTAGCACAGGAGGAGTGAAGTCTACAGCTTGCACGAACACTAAGAACTGCAATCCACAAAATCCTGGAGAGACCATGTAATTACAGCTAGGTTCTGAGTCTTTGCCATCCTTAATTTGTTCCGTGCCTCGACATACAAACTTCCCAAAACTTCTTAAAAAGGTTATTGAACTGGTGACTACAATGGCTGGGCTTCTGATATGCATGACCATTCTCAAGGGGGTATAGGAGAGAAGTAACTACACACACGTCAGTTCTGGGCGAACACCAGGTCTGCCTTTGTCATTCATGTCATTTCAAGAAACGATCTCCCATAAAAAGCATAAAACAGATGTCAAATTTCCTCAGAGTATTGAGCAATAACTCCATATCTAAAATCATCTCCAGAAGGTGGATACAAATGGAAAAAATGCTGCTTTGCAAACATCCATAGCGGCATTCTCAGCAAAACCACTGGCAGCCTCTCAAAACAGAGAGAAATAAAAGCTTGCATCTCAGCAGGAGCAATATCTTTTTAAAGCAAAAAGATAAAAAAGAACAATGGAGAGAATATGAGATTGTTTACTGTTTGCGCTTTCTTACATTACTTATTGTGACACTTCAAGGCTGGATGAAGGCGCATCTGCATAAGCCTGTTGTGGTAATTGCAACCTAGATTGCGGTACACACAGCAGTCTTTGGCAGCAGCTATGCCTGATTCACTGCGGCATCGCCGACTGTAAGGCATTAAACGAGGGAGACGGAAGTGTGGGGATGGGCCAGAACAATCGAGAGAGCTGCTGGACACTGTGGCTGGCTAATACAGGGAAAAAAAAGAGGGAGAAAAAAAGTTTAAAAAAGGAGAAAAGGAAAAGAAAGATAAAAAGGAGAAGAAGAAACGAGATGCACACAATGCCCATGGGATTTCACACTTCAAAAAGCATTACAGAGAACAGTGAATGTTCTAAGACGCTGATGCAGAAAATGGATCAAAAAAAAAAAAAAACAAGAAGCCAAACACATTCTAATGGGCTGCTTTGTGCTGTGCTAACTGGGGTCTATTAATTGCAACAGTTTCCTGGGGCTTCAAGCCACAGCAGCCACATAGCTGGATGGAAGTTCAGTAAGACAAAGCATTCAGTGAGACAAGGCAGTCAATACTTAGGAGAGGGCTGACACTACGTGACCCGTCATTAAACTTTAAACGACTAAAAGACGCCTGCCATGTTCCAAAGCAGCTTTAAAAAAAAAAAAACATCTGCTGTCTGAAACAACTCTATTAGGTCTCTGTGTTGTCCATTACTCACAAATCTTTAATCCATGGGCTGGTAATGATTTACTTTTTTTTTTAAGGCAACAGTTTCAGCTGTCATATATGGGACATGACAGTAACACAGGAAACATGGTACCCCTAACAACTCCCAGGGTTCGGCTTAGCTTTGAATTCACGTTTCTATCTGCCAGCAGACAGCCTGGCTTGTCTAGACGTTTTATTAATACTGTATGTTCTATCTGAAACAAAACCCACGCAGATAACAGCTTACGAAAACAGTATGACATTTGTATGGTATTTAATTAACGGCATTAGCCCCCCAAATGCCACAGACATTACCTCTTGGCTCTGCCTTGCAGACGGAGCTGTCCAGAGAGACATATTACACCACTGCACAGCTGGACCTGCGCTAACCGAAGGCACAGGAGCAGTCTACTGTCCACAATCCTGAGCCATTACTTTTTGTCTGGTGTTACGACCAGCACACCGTGATCTGGGCCTTCTGCGACCCTGACTAATCATAGAGGCAGAATTAAGACGCGACTTTTGGATGAGCTCACTGCTTCAAAAACTTCACTGCTTTTTCTCCCAGAGCTATGACCCAAGCTTTTATGACCCTGCTGATCAAAACAGATCCATCACAGCATGCAAAGATGTAATGGTGAAGAACCAGCGGATGCGAACTTTAATAGAAATGTACCAAACAAAATGTGAATTAATGAAAGCCAGTGGGAGTTTACTCACAGACACTGACTTAAAAGCCCCAGAGTCTGTTAAGGAACATTAATCAAACTCAGCCTCATCAATTCTTCTCCAACAAGACATACAAATGTGCATCATTCTGTGTTTGCAAAAACGACAGATATTGCATCCTTTGAATGGACCAAAGGAAATGCTGTGATAGATACATAGGGCATCTCAGGAAGGGTTAATGACTTCTTGGGGTTTCAAGTTGCCAGAAATGGCTACTTACTCAGTCAACCTGGAAGGAAACTACCCAGACACACGAACCACAAATCAATGGTATCTTGAAGGGAGTCATATATTTATTTTTGAGCAGGGGACTATCCTGGTGAAGAAGGTAATGGGGAAAGGGGAGGTATATTTGTTTTACAAGCAAATGAAGGCGCCTTTTGGAAACCAACCCCGGCATCTCCGTTTCCAACCACACTACTACTCCTTAGAAGAAACCTAACACGTTGGAACAGTAGTATATAATTTCAGCAGAGCACAAAGATGCCAAAAACTACTATGTGGAATTATCTTTGACTTTTTTGGATGTTGTTGTTGCGAATGGGAACAAACTAGTTAGTGAAAGGTCAGTGAGCCTTAACATTTTGTACTGCAGTATCTGCCACAGTAACAAGGGACAGAGCCCAAAAATATTCTTCTAACACAGTTACTCACGTCAATAATACAAGCCCTTTGTCTCTCTCGCCCTCATACACGCCCACACGCCCACACACACACACACATTACCCCTGCTGTCAAAAAGCCCACACATCTACACCCACAACCTCTGGGGACATATAAACACTGTTTCTGGTGCCACACCTTCAAGGTTATCCATAGTCACGACTGCAACCTATGGGATTTTTGGCCTCGTACAGCCATCTCGGTAGGCAATTCCATTACTGCTCGGCACTGGGTAGAGATCATCACTCATTGTGCCAAACGTGCCCTCTCCCCACAGCATGATTCCTTGAACCTTTTGGCATCCAAAAACAACTTCGCCAGGTAACAGCATCATGAAGGTGAGGGTGACACAAAAGGGGGCACAAGACTCTAACCTTGCGCTAAAAATAAACAGACCTATGAGTAAACCAAACGGTCATGCTTCCAATTCCAGAATGTTCACGTTTGTCCCACAGCATGGCAGTAGAGGTAGCTGCATTTTCAGTAGAAGCAGCACAAAAACATTGACCTGCTTGCTCACCGTTCTTTTTTAACTGTCCATGTGTCAATTATCACAACAACCTTGAAGAATATAGAAAATTTACAAAGATATACACAGCACCAACAGAACTTTATGAAAAAGTAAAAGGGGAAAAGGTTACGGTCAAGACCTGGAATAAAACTGAGGAATAACAAAAAAAAAAAACCCTTATCCTGCTTCAGAACACAAAATCTACCATGAAAACAACACCCTGTTGGAAGTGTCTTTCTCATCCTCCTTGCTTCATATCAGTGTCTGGGAGCAGTCCTGGCAGGCAAATCTTGCCAGTCTCTCTCTCTCTATATATCTCTCTCTTCCACCTTGTAGCCATTCAATTGTGCCTGAGACAGGCCGAGACCCTTAATGCTTACACAGTCTGCACACTGCCAGCAGAAAACAGAAGGAGGGGTGTGTGTGTGTGTGTGTGTGTGTGTGTGTGTGTGTGTGTGTGTGTGTGTGTCTGAGTGTATGTGTGTATATGTCTATGTGTGTGTGTGTGTGTGTGCGTGCGTGTCTGAGTGTATATGTGTGTGTGTGCGTGCGTGCATGTGTGTGTGTGTCTCTGAGTGTGTGTATGTGTGTGTGTGTGTGTGTGTGTGTGTGCGCGTGTGCGTGTGTCTGTGTGTGGGAGGGCTGGGGGTGGGGGTGGGGGTGGCCACACACACTGATCAGCATTCACAACTTCACCAGGGCTTGGCTTGTCCTTCTCGGGCTTAATGCCTTGCGGGAGGAGCATGAGGATGAAATGGCGCTTTTCTGCTGGCAGCCGGTCAGAGAAGTACTACTCGCTAATTGAAAAGAGTGATTAAGTGGCCAGATTAAATAGACCTGAGTACTGATCACCCTTGCAATGCTGCAAAACGGCAACAAGAGGGACTGCTAGAACAGAACAGGGGGGCTTAGAACCACCCCCCAACCCCCATTTACCTGTCCTTTGATATTAATGATCTGGGTTTTTTTTTTTCACTGTCTGACTGAGGTTGACAGATATCTGGGTTTTTTTTTTGTAAAATGCTTTAAGGTTGCACACACTTAGAGAGGCAAATGAAGTGCTCTGCTCTGGCCCATTGTGCTTGGTCATGACCAAGGTCTCTTTGACAATTACCATTTGAGACATTAAAATAAAATGCTGTATACAAGCTACACTACATTGTGCAATATTTTTGTACTGCACTCATATTTACAACATTTACAGAGCGTTACCTTCTATAATAAATGTCATGTCACAATTACTCTAAAATGGCTAGTGTTTCATTGCAAATAGCTGCTGTCTTTTTAGTATATATTGGACACTGGGACACCGGTACTTACCTGTTTGTGTAAATCCAAGTTTGAAAACCTAGCACACTTCACCTGGCTCTAAGTCTTGTATGATTTTGGATGTGTCATTTATACGACATATGTGACAGTCCGGGAACTGACATCATGAAGAAAAAAAATGGCAAACCGGGGACTTGCTTTTTCTGTCACACTGAAAGACAGACTGACAGGCAAACTCTGTCCAAAACACATGTCACCATCACTGTGGGAATGGTAAAACACAACTGGGGCCTCGGTTGCTGGTTCTGATAGATGCAGTACAGCAAGAACAGTCTGGCAAAGGCCTGACGTGTGAGAGTGATGATGTAGCAATAGGCTTTTGAGCAGCTGCTTTGGGCTCCTACCTTTGATGACTGTCAGATTTCCCGTCACGCTGACTTTGCCAAGGTTATTGACAGCCTCGCATCTGTACGTGGCTGTGTCTGATTCTGTCGGATTTTTGAACTGAAGCTCCGAAACCCTCCCCCTGAAAAAAAAACCAAGAAAGACAAGAAGGGCATATAAGACACTGAAAACAAAAATAACAGACCCTTCCTAGGCACAACACACGATATTAAGTGTGAACAAAACATTTGTACTAAATTACATATGCACTGTGGCTTTCAGAATCAGAGCCTGAACCAATGTAAGCCTACTTTCCCTAGACTGGTATAGTTCTGTAACTGCAGTATAATAAATGCTCCATTTTCACAGGTTTTGTGCTTGTGCTTTCATTTTTTGATGTGAATCGAGCTGACTCAGTAAGTATCGCTTCCCTCTAGTTTTATGGCAGTGGCTTTTAAACCAACCATACCTGCTGCACAGACCGACAAAGCTGAGGGGAAGGTGTCTGGTGCCGAAAGTATGCTTGAGATAGCGGTGGGTGTGGATGCAGCACCATTAGCGCCGCCTCGGCATGCCAACGGTGTAACCTATTAACTTATGACTCACTTTTCAACAGAATGCAGGAAGAGTTCAGTTCAGTGTTCCAGACTCTGAGAACTCCAAACCCCTAAACTTCTACAAAGTCAGTGGCCTTAGTGAATCAGCAAAGAATAAGTCACAATGCACTTAGCATATATAAACAAATAAGAGTGGAGGACTTACTGTTTCCTTTTTCTAATCTTTGTGTTTTTGGGTTTGTTTTTGCCGGCTATCTCTATGGTGCCTTTGTACCACTTGATTTTTGGCAGTGGAGACCCAGCTTCAAGCTCACACGTTAAAGCTGTTTTTTTGCCCGCATCAACAGTCTTACTCCTCATCTGCTTCAGCTTGGGCTCAGCTGGAAAAGAAAGAGAGGAGGAAAAAAAAAACAGTAAGACAAACAGATCCATGATAACAATTTTGGCAAAGACAAACCTGAGAAAAATATGCAAAATATAAGACAAAAATTGCAGCCATTCTCCCCATTTAGCTTTTTGCCAGCTGAAATTACTTTGAAGTATCTGGTCCTTGTCAAAGTGTAATCATAGCTGATGGCTAAGATTAGGTTGACAGCAGAAAAGAGAGAGAGCGAGACAGACAGCGAGAGAAGGAGAGAGAGAGAAAGAGAGAATGCAAAAGGTAACAGTTCAACATTTTTCCATCATTTTCCCATGCAACACCCATGCACACACTCTCCCTGTCAACAGTCTGTGCTGGACTTTTTGTATTACTGCCCTTTGTTGTGAAACACATTAAGCTACTCGATCTTTTCAACAAATATCAACCATTTCATTATCCCATGGGTACCAGATAGCCCCTATGCTCCTTTTTCAAAACAGTCCCCACATCCCTAAAAGCCACAAAGGTCTTTCCGAAAATACAGACTCAAATTACAGACAAAAACAAAAACGTAACCCACCTATCGCCATAAAACATGACCCAAGCATACTTTTCAGACATAATCGTTACACAAGATGCACTATCTGTTAAAAGGGGTAAAAAAAGATCACTTTAAATTCTTGTGCTCCAAGCTCCAGACATGACAAATAACACTATATTTGCAGATGCTACATATTTCACATTGTCTCAGCATAGTTATAAAGCAATCCAAAGAGGCCTACTCGCAAACAAACCTTCAAAGACTGTGTACCCCCGCGGCTTTTTTGCCAAGAGGGAACCCACAATTTCCTCCGACAGTCTGCAAACGTTAGCTGCTTCTTACCACTTTACTTTCATATATATCGTCAAAAACTGTCAATTAAGAAGCCTGGAGGCGGCAGAACAACCATCTAGCTCACTGGTGATGATCTGTGCAAGCCTGGTGGCATGATATTGCCCTTATGAAATATAAATCAGAGACTGGGTTCCTGCTTTTTTTCCCTTGATTGGAAAGGCCTATGCCCTACTTTCAAAGATGAATGGTACTTCAGATTCGAAACAATGGGAAAACACAGAGGCAGGTGGAAGTCAAATACATGTATGAGAAGGCAGAACTTCTGTAGATAACAGTGGTCTGTAAAGCTTTCCCCTCCATTGTAATGGCAATGCTGTCTTTAGTATAACAATAGTATAACACATCAACATTGGAGTCATATTGACAGAGTGAATACCAATGTTCATGCCAGTACAATTAAGAGCAAAGTCACAGAGATACCACACAGCAAACTGCATGGATACATGCACCTGCAACTTCCTCCCCTCCAGTCTAAAAACGTGTCACAGGGACAGGAATATGGATAAGATATACAACACTGTTACTTGCTGCAGCATATATATATATATATATATATATATATATATATATATATATATATATATATATATATATATATACACACACACACACACACACATATATAAGTGTGTTTTGCAACCAAAAAATATGTCAATGCACACAGCCCGATTGCAAAGAGTTGCTCAACACGTTGATTCATGAAGCGCGAGTGGATGACCACTCCCCGGGAGTGGTCGAGGCTGAAGTTTCCACAGCTGCCTTTGATAACATCGCCCTAACAATGCCCCCGCTCCACTTGCCTACAACAGTTAGCATGTTTTAATAAGAAGGCAGCGGAAGAATCTGTAATATGTCGATTCAAACAGGACTGTGTAACGAGATACCGGTCCTTGGCTTTGCAACACGATTTTTGGTCAGGCAGCTGTTGATGAGAGCAGTTCTGTGGAATTAACGGCGGGAAGGGACGCTCGAGCCACCCACAGGCAAGCTGCAGAGCTGCGTGTCTCTGACTTACTGGAAGGCTCCTGACTGAAACCCCTCTGCTGCCAGCACGGAGAACCTCTCGGGAGGACCCTGGAGTGTGTTTCTGTCTGTATGAGTGTGTCTGTGTATGTATGTGTGTGTGTGTGTGTGTGTGTCTACATGACAGAGAGAGAGACAGCGTTTGGGGGTGTGTGGGGGGGGGGGGGGGGGGGGGGTGAATTGGTGTGAAAGTGGAAGATTTGGGGGCCTGTTTATGTCTGTGTGTTAAAATAAAAAAAAATACTCTGAGATGATCCCTAATGAGTCACATTATAAAGACAAACCCTCCTCAAGAGTATTTAATGTCTTATGAAATGTCTCCCAGATTAACCAGGCAAGTTAGCCATTTAAACACTAGTATGTCTGTAGATTACTGCTGGAGGCAGTGAGGATGTATTAGAATGAAAAACAAACAAGCAAAGTCTCTAAATCTTCCATTCATGCTTTCTACAATGATGCAACAAGCCAATGTTGAAATTGCGAAATTAAAAACAGACTACTGTGCATAATATATTAATGGCTTCTGATCCGAAATGTCACACACCTGGCAATTCTACACAAATAGCTGTGTCATACCGCTGAAATAGCTTGTACAGCAGAGTTGTTCGGAAAAAATACAAATCACACATTTCAAACTCTCTCCACACACAGAATCATTAACTGAAATTAATTCACACACCCATTCCAATTTACAGGCTGTCTACTCCCATCAAACATGTACATGTCTCCTAAAAAATGTGAAATACTGAATAAAAACAACCATCGTCTGAAAGACACCACTAGATTGTCTCACATTTTACTTCCTAACTCACTAATCAGAGGTTCACTTGCTCTGTGTTAGGTTTGTAGGTATACAGGAATTGCACAACACCTAGACAACACCTGAGCTGGCAGAAGTCCCAGGAATTACTAGGGTTTCCCTGTCTCATTAAGGAGCTTTTGAATTCACGCTTCCCATTGTCAATGAATCGAGAAGCAGCACACACACACACACACACACACACACACACACACACACAAACCCTTAGTCACACTTGTCACTTTCACTCTAAATAATCACTGCAGAATGCAGCCCTGCCCAAACTGGAACACTTTCCACAAAGAAACAAATCTGATAAGAATGTTCTGAAAAGCGATATGGGCACTGGGTAGGAAAATAGCTGAAAAAAAAAAAAGACATAGCAGAAATTGCTCGCAGTCTGACCACAACAACCAGGAAGCATCTCAGGCATGTCACTCGGTAGGTCTTGACAGGACTTCAGACAAGAGAGATTCCTGAAGGCCCAGGGGCTTTTGGAGCATTACAATAGGCACTGGCACCTCTAGGTGTCCCATCTGTTACCTAGTGGGAGGGCTGCTGATTAAGATATTGCAAGCTCCTGATTTTTTGTTTTGAGTTGCTTCTTCAGTTTTTGCCGTTTGTAACTGTTATAAAACACAGATCCGAACAGCCCTCCGTAGTGACTAACAACACTGGTTTGGACTCATTTTTAGAAAGTTTCGGTCAAATTTCCATTATGTCTTCCAGTGACTTAATAACACCACACTGTAGCCAATTGACTAAAAGTTTTCACTGAAATTAACATTCAACCCAAACAGCAGCAAAGTTGTCATCCCCTGGGTCACACAGTAATGTACCATGAAGTGGACTGAGCGCATCCATTTTCCAATAATATTTCCCCCTCAAACGAACCGTGTGGCCATAAAAGCATTTCTATTGCAAGGTTGGGGTGAGGGGATAACTTCATTTGTGGCCAGTTCCTTTGTTTTGTGCGCGCCATTACTGCGTCGGACCCCAAGCTGCCGTTTCCAGCTGTTTCTCTATGTCATGGAGAAGCTCCCTTTGGGAGCGTCCGACGCGTTTTTCAAACCGCAAATTTACACGGATCAGAGCCCACATTCCAGGCCGTGCAGCTCTGCTAAGTGAGGAATTCCATGATCTAATACTGAGCCCAGACAGAGTGCGGGGGTCTGCACATCTCTGACCGCCCCCCACCCCCACCGCCCCTCCGAAGACTATTGTGACTCGCTAGGTCACTGATAGCTCTTCCTGATGTTTCCACAAAGGGCTCCTCTTGATATCATAATTGGTAAGGGGCCAATGGCAAGTGTGTGGGGAAGTGTGTGTGTGTGTGTGTGTGTGTGGGGGGGGGGGGTACATGGCTATGGGCGGTAGGTAATATGGTTATCTCTAAGCTCTGGGGCCACTCCAGTATGTGACAAATGATTAATAGCCAATAGACCCTGTACTTACTCTCTGGTTAAAGGAAGTGCTTTAATTGGTTGGCCACTCTGAAATGATCCCTTGGCCATTAACAACACCATTGACTGAATCAACTGTGTTTAATGTAACTATGCACAGTCAAGACTTGTTTTCGTCTGGAACGTGTGTGCTATTAAAGTAATCATTTTACTGACTGACAGTTCAGGGCTGGACAACTTACAACAATGTTTTTTAATAAATCAAGAACATTATTGAGAATTTTAAAAAACTGTCTGTGTCACAAAAGCTTATCACAAATGACATATAATGGTCTATTGACACTGTTAAAGCAATCCACTTCAACTGTTCCAAGTTTGAAAAGCCCTACATATAAAAAATGACAATCTCTCTATATATTAAATTGTAAGAAATCATAATTAAATATGGTCTAATTTCACCAAAGGACTGCCAGTGAAATCGTTGGCCAAAGACCATAACACATTTGCTACCAAAGCACATGGCCAGACTAACAAATGTTCAAGCAACCGGACAGAAAAGGAGTTATTATGCATACCTAAATATTGCCCCTCCTTCTGCATAAAATGCTGTTTCCCTACACAGACTAGCCTAGTACAAGTTCTGAATAAAATAATGTTATGTTATAAAATGACAATTCTACAGAAAATACATGAATCGAATGTGAAATAATGTTAAGTTAGATGTCCTGTGTAAAATCCTAAATCTGTATCTATTTAAGAGGATGGTCGGTGACATTCCCTCGGCATCAGCTATACCCAAGTGAGAGTGCACAGGCACCAATTTATACCATAACGGTCAGAGTGGCATTACTCTGTAACAACACTGAAAAAGACAGCAGACTTCAATCATCACGAAGCATTTTCTCATTACATTCTCATTTCTGTAAAAGTTTGACTTTCCATAGTGTACTTTTTTTTTCGTTGGCCCACACCAGTCGTCGCCACAGGTGCAGCATCATATTTTTAGGCTATAATGACACAATTCGTTCGCAATGGCTTCCTGCTCAAGAATGATTCTGTCATCGTCAAGCAGTTAATTACTTTTTTAAAAGTACAAGTTATGTCACTTAATACACCGTAGACTAATCAGATAAGAAAGAGCAGATAAGACCAGACCATTTAACAAGTGAAAATGGTTCTGCCCGTCAGAAAGACGTCATGCGTACCTCTACATTCATAAAACGTCTGAAGGAAAGTTGGCTAATCATTCAACACCTGCCTGCTTTTTTTTGAAGACTTCAGTTTAAACAGTCATGAAAGTCTTCCAATGCCTGAACCACCATGAATACTGCAATGTAATTTACTTCCTCAAAGACTGTTGAACGTGCGTTGCAAACACTAAAGCAAATTGATTTTTAAAAGACATAAATTACCTGGTGGCATGTTATCCGGCTTCTTTTGGTCCTTTTTGCCGTTTTCAGCTCCATTTTTCTTACCTCTTTTACCCTTCTTATCTGACATTTTAATCTGTTGCGGGTGTTAAAAGCTGGTAAAGGTCGATATCCTGCTTAGAGTCCTCGATTCAAGATCAACCTGCCTCTCGTCAGTGTGATCCGCGCTAAAGTTTGTCGGAAGGTGCAGTCACTCCAGCGAACTGTTGAATAGGCTACTTGAGAGCATGCCGCATGTGTTTTAGGCTTCAAGATCGGAGGAGGAGTTTCATCAAATGTTCGGCCTTCTTGGAGATGGATGTTTAGATAAACACTAAGTATGAGGGTTTCATCACAGAGCAAGTGTCATTTAACGAATCAGCATCAAACTGATCAGTTTGATTTTTTTAAATGTATTATTATTATTTAAAATGTGAGGTTCATGAGCAAGCCCAGAATCATAAGAAAGCCTAGTTCCACTACACTACTACAACCACTCTCAGGGTTGTTATAGAAAAAGAGGGGCCTACTGGTAATATAAGATGCCTGAGGCTTTCTAGTGTCATTCAGAATCAGGTATTTTGACCATGTCCCTTATAGGCGGGCTGTGGGCTACACATGCAAACAGGTGTAGGCCTACTTACATTTAACAGAGACAGGGACAAACATACAGCCAGAAAACCTGCAAGGTTTATATCATTTTATGTATTTGTCAAGTCATCAGAAATTGGTCAAAGGAACAACAGAACAATATTTGCTAGATGACTTTGTGCACAGGGGACCCGGGTACTCTCCCATGTTATTGTTGACTATCAATCATTCTATATCACTGTAGCCTACTTACATTGTGTATTGTAAGAAACCCCCCTGTGACAGAGCGCAACGCGTCTGCCACTTAAACAGCGGTTTCCCCGCGGTCTTGGCACTGTTTTTTTACACCGTGCCAACGGACATTTAAAGACATTCAATGTTGTATGTGTGGGGCATATACTTGCTGTTGGGTTGGATAACTGTCTAGTTATGTCTAACATCGGTATATTGCAGGCTGCACAAATTGTTTGACACGTGTTTGGGTACATGAACAAAAAGACGCTACACCACAGTTTTTACCATCACGAAAATGTTTATTCACGTTCATGTTAAATTACAGCTTCGCAAAGGTTCCTTATGTGTACACAATTGACAACCGAATCCTTTCATGCTAAAGTTTAACATGATGAGTAAATGTTTGTAGCAAGCTTACCTGTGGTCGTCCTTGGAGGGCGGGACCAAACCCGAGTGTTTGTCAGACTGCTGTTTTATACGTTCCTTCCGCAGTGCGCGGCAAAGTAGGACATTGAATGGACTGATTTGTTTAAAACATCTTTTAACTGTTTTCTTGTAACATGTAAGAAACTGGAGAGTGGCCATATTCAGTTAAGCATGTGGGGAAAATGTTTTAAAAGGTAAAATCATGTTCTGTTCAGTTAATTGATTTTAAAATCACTGTGACTGTGACGCTGTTCTATAAATGCGCGCTGCGCAGCTCATTTGGGAACGAGCTCTGCCAGGAGAGGACGCAATATTTGCAGGTCTGTGATTGACTGTGAGTTAACTAGCCTAGCACCGTGGGCATTTCTTGACCCCGTGTTTTTTTTGTTTGTCTTCATCAGTGTTTTGTTTGTCTTTTTCTAAATATCTGCCGGCTTAAAATAAAAACTTATTTTTGCAATATATTTCCCTGCACTTGCTCATCATTCTGGCTGACAACCCCATCCGCTCGGCACACTCTATTACATTTGGTGGCAGCGAAAACTACTAGTGTGCGCAAGTCAGTCTGAATGAGGGCAAATGGGAAATAGAAAGAAGGCACAAGCAGAGGCAGCTGAGGAGGAAGACTATGTGCCTCAGCAAGATCTGGGTACTTCTGTGCAGCAACTCCAGGCCATGTTCGAGGCTTTTCTGGTGGCGCAGCAAGAGCAACAGGAGCGGGTACGGGAAGACCAGGCACGGCAGGAGCAGCGCTGGAGAGGTATTGTGCACCAATTCAGCATGCTCCAGGATGAAGTGCGGCAGGACAGATGGGAGCTCGGCCGGGGCCGGGGAAGGTCCAGACTGAGGGCAGAGCAACATGGTGTCTCATTCTCCGCACCAGTGTCAACAGCGGTCAGCCCAGTACATGCCACGCAGATGGGAGCATCGGCAGAGCTGTGGAGGGGGGTCCAAGCGGCGGCAGCGACAGCAGGCCCAGGCGCAGTGATGGTTCCAGGTCCAGCGGCGATGGGGGTCCAAGCGGCGGCAGCGACAGCAGGCCCAGGCGCAGTGATGGTTCCAGGTCCAGCAGCGATGGGGGTCCAAGCGGCGGCGGCGACAGCAGGCCCAGGCGCAGTGATGGTTCCAGGTCCAGCAGCGATGGGGGTCCAAGCGGCGGCGGCGACAGCAGGCCCAGGCGCGATGATGGGTCCAGGTCCAGCGGCGATGATGGGTCCAGGTCCAGCGGCGATGATGGGTCCAGGTCCAGCGGCGATGATGGGTCCAGGTCCAGCGGCGACAGCAGGCCCAGGCGCAGTGATGGTTCCAGGTCCAGCGGCGATGGGGGTCCAAGCGGCGGCAGCGACAGCAGCCCAGGCACCGACAGCACATCTACTTGGGGGCACCCACGTCACGGGCTGGAAAGGCCCCAAAATGCAGAAATATTGTGATGATGAAGACATTGAACATTTTCTCACAACTTTCGAACGCGTTGCTACAGCCAGTTTGTGTCCAAAAACACAATGGGCACTGCATCTGGTTCCACTCCTTACCGGTAAGGCGAGAGCAGCGTATATTGCCATGGACTTTAGCGACTCCATGAACTACGACAAGGTAAAGGCGGTCATCCTGGAAAAGTACGAAATCAATCCAGAGACATACAGACAGCGGTTCCGGTCAACCCAGATGTTACCGGGCGAGTCTCCCAAAGAACTTTTCACCAGACTGCGGGAGCTGTACGAGAAATGGACTCGTCCTCAGGAACATACAAAGGAGGAGATCAACGAAATGCTCATCCTAGAGCAGTTTCTAAGGATGGTGAACAGCGATGTGCGGCTGTGGATTCGGGAACACAACCCCAAGACTGCAAAAGAGGCGGTGGTGTTGGCTGAGTCTTTCATGGCTGCGCGGCGAGGCTCAAGACCACATCAGATGGCCGGGGTGAGAGACAGTACAGCAGCACGGCCCGGTAAGCCTGAGGGTGGTTGGCATGGTGGTACTAGTGTGAAGAGCCCTAGACCCGTTAGCCCTGATGTTAAATGTTTTTACTGTGGTGAGGTAGGGCACATCAAACCTAAGTGTCCCAACAGAAAACCTAAAGTGTCCACTGTAGCTTCAGAGTCCAATGTGGCAGTTGTCCCTAGTTCTAGTGGGGGGGAAGCCACACAAAATGAGGGGGAGGCCATGACTGTAGTGCGGGTGGATGGGAAGCAGGTGCAGGCCCTAGTAGACACTGGGAGCAGCCAAACCATTGTGCGGTCTGACCTAGTAGCGCAATGCAATACATTGACAGGGGGGAAGCTCCCTATCCGATGTGTTCACGGTGACGAACGGTCGTACCCGACTGCTGAAGTGCACCTAGAGGTAGACAACGTCCTATACCTGGTTACAGTTGCAGTGGCAGACAAACTACCATACCCAGTAATTTTGGGCAGAGATATACCAGACCTGGTAGCACTATCTGACATACCTTGTTGTAACATGATAATGACACGTTCACAGAAAAAAGAAAGAGGCGACACTTTGAATTTGTTACCATTCCCTGAGGTAAACCGTAAAACAAGGAGTGAGAAAAGAAAAGAGAAATTTAAAGGCACAAAGCTGACTGAGACTGACCCACACCCTGAGCTGGATGGTGAGGTGAATTTTACGATTCCCTCGGACATTAGTCAGGCTCAACGTTCTGACAAATCCCTACAGCCCTGTTATGCAGGCTTGGTGGCTGATGTACAAGGGGATGCTATTGGCCCCAAGTTTAAACTAAAGGCAGGTATTTTATACAGACAGGGGGAGGAAGGTGAGCAGCTTGTGTTGCCAAGGTCGCTAAGAAACACTGTCATGGAAGTGGGTCACGCTAGTGCATGGGCTGGGCATTTAGGCCAAAACAAAACCTGGGACAGGATTGTTCAACGTTTTTATTGGCCTAATATGTATGCAGAGGTGGTTGAATTTTGCAAGACATGCACGGAGTGTCAGCTGACTGCCCCAGGCAGGAAGGCTAGAGTCCCATTAGTCCCAATGCCAATCATTGATGTCCCCTTCAGTAGAGTAGCGATGGATATAGTTGGTCCACTAGAGCGTAGTCGTAGAGGTAACCGGTACATCTTGGTAATTTCCGACTATGCCACTAGATACCCTGAGGCATTCCCATTGCGTAACATCAAGGCAAGGCAAGTGGCAAATGCATTTCTTCAGTTGGTCACACGGGTAGGGATTCCTAAGGAGGTACTGACGGATCAGGGTACAAATTTCATCTCTACCCTAATGAAAGATGTATATAAGTACTTAGGAATAAAGGGCATTAAAACCACGCCATACCACCCTCAGACTGACGGGCTTGTTGAGCGCTTCAACAAGACCCTGAAGAGCATGCTGAGGAAGTTTGTGTCTGACTCTGGGTCGGACTGGGATGACTGGCTGCCTTACCTTTTGTTCGCGTACAGAGAGGTTCCACAGGCCTCGACTGGCTTCTCCCCCTTCGAACTCCTTTATGGGCGGAAAGTGAGGGGTCCACTCGACGTCTTGAAGGAGGCCTGGGAGGGAGAGGAGCCAGAGAAGAAGGTGAATGTGTTGACGTACGTGCTGAAAATGCGAGACCACATGCAGCGCTTGACGGAGATGGTGCAGGAAAACATGCAGTCTGCCCAGGCCAAGCAGCGGAAGTGGTACGACGCATCAGCCAGAGAGCGGTCCCTCCAGCCGGGCCAGCAAGTGTTGGTGCTGCTTCCCACCTCCGAGAGCAGCCTCCTTGCAAAGTGGCAGGGGCCTTATGTTGTCAAGCAGAAGACGGGTAAGGTCACATACGAGATCAGTACACCAGACAAGAAGAAACACTCGCAGGTTTTTCACATCAACATGCTGCGGGAGTGGCATGAGAAGGAGCAGCCGGTCAACTGTCTGTTTGCCAAAGCAGTGGAGGAGGAGGAAGAGGCAGAGGAGCAGTACTTCCCGCTGCAGCGGGGGGGGGCTGGAGCCATCGACCTGACCCACCTCACCGAGACCCAGCAGCAGCAGCTGAGGGCATGTGTACCAGAGGGGGTGTTTCACAGCACTCCTGGCAAGACGGGTCTGGTGCAACACCACATCAAGCTGCAGGCTCCTGGTCCAGTTCGGCTGCCGTGCTATCGTATCCCGGCACAGCTTCTTCCCAAGATCAGGGAGGAGATTGAGGGTATGCTGAGCATGGGCATCATTGAACCATCCACAAGTGAGTGGTCCAGTCCGGTGGTGCTTGTGCCCAAGAAAGACGGGTCCTTGCGTTTTTGTATGGACTTCCGGAAGGTAAATTCTATTTCTTCTTTTGATCCGTACCCAATGCCACGTATTGACGATCTGATTGACCGACTGGGCAGTGCCAAGTACCTCACAACCCTGGACCTAAGTAAGGGTTATTGGCAGGTGCCCATGTCCAGTGAATCCAAACGTGTGACTGCTTTTAAAACTCCTTTTGGATTTTATCACTTTTGTTATATGCCCTTTGGCCTACAGGGGGCGCCAGCAACTTTTCAGCGCCTCATGGACCAGGTGTTAAAGGGGGCGGAGGCATACTCGGCGGCATATTTGGATGATGTCGTCATCCACAGCTGCTCCTGGCAAGAACATCTGGTCCATGTGAAGGATGTGCTGAGGCGCCTGAAGGAGGCAGGGCTGACTGTGAACCCCCAAAAGTGTGCTGTGGCCCAACGGGAAGTGCAGTACCTGGGCCATGTCATCGGTGGGGGGGTGATCAAGCCACAGGTGGGGAAGGTCACTGCCATCCTGGAGACTCCTGTGCCAACCACCAAACGCCAGGTCCGCTCCTTTCTGGGAGTGGTGGGTTGGTACAGGCGTTTCGTCCCCCACTTCTCCACCAGGGCGGCTCCACTCATCGAGCTGACCCGGAAGTCTGCACCCAACAGAGTGGTCTGGACAGACCATTGTGCGCAGGCTTTTGAGGACTTACGGTCCTGTCTGACCAAGGATCCGATTCTGCAAAGTCCTGACTTCTCGCAGCCTTTCCTGGTGCAGACAGATGCATCTGGGGCCGGGCTGGGGGCAGTGTTGCTCCAGGGTCCACCTGGGGAGGAAAAGCCTGTGGTCTACTTGAGTAGAAAACTGTTTCCACGGGAGTCCAGATACTCCACTGTGGAAAAGGAGGGGCTCGCCATCAAGTGGGCCTTGGACTCACTCAAGTATTACCTCATGGACAAAGACTTTGTTTTAGAGACGGATCATCGGGCCCTTCAATGGCTTGATAGAATGAAGGACACCAATTCCCGAGTGACTAGGTGGTACCTGTCACTCCAGCCCTTTAGGTTCTCTGTTAAGTATCGTGCAGGCCCTGACAATGTTGTGGCGGATTACCTGTCTCGAGTGCACGAGGAAGACGTCCACTCTTGAGGGGGGGGTAATGTGACAGAGCGCAACGCGTCTGCCACTTAAACAGCGGTTTCCCCGCGGTCTTGGCACTGTTTTTTTACACCGTGCCAACGGACATTTAAAGACATTCAATGTTGTATGTGTGGGGCATATACTTGCTGTTGGGTTGGATAACTGTCTAGTTATGTCTAACATCGGTATATTGCAGGCTGCACAAATTGTTTGACACGTGTTTGGGTACATGAACAAAAAGACGCTACACCACAGTTTTTACCATCACGAAAATGTTTATTCACGTTCATGTTAAATTACAGCTTCGCAAAGGTTCCTTATGTGTACACAATTGACAACCGAATCCTTTCATGCTAAAGTTTAACATGATGAGTAAATGTTTGTAGCAAGCTTACCTGTGGTCGTCCTTGGAGGGCGGGACCAAACCCGAGTGTTTGTCAGACTGCTGTTTTATACGTTCCTTCCGCAGTGCGCGGCAAAGTAGGACATTGAATGGACTGATTTGTTTAAAACATCTTTTAACTGTTTTCTTGTAACATGTAAGAAACTGGAGAGTGGCCATATTCAGTTAAGCATGTGGGGAAAATGTTTTAAAAGGTAAAATCATGTTCTGTTCAGTTAATTGATTTTAAAATCACTGTGACTGTGACGCTGTTCTATAAATGCGCGCTGCGCAGCTCATTTGGGAACGAGCTCTGCCAGGAGAGGACGCAATATTTGCAGGTCTGTGATTGACTGTGAGTTAACTAGCCTAGCACCGTGGGCATTTCTTGACCCCGTGTTTTTTTTGTTTGTCTTCATCAGTGTTTTGTTTGTCTTTTTCTAAATATCTGCCGGCTTAAAATAAAAACTTATTTTTGCAATATATTTCCCTGCACTTGCTCATCATTCTGGCTGACAACCCCATCCGCTCGGCACACTCTATTACACCCCCCACCCACACCACCTTTTAGATATGTTAAAAAGTGTGTTTTTCCCCTAAAGGCAGGTTCATTTTCAGGTTGTCTTAAAGCCAGTTCCATGAATTGTCACCATTGTGAAGTGTTGTGCAAGCTGTTGAGTCATCCAGTATCTCCTTGTACCCCAGCAAAGCTTGAAAGGACATTTGACGTCAGAAGTTCTACTAGACTGGGCCTGCCCTACAGAGGAAACCCCGGCATTGATAACATCTACATTGTGTTCCTATGGGATTAGGAAATGAAGGTAAACTATGTAAATTGAACTTAATCACGTCTATACGTTTTTGTCTTGTGTCCCCAAAACTGAATGTAATCCAACACTTTCTTCCATTTAAAAAAGGTGAGATTTGTTGTCATTGTATGAGTGCATGAGCCCCTCCTATTGAACCAGTATATGATGCACAGAAATATAAGTAGGAAGATCACTACAAATATTTGAAGTTTAAGTATTTCTACAAGTAATATGTTTCTACAGACCTACCAAGTTGTCAACACCACTTCCCTTCCTTATAGTTACATGAGAAGCACACCATAGCACATTTGGATTTTTTAAAAGCGGCTTGCTGCTTTCTATGTCTCTGACACCTAAAGCTTGCCACCTCTTCAAGTAGTGGCATGTTCCTGCAAAAATGTAATCCTTAAGAGAGGCAGTTCCTTCTTTTTAATCTGGCAGTTTCGTTCGTGTGTGGGCGTTGTGAACCCAAGGAATGGGCGAGGACTTGTGCTTCGAGGCGCCAGCACTCCCGTTCACTTGGGGTACCTGCTGATGTGACTAACTCCTCCTCCTTTCAGGTGAAGGGCAGTAACTGTGGCACGCACATAGGAATATACCATTTTTTTCCCCAAGAAAGAACAATAACACAATGGCCTGAGGAATGCGTCAATACAAAAGAGAAGGGAGCGTGTTAGCTTGGTACTGCAGTGGCACGGAATCTGCTGAAGCGTGTGCTAACTGAATCCCATGGCTGGTTTGTATTCACATTCCACCCACGGAGAATCCCTGCTTCTCGCTGAATAGAACACAAAACAGGAGCGTCATGCGTACATAGGAGGAAGCAAAGCTCATCTTAGATCAAGGAGAATATAGTACATTGACTGCTTTTTGGTCTTGGAACAGCATAATGATATGAAAAAACAAAGAAGCATGCTCAACACCCTGTGTGGCTGTGACTGGATGCTTAAACTTTCTAAAAAATTAAAGCAGAGATATGAAGTCAGTTTTATGCATAATCATAAAAATGTAAAAAAAAAAAACGTAAGTAACAAAACATGGTTAAAATTTAGGTACAGTACATCAGTTTGTCTTTAAAAAAACAAACATTTTGCATACCTCCCAGGAACAGGTATTTTGGAGATCACCAGAGTTCGGGAACTAGAAGTTTAGAAAAAAAAAACTCCAGCACACTCCATGTTGTTTGCAATTATTTAAATAAGCCCTGTTTTGGTCCTCATACCTTATGTTATCTTATGTTTTTTATTTTACATCAGGTTATTTGTTCAGGTTCTTGTTTTTGTATGAAAGTTGGCTGCAATGTTCAAAGCAGAACATATGTTAAGTCTCAAGCAAGTCTCCAGTGAGTTTTAGGCACATCATCATGGATTATAGCTTGAAAATTTCCCTCGACATCATGTCACTTATAAATAATGCCATATTTGCAGAGAGTACATTTCCATTCAGCAACACACAGCATGAATTCAGGCATCAGAGCCTGAGGGGATGAACATAAGGAGCGTTGTGTCAAAGACAATGTGTGTTTTTTTTTGTTGCTGCAGTGTTGGTTGGCAACAAGAGTAAGAATGTGTTAAAGGTGATGAAAGGCTTAGTTTATTGATAACTCAATATTATAGGAGTATATATCATTCTGAGATTTAAGAGAGTACAAAGAGAATACATAGCAAGACTTTTACTGCCTTAAGCTGGGATGTCCACCTCTGGGTATAGGCATGTTCTGAGCAGGCGTAAACACATGGCATAAAGTAGACATCTGTCCTGAGGTCAAAGACCATACCAAGCACTGCCACAAGCTGTAACAGATTCATTTATTATTTTGCCAAGTGCATTGATAAACATTTCAGCAAACATCCACCCCCCCATCTCAACTCCCACCCCCATAAAATAAAGTTAGTCATTATGGTCCGGGAAGGCCCTGTCAGTGCAGAGTCCTCAGAAATGTCCTTAGAAGTGTCCTCAGAAGTGTCCTAACTTTCCCCCACCTCCCGGCGCCCCCTGCAATTAGTAACTATATCTCCCATGTTCATGATGTCAAAAGTATCCAAATGCTGATCGTCACTGCACGTCTATTTTTAGCAAAGTGTCAGCACATAAATATTTAGCAATTCTTACTACTTTGGCCCTTATGGGTGACGTAGATCTGTGTGTGAGAACTAATGGCCATGCCATTCCACGCAGATGAGAAACACGGACATGACCATATTAGGAATGCAAAGGAAGTTCTTGTAAATGCAAATCCCAACCAAAAACAACCTAAAATGAAGCTTGACTTCAGATGAATATAAAGGATTGTTTAAAGAAAGCAATGATTTTAGTGAAATGCATGACCATGAGAGTATTAAAAAAAACAATATTTGTGGCTTCCTGTTCAGAGTCTTTCGTGTGATGCCACCACTGCTATCACAACAGGATATTTCATACATGTAAACACACGAAAGAGGTTAAAAGTTAATGCTGTGTTGCTGAAGATTCAATCTAAACGGCAATAATTTTACCAGTTCAACATTGATGTAATGTTATAACAGTTTTGCCTGTTCCAGAATTTCTTATGTGTGCACCTGTGTGGCCAAC
The DNA here is from genome assembly GCA_030347295.1 of Setipinna tenuifilis. Classification (NCBI taxonomy): domain Eukaryota; kingdom Metazoa; phylum Chordata; class Actinopteri; order Clupeiformes; family Engraulidae; genus Setipinna; species Setipinna tenuifilis. The sequence goes on along the minus strand of CM059273.1, from coordinate 12,645,537 downwards.
TCTTTATCAAGATCGTAAAAAAAAAAAATAACATTTCTGAATAGTGTCACTATGACAAGGCTTTTTTTTCTTAAATCAGTCATATTCAGTACCCAACACAATGCCATCCGTGTGTCATGTGGCACACTGACTAACTCTTCGCTGTCACTTCCTTGCTGTCCTGAACACGCAAATGGAGAATCCTGTTAACCTACGCCAAGGGTTTTTGTACAAACAATTTACAATGGTGAGGTCAAGGCACTTCTTCAGTCCTAAGATTTCCCAAGTGCTTTTCTGAGAAATGACAGACTTTTCTCAGTGTGTGCAATGGGTATAAACATGACGCCTACATGAAATGCTCTTTTAAAGTGATCAAAACAAGTGCCGATTACGATCGCCATCTTATGAAAGTCATTTTTGTAAAATGAAATATTAGAAATGTAAGCAGTAAGCAAAGTGGAAACTAGACACAGCCATCATAACACAAGTACCGCCCACACAAGCGGTATGTACCCTCTTGAATATACGTCATAAGCTACTCAAGGGGCTAAATATGACAAACAAACATTACTTCATGCTCTATTTGGGTATACAATGATAGCACCATAGTAGAATTGAAATATCTCATTTGAAATATTTCTGTCATATTCAAAATATTTTAATTGACTTCACAAAGGTTTTTTTTTTTATTTGGATACAGAGAACTTGTGGTATTAAGTGTAAATAAAATACAGTATAAGTAAAAATGAAGTATAGATAAATACAAAAAATATAGAGCAGCTTGTGTGTGATTCCATTTTTTGAACACAAAGTGTTCAGAGTGTATGTTTTGTTTGGCTATGGTATCTAGGAGGGGCTTGGACAATTTTTACTCTTACTATTGTGCACTGCCTGTTGAAACCTGAACATACGACGAAGGAGAAGCTGCAAAAGCCTTTTTCCTTATTTTTATTTTTTGTATGTTTACTGCTTTAAATGTGTATCTATAGCTACATCCCACAAGCAAACAGATGCTGCGTATTTTGAGTCTTGTTTCTATTACTGAGGCTGCACCCAATGGAAAGTCTAGTCCACTGCATTAAACATCTCTGTCGGCCTGGGCAACAAGATGACAGAGGTTTGAACTCAAGTGCAGGACTGCAAGTGCTTTAAATGATATGCAGTATACAGGCTACACAATTCGAATTATAAGTCAGATTTTATTGAATATATATTTTTTACTTTCTAAACATATTCATCAATACAAATCCACAGCAAGTTACAACAAGCTTAAATTTGGTCACCGAAATTGGTCAGGTCTTTCTATTCACTCTCCATAGAATAGGAGGTCTTAGTTCAGTATCAGACCACAATAGCAGTGCCATTACCAGTATCAATACCTTGAATGCCCATACCTGATGCATTTACTGTGTAACAGTCCACTTTGCTGTGCTTTTTGCTATTCTTGTGTTGTGGTGCTTTTCTTTTGTTGAAGTATTATTACATGTTCCCATAACAACTCTTTACCTGTCCAAGGTCTATTTCTGATGTTGAGATGAAGCAAAAATGGTGAAGATACTTTGACAGAAATAATGAACATACAGTAAATAATAAGAAACTATTGTCCAAATAGTTTTGATTTAAAAAAAATGCAAATAAATGTGGACTCTGAAATGTTTTTTGTTTGTTTGTGTTTAATAGGGCCCTATTTGACACACCGCACAGTACTGCACTTCACTGAACTGTCAAGTATGTTTTAAGGGTGCTTTATCCAAAAACCTGCTGTGTTCAAAAGCTCTGTGATGATTATGGACTGTAAAAGTGGCTTTCAAACCCTTCGCAAAGCAAACTGGGTAATGAAGAGAGGTGATAGCAGGTTGAATATTAATTCGTTCATTCCACCAACAATTATTGACTGTACACTTTCCCGTGGGGGACTTCTGGATACCAAACAACGAACACAAACATGTTTTGAAGCAATGTACATTTACACACTGGCTTGGCAAGTAGAAACTGGGTCAGTATGGGGAGGAAGTATGGAGGGGTAGAGAGTGAAACAAATCCTAAGACGATGAGTAACCAGCTCAATGCTCTGTAGCACACAATCCCTCAGAAATAAGGGGAACGAAATACTTCCACAACTTCATTAATTCTTTTTTTCCTGTTAAGATTTAAAAAGGAAAATAAAACAGGGATTGGGCTTTTTTTGTTTTGTACTGCATATACGGTATTAGCAATTGGCATTCTGCATTGCCATTACTACGTGTTGTAGACAATTGAGATAATTGTATAATAATCTTAGTCAAAATAAATCCAGTGGAGCAATATGGAGCAGAATATGTCAATCCAGGGTTCAGAAAGTAAAAACCCTGCCATGTTTTCCTTCTAACACAGATGACTTCACCAAGTAGCTGAATTATCTGTCTTGAGTGCTCATTACAACCAGCTGATTCAGAACCGGCTGGATCAAATTTGTGACAGGGTTTTTACTTTCTGAACCCGGGACTGACAGCCTCTGAAAGATCCCATGGAAAGGATCTATCAGCACCACTAAATACAATAGCCTAGCCACTAATAAACGTATTACCCACAGCATGTGCGTTCACACTCTTGTTCTATTGTAATGTTGACAGGGACAGCCACCAACCTTTTCAGGAGATGACGTTGAGATCTAAAGAGGTATTGTGGCTTTGTGTTGTGATGGAATCTGTGCTCTCCCACATAAATCTGGGATTCACAAGATAACTACAAAATGCTCAAACTCATGTAAAGGGTTAACATTACGTTATTTGGATAACGGCCTATACTCATAGAAAACAACAAGTTTAGAGTAAACGACCAAAGCCATTTTTGATTACAAGTTCTGTTTTGTTTTGTTGCAATGAAAAAGGGACCAGTCTTGGCTTGTGTAAATACTTTTTCCCGATTTTTTTTTTTGTGTCCTGTGTGTGTGGGAAGGAGAAGTCAACAGACATGTCTTGCAGGTGTGTGACTTTACCCCCATATATGGCCAGCCCATCTAAAAAACGAGCAACAAAGACTACAATAAAAGTATTTCATTGTAAATATTATGAGTCACATGGAGCATAGCATTTAAACACAACATTAATGTTCTGCTTAAACTAAAGTGTTCGTCGAGAGAAAAAAAAAAGTGGGCGGCTTGAATCATCAAAGCTGCACTACCTTTTCCCTTTTTTTCCCCTCTTTCATTTTCTTTTTTTTTCTCTGTGATCCAGATGTCCACGGTGATGTGTATATTTCTGGTAATGGAATGTTTTCATGAGATGTTGTCGAGAGTAAAGATGTTTTGGGCTGTTTAATAAACACAGATATATTTCAAGGGAAAGACTGGCTAAACAAAAGCCTTAGGCGCACATATGTGCTCCTATATGCTGTGGTTACAATGCATACATGTGTACTCTGGCGTAAACCGCAGGCAAACACTTCAGACAAGCTTTGAAAAAGTGATCGTGGCTGGTGTGATGACAGAGATAAAATTGTTTGCTGCAGAGACACCTGCTGAGCTTTAATGAGTAAGGAAAAAAAATCTCTAATACGGTACTCTGAGCTTAATTATGCCTTGAGAAGTCTTCCCTGTTTCTGTGGAGTGCTGACTCTGGCATGCCCCGTCTTTTGGCCGTATGGCAGGTTAAGAGCAAAGAAAAATATTAGCCCTTGCTCTAGTGGTTTACAATAAAAGAGCCCAACTAGCAAGAGAACCAAGGAGATGTTACAAACAGCCAAACAACCAAAAAGGGGTTATTTGAGAGTGTTGGGTCACAACCCTATTGCTGACCACATTGCACAGTGAAGCAGAAGTCAGGACACGTATTATTAAAAGGGGGGCCTCTTTCAGTTGCCCTAAAACATGCGATCTCCCAATTGCTACAGGTCATTGCACACCAATACCATTCCTTTACAAATGGCCATGGCTATACATCAATACATCTTAAGTAGGCTTTAAAAAGATCAGCAAGGGATTTCACAAATGACTTACAGCAGCATAGAATCAGAGAATTATCTCTGAAATAACATAAATAAACCATTTTTAAAATATTTTAACATGTTGTTGGTGCTAATTACTAAATGGGTAGAGTCATATTGCAATCAGCCACTGGGCGCTGCATTTGATGGGTGCTGTGTTTGATGATTTGTTAACACACAGGATTAAAGGAACTCAAGTTCCATGGCCCGTGCTTAGGGACTAGGATATGAGGTCATTTAAGTCTAATGAGGCTTGTACTGTATGTCTTAATACTTAAGAAAACGGCAGTTGTCAGGGCTTGCACAGCAGGGTTGATACTCACAGATGGAATGGCTCAGGCAGAAAAACTTAAAAACCTTAATTCTTTTGTGTTTGTGTGTGTGTGTGTGTGTGTGTGTGTGTGTGTGTGTGTGTGTGTGTGTGTGTGTGTGTGTGTGTGTGTGTGTCTGTGTCTGAGTGTGTCTGAGTGTGTGTGTGTCTGTGTCTGTGTCTGTGTTTTTATGTCTGTGTGTTTTTAGAGGTGATTAAAAATGCTGAGGTGATTTGCTATAAAAATGACATACAAGCATGTGGTCAACCCTCTTCTCTTTTTTAATGAGCGGTGAGCAGTACTGTACAGCATGTACCTGCTAAAGCAGCCCTACTGCCTGTCAGCACTTATCAATATCCCTAGGCAGCCTCTGTACGTCCACAGCACTCTCCACCACTCCACATTTCACCGCCATGTTTTCCCCTACGAAGGTCAAAGAAAGGTCCACTCCATTTAGATCAAAATGTCCCTGTACGACAAGCGTTATTGCTTCCATAACCTCGGTTTTTCTTACATATAAAATCCTGAATGAGTGAGACAAAATGGTGCAGTAGCTGTTTGCATAATGGGATTGGGCAACGCTGCCAAGCCAGAGAGAGGGCTAATGCCACACCTTTCAATGGAAGACAAGTGTTGGGATGCGCAGAGAGAGAGTGGGGGTGGGGGGTTGGGTTGGGTGGGGGGGGCTGTATCTGCTGGCCGGGTGCTCACTCAGTCAGTCATTTCAGAGGCAGAGGAAGCGAGTGTATTAAAACAGAAGTCAGCAGCTTTATGCATCCAACGGGTGGCCAAAGCCCCGTGGCTCTGGCAGAGTTATGGTAATAGGATGCAGAAGAGCACTCGGAAGTCAAAACATCACAGGAAGAGAAGTGTCACAATAGATTTGCATCTTGAGTCATTCGTTTGTCTGGAAAAATAGATATACACAGAGAGTGGGTGTCCTTTTGTTTTGACAGATAAATGGTTAGTGCATTGATGGATGTACACTGTATAGTGTCAGAACAATGGGTGTTTTTTTTGCACTATGAGCATTTGCTCTATATAATGATGTGGTGTGCAGATGTATACATTTGCAAGTCAGAAATCTCACACTACATTGTTATGGCAAGATGCGTGGCTAGATTAAGGTTTATCTTTAAAGAATGGAGTTGAAGAATTTCCATTTGTTTTCTGCAATGTGTCCATTGCCTAATTAAAGCCTTTGATATAAAAAACAGGCTTTATTATGAGTTTATTATTAGGAGAATGAATATATTTAAACAGAACTACACAGTGCAAACCTACAAGGACTTGGGACATGTTCTAAATATCTCGAGCATGGATTGTCTACATGGCACAAACACCCACACACACACACACACACACACACACACATACACACACACACACACACACACACACACACACACACACACACACACACACACACACAGACCGCACACAAAAAATAATTGGCTAGTTGTCATGCGGTCTTCCTTCGATACAGTTGAATGATAAAAAAAGAATTGTTTGCAAAAACAAAGGCAAATAAAGGACGGAGGATGGAGGATGCAAGTGTGCCTAAAAACAGGCCATCCGCATTGCCACCCCTCATGCATATGCCATGCCACACATCTTCCATTTTGTGTGAGAACATGTCAGCGGCGTCAGCCCCTCTTTTTTGACAAAGCCTCTTACCCCTATCTGCACTGAGCCAACTCTTGTGAGATGCCAGAGCATGGCAGCACAGAACATAAAGCCACACACACATGAGAGAGAGAAACAGAGACAAAGACAAAAAGAGAAAGAGAGGCATGAAAGGCACAGTGAGAGATGAACAGAGAGAAAAAGAGAAAAAGAAAGAGAGAAAGTGAGAGAGCCAGAGCATGGCACCACAAAACATAAAGGGACACACATGAGAGAGAGAAACAGAGACAGAGACAAAAAGAGAAAGAGAGGCATGGAGAGAGACAGTAAGAGATGAACAGAGAGAGAAAGAGAGAAAGTGGGAAAGAGAGAGATGGAGGTACAATCGAGACAGATGTTCCTTTCATCACTAGCCCAAGGATTCAGCAGACCTTAATCGCTTCCGTAAAGCAATACAGCGTTAAGCAAAGCAATGTGTTAGATAAAGAGAGCAAACAAACTTTCAGACCATACAATTGTAAACGGGAGCATTTCATATTTGGGTAACCTACTTCAAAGTCCACTTAATGATTTAGAATTTATTCATATTATTTGGTTATGTTAGGACTTTGCTAATGTTGAAAATGTATGTTGGCATCACCTGACTAGTGAATGTGTTGTATTGTCATGGTAACGAGGTTGGAAGATTCATTAATTCATTGGGAGATTCATTAAAAGTTCTTCGTGAGCACATGTCTTTGATCTAGCTTGTTTTTGAGAGAGGATTCCACCTGTGAACAAACCCAAATCAAAGTTTACATAATGTATCTGCATGGATCCTTCTAGGCATTTGTCAGCTTGCAACTGGATGGTTGCAAGTTACTTCTTGTTGATGTCTTTGGAGAACCAAGACTTCTCCAACTTGTCACGATTGAAAAAAATCCTGAATGCTCACACTGACATTAATTCTAATACTAATAATTAAATATTGATTAATGAAACAAAACTGGAAGTGTTTCTTTCTGTGAAACTGCTTCTCAGGACAGTTCTACGAATTGACTAAACCCCTCTGGGGATGCCAACAAAAACATTTTTTGTTTACATGTTTGTTCCTGGTGTGCAGACCATCTGCTGAGATTAACCCTAGATGAAGCATACAGACTAACCTTAGCCTACCTTGATGCTTCTGTGTCACTCTTTATCCTATCCTGCCAGTTGATGAAGCCTAGTAGCATTGAGTTTGTGGTGCTAAACTGTATGAACTACTTAAGTAAGTAAAGGTTACTTTAATCTCATGAAGATTAAATTAACATTAGCATAACCTAAAAGGCTCTCTTTAACCATGAGAGCACAAAGACTATTACTACATTTACAGGCCAAAGATGAGTATGGTTACATTTTAAGAGATGTAAAAGGCATAAACCGTCTGCACAATGGAGTGTAGCACATAAAATTTAATTGACTAAAAATGCAGCGATGTTTCAATGCAAGAGGGTCTCATTTGTGCCTAAAATTAAATGAAATATCGGGAGGTGTACTCCAGCGCACAGACCTTAATTCCATTTACTCCTACGTGTATCTTCCATCTTTTCCACCTGGCCTTAAAACAGGTTGGATACGCACACAACTATGATTCTATTGGACAGTTATTAAAAACACTGAAGCACAAATTTGGAGGCTCACCATTTTTGGTTCAGTCTTATAGCATCACACAGTAAAGTGAGAAACCAGTTCAATTGCCATAAATGGTCATGCTTTACTTTTTTTTCTTAGTATGTTATCTGAACAGACATGTATCCCAAATCTACTGATACCTCAAATCCTTTGGTCCAACCAGCCAATGGTCAGCAATAGCTAGTATTCACATTAAATTCACATTAAAGTGTGACACTAAATCAAATGCAAGATGATCGACTGTACATACAGACTGACACCAGCCCATGTAAAATGGTGACCTTACATGACCCGTACACCTGTGTTATTTAGCAACCTGAGGGTCACACAGTACAAAAGAGAGGAAAATCCCCTCGCACTCCCCCCCTGCCTGCCCCCTCAGAAACATTATGTCCATCAGAGTAAACACTACAAAAGGCCAAAACATATTACGGCTCACCACCTGTGACTCCTCAGCGACTGATGCCGAGCTCTGTGTGTGTGTATGTGTGTGTGCGTGTATGTGTGTGTGTGTGTATATGTGTGTGTGTGTGTGTGTGTGTGTTACTGAGCACTCTGGAGGCGTAGCACTGACTTACAACAGGATGTGGCCTCCAAATAAACTCACTCACCCTGCAGCATGCTGAAGGTCCTCCTTGCAACATGGTGAAAGTTAACTCATCGTGTGCGCCATCATTATCATCGTCTTCATCATCATCATCATCATCATCACCGTCATGGTGAATTTCCATCAAGTCACTGCACAGTAGTGTCTTGTGTCCCCATGCTGTGACTTGTTGAGGCGGACACGTGGCATATGGAATAAAGCATGTGACATAAGACAATGTCACTGTCTCGATACTGCAAGCCACTTAACTTTGTTGTAATAGTTTTTTATGGTCCTTCCAATTTATCTGTAATGTTATCTGAGTGAGTATTGTTTTTTTGTGACATGTATCACTTAGACAGGTACAGCTGTTGTTCAACTGTTGTAAAACTGTAGTTCTATTAATAGATTTGCTTTAGGGTTCAAAATAACCTTTTGTTCAAAGTGACAAGTTTGAAAAAGGCCATTTCACTCTTCGGAGGGCATTATCATGTTATACCAGGCCACTGGGAGAGACCACAGATAAGAGGCATCCGCTCATCCTACCTCTGCTGAGCTGCTGGCAAATAGAGCAGATCTTTTGTGTCATTTCCTGATTTGCATGACATTTCAGGATGGAATTGAATGTGACAATGGTGAAATGATACCGTGACGTATGTGCTATTCAAGGTGTCTGATTGGGAAAAAGGTTTTCTGAGCTAGGCTTCAGATGTGCTGGTTACGTAAGTACTGTAATGAACAGTAATGAAAACTATTTTAGGCACCACACTCAGCTATGTACTGAAGCAAAAAAGCAGTTCTCAGCAAGTCCCACTATGGATGACTATCTAACACATTTATAGATGCTCTGTAACTGCACAACAGTTTACAGCGTCATGGGAAAATTAAATTTATTACACATTCGGGTTTTAATATAGTTCACTATCTTTCCTAATCGTTCTTTCCTTGGGGTCAGGCCGCACTGAAATGGAAGTGTTCATGGCCTGGTTAGCATTAAGGAGGATTGGATGCTGTGATTCACAACACTGGATCTGTTTGCCAAAGCTATTTGTCATGTGTTAATAAAGCCATCAGGTGAGTTCACCAGAAGCACAGACGTACTCCTCATCCTCCCCTTGGAAGTGCAGAATGCCCGTCGGAGTTAGCCTCCTCTGTAAAGCCTTTACTACCACCGTGACTAGAGTGTACAGCCCCCTCTACTGTAAATCAGCTGAAGACAGGCCAAGAGCCAGCAGCCATTGGCTTTGTTATTAAATATTTTAAAATTGATCTTGTCTGGAACTAAATAATTCCACTATCATCATGTTTAGTGTGCCCTTGTGAAATACTGTTCATCTTTCATGAATGTGTGTTATTTCTGTCTTCCAGGGCCTGGACTGAATGGAATACAGTCTCATAGCTGTCCACCACATATTCTGTTTAATCCATCCATTAGCTCTATTATAGTACATAATTCAACTTCATGATGCTAAATAGAAAATTAACATGTTGGTATCTACTCATGTGCCCACTCATCTGAACAAACCACTAAACCAAGTACACCCTCCCTGAAGTTCACTTAAAAACTGTTGTAAGCACAGCATATAGGTACATGCTCAAATGTATATGAGTATGAGTCCAGAAAAGTGAAAAGTAAAAATTTATTGTGGAAGCGAACTATTATAATACATTATATACAAGTTTTCTTTTTTTTTCGTTAATGGCAGAGACTTGCCATGACTGCATGAGAGCAATCGTTTGGGGAAAGAGATAAGAGCAAAGAATGAACAACTGGCAATTTCATCTGTATACACACCGATCCATCTAAAACGCTTATGTAACGTTACACGGATAGCTGTCCTGTGCCGTTCAACGTGCAACGTGATGTAGACGCATGTGGCTGAGGTCTCAGTGGAACTTCTCAAGCTTGCTCTCCCGATAGCTCATCAATTAGGGATCTGCCACGGCCAGAGCACAACAATCACCCGAGCAGCTGTGCAGGACTCGGTGTGTGTTTGTGTGTGTGTGTGTGTGTGTGTGTGTGTCTGTGAGTGTAAGTGCATGTGTGTTTACAACAAATTGTGAACGAAACTTGTCCTGAACTACTAGAGTGGTTGCTGTCGCTCCTACGCACTGTGACCTTTCAACAGCTGGTGCATAGGACAACAGAAGAGGGGGGGGCAGGGAATGTTGTTGATAAAAAGCACCACCCCCCCACCCCCCCAAACTTCCTGTGGGCATGTCAGGTTAACGCTTTTAGCCCCCACCTTTGCAAACAAAAGGAACTGCCCCACAGTGCCTCATCTGCCCTGGCGCTTATCAGGGTCAGGGGGGTAGCGCCCAACGCCCCCAAACGCTTAGTCACTGGTGCCACCCTCCCTGTCAGGGCCTGCACACAAGCAGTATACGCAATGGTTTCTGCACCCCTCCCCAACACACACACACACACACACACACACACACACTCCACTTTAAACACAGGATTGGAGGGTTGGAGTAGTTTTTTTCCTTCAGGGTGGACATCTTTGTTGTTAAGTGCTTTTTTTTGTTTGAAAAGCAGGCACAAGCACGTTGGGGGATTGATTAACAGCGCTCTTGAGCGGTTTCACTCCCTTTTGAGTCATGGCTCAGGCTCACACACACACACACACACACACACACACACACACACACACCCAGTAGCTCTGCACATGTGTTCTCACAAGGACTTGACTGCTAGCCCATACAGATTTTAACTGATGAGCATTTGTGGTCACACAACTCATTTCTAGCGATATGCAATAACATTGCTGGATGATGCAATGATGATATGACCAATGCTGCAATACACAAACAGGTACTTGAATATACAGCATTGAAATCTTTCAGGTTTGCGATCACTGCTAGACCACAGACAGTAAACAGCCTATGCTATGGGAAAGGGCATCTGTCGCAGCAGGGCTTCATCTGATTGGGGTAAAATATTTTGCATAAAAGCATAGCAAGCTTAGAAAAATGCAAAATTTATTGCAGTTCAGCCATGTCTTACATTTGGCATATTGCACATGGCAATGTTGTGATTTTGCGATATTTTTCATATATTCTGCAACCCTAATATTCATCATATTCATATCCTGTGCCTGACTTCGTTTGTTAAGATGTTAGTGACTGCGAAACGGATATGTATCCTGAAAATGTGTATGTATTACAGTACATGCCAGTACACATGCCCAGCATGCAAGTAAGAGATGGTCCGTGCTCATTTCATTCCAACAGTCGATAGTTCCTCTGGCTGTTCCAATAGGAAAGAGCTTATCGAGGTGAGCACGTCTGCTGGAAAGCCAGCATAATACAGATATAATGAGATCACTGTTTACCCTGGGTTGTTCAACATTTCCTGTTGATATCCTCCCCTTGAGATAGCAACAACTGTCCTGCCTAGTCCACTGAGAGGCACTGGCAGACCAGTACAAGTGTCTGGATAAAATAAATTACCACATGAAATCTAGACTGTGGCCAGTTTTATCGGAACCATTTCTCAAACCAGTTTTATCGAAATCATGCTTGTCTTTATCAGTGTATACAAAAATCACAAGGAATATCGCTGTCTCGCAAATTTGTCAAAACAACGATTGTGGTGATACATACACAAAATATTAGCTATATAATGTGAATTCCTTGCTATATTGAGATGAACATGGATACTGGAATGACAAAAACACAACATTGCATGCCTCCTTCAACATTTTCACTTAGTATTACCATATATGGGATTTTAAGTACATGTTCAAAAAAAGCATCTAAAATTAGATGCAAAATACACTGCATTCAATTCAAACACAACCCAGCCCTTACTTCAATGTTCATCTTTCTCCATAACACTGGACACCCAGACAGGTATACCTCTCACACCCTCTCTCAACCACCTTTCCCACGAATGGGAGGGGTAGAGTGCACAGTCATAACCATAACTATACACCTGTGTAATGTTCCAGGCAGATAGAAGTCCTAATGACCACCTGTCTACACCGAACAGATACCCAGATTATGAGAACTGAAAATCAAAGGAGCCAAGTTGTGGGCATCTGGACTTCTTTTTGAAGACGTTTCACCTTTCATCCAAAAGGCTTCTTCAGTTCTGGCCTAATGATGGGGAACCCATACCTCTGGATCACTGGAGGTGGAGCTGTAGACCACACCCCTCAATCCATAACAAAGAGTCACAGAGTCACAGAGTCACCCGTCAAGGTGTGAAGAGGAGTCGTGTGGGCACGTGATCCAGAGAATGAAACTGCTCTGTCCACCGCTCAGTCCAGTCCAAAGTAAGTCCAGTTGCTTACAACTTAGCACCTTTGACTACCATGAGCTGGGTGAATGAGAATCTTCACAGATGAGAACTGAAGATGTTTTTACATATTCTCAACTTACATGAATGGAATAGTCCATTAACTTACCGAATACTAACTTTGCTTTGATTCTGGTTGTGGGTGTTCCTAATAGAAGGTGTCTGGCCTTTGGTTCAATATAGATGCATGGATGTGACAACACAGAGACCTTTCAAAAAACTAATCAACAAGATGACTGTAACAAAGAGTTCAGCTAGAGGTGGAAAACTACACTTTCAGAAGGTAAAGATCCTACTACATATTGGTTCTACCTGTACACTGAAAGCAGGTGATTTCCTTAATAGGCACATCTATGTGGTTGAAGAGATTAATTAATGAATTAGCTGATTTAGTAACTGGACAGAGCAGATCCATAGCAACGCTGCTACTTTCAGAAGCTGGGCTTTTCCAACATGTACCCAATTATCTAAAAATCAAAAAAGATAAAAGCATTAACTTCGCAAAACAACTGAAGGCTTGCTCTCTGGAATACAAAACAGAGGTGTAGCTAGCCAACAACCGGAAAAAAGCCAATTTCTTGAGGCCCTCAGACCACTTTTTTAATAAGAGTAATGATTTTTTGGCTCAGGCCTCAGCGGAATCTAGAATTGCAGCTGATTCAGAGGTGTGGAGGAAAGACAAGTGCTGGACTCGCTAGTACGTCCACAGAGTCTGAGCGGGCTTGAGGAGAGATGAAGGAGAGACAGACGAGCACTTAGATTTCCCCAGAATGCATTCACAGGCAGGAACAAACATGTACATCCTAACCCCTGAATCATGCTGAGCAACTGAAACCACAACTGATGCAGGCACCTGGCATACATGAGTAAGACATTTGTAATGACGATACATGTAAACTAACATAGACATTCACGGTCGTCTGATGCATTGTTCAGTTTCAGTTTGGTGCGCATTTACTGGAAGCCGCTGGACAAACAGAGAGAGAGAGAGAGAGGGGTCGATAGATGAGACTGGTCCAAACATTCCGTAGCGCTGCAGCTACCATAAATGCTAAATTCTTCCTCCAGATAGCAAGACAACTAGTGTTTACAAATCGTAAACCAATGTCAAGGCTGATGTTGCTTTATTTGTCCGGCGTAGCCTTTGACCACACTCTGGTTATTAGAGGATAACTCACAATAAACATTCTGCAGTGCATCATCTGCCTTCAGGAGAACCACACAGCTCAGATTGTCTTACTGGAGGGTGACCAAAGCTGTTGAACAAAAATGGACAGTCTGATGAATGGGGACATTAAGGAGAACATCACGCATCTTGTCTGGCATGGTCCACACTCTTCTCCATCTGCTTAGCAGACTGTCCAAGAGATGTATCAAATGTTCTACTCGTGGCTGGGAAGCGCTCTATATCTCTCCCTTGTCTGTCTGAAAAAGTTACAAAACTGACACCATATCAAAGTTGCACTTGGACGCTGCACGCTGTCAGTCTCCAACATTTTGCAGTAATTGATTTCTGGTAAAAGGATTTTTTCGAAATGTGTTGTCTGTACAAGTCGCCCCCATAGCCACAGCACAAACAAATAACACTCTTATCACATCTCATTAATATACATACAAATATGTCCCACCAAGCCCACACAGCTTGGTTATATGAGAAGAGAAACCATGAAATCATTTGTAAGCAAATGTGAGCATTACTGCAGGATGCTGACACAGAGCTGCTTTATTAGCAGTGGCAATGCATACACTCCCACACATAATGTGACAGTAGGGGTACAAATCTGCATATTAAGGTACAATCAGCATTAATGTACCGTCAAAGGCTAATATGTGGACCTTAAGGTACTGATGTGTACCGCTTCAGCTCTGGAGAAGGTACAAACTAGTTGTAAAACAGTGGTTAAAATGTGCCTTCGAGGGTACTGCCGGTGTGACAAGCTTTGTACCTAAAAATACAATTCTCTATCTATCCATCTATCTATCCTCTACCTCTCTCTTTTAAGGTGTCAGTTCAGAGTGTATACTTTGTGGGTGGCTGGGTTTTGTGGCTCACAACATTTGAAGATTAAAGGTATGGCAAGCATATTCAGCTAATGGGCTCAATCAGCTTGGCATGTTTGGACCATTTAACTAGTATGAACTTGGCATTGACTAGCCAAGCAGTAAACACTTTTGAACTTTACTAGTTGACTAGTAAGAGAAATAAGTCTTTAACTAGTCTTAACTAGTATGTATTTACTGTAATGCCCACTAGTTAACTAGTTAACATGCTGTGCATAACTAGTAAACTAGTAACATAAGAAAAAAAGTTCACTAGTTAGCTAGTAAGGGTTTGGGCTAGTGACAATTTTGGCCCTCAGTAGTTCACACAAACATATCGGCTTGCCATATAAAAGGAGAGATAGCAAAAGAAAGAGGTAGATAGAGAAAGAAAGAGAGAGAGGGGGAGAGCTCTGTGGCCTTCCAGCTTGACTTCCAACTCACACCAGTTTTTCCGAGACCTATCTGCCCTTCGATAGGACTTCATCAGTATCAGCACTGTTTGCTCCAGAGGACAGGAGGTGTCTCTCTGACACCCACAACCCAGAGCTCTCGTTCCAAAGAGACACAGGGGAGAAAGCGAGTGGGTGTGGAGAACCCAAAAAGGTGCTCTTCCGGTTTGTAGAGGGAAAAAAAAGAGAAAGAGAGGAGCACTGAGCATTGGGAAACTTGAATATTATTTCTAGACAGGTCCACATGAGAAGCCACACAGCCTGCTCTCGTCTCTCTCTGTGCTGTCATATGCAACAGTGCCATCTTGAGTTTAAAGTATGGATGTGCATCACCTGGTACACACAGCTCTTAGAGGAGCGACCACAGTAGGCTATGAAATCACTGGTATTACATGATATGATATAGCCACAGTATGCAATCTCTGAGGTTATATGATATAACCACAGTATCCAATTGCTGAGTGTACATGATATAATATTGCCACAGCATGCAATATCTGAGTTTACATGATGTGTCTTTGGGAAAGGACTACAGAGCCTGAAGAGAGCAAGCAGGGACATCTCTCACATTTGATCATCTTGAAATGTCCAAGTGAGCCTTGGAGCCTCTGAGTCTTGACAAACGTCATTTTATTTTTTGCATTTAACTGGTTTGTTTTCCTGCCTTATCTGCACTATGTACATATGTATGTACTGTATGTATGTATGTATGTATGTATGTATGTATGTATGTGTGTGTGTATGTATGTATGTTCAGTATGTGTATACAGTACTTATGTACATCTATCTATCTATCTATCTATCTGTCTATCTATCTATCTATCTATCTATCTATCTATCTATCTATCTATCTATCTATCTATCTATCTATCTATCTATCTATCTATCTATCTATCTATCTATCTATCTATCTATCTATCTATCTATCTATCTATCTATCTATCTAAAGTGTGTATCTTTGGGTGACCCCAGCGTGCCTTGCTCTTGCTCTTACTCTCCCACAGCGTACACACCAAGCTTGACGGGGCTGCTGTGAGGAGGAATGCTCTGGCAGAGGGCAGCCCCTGCAGACAATGGCCGCTTGTGTCCACCGCTGAGTACAGGGATCCCGCAGCTGCCACTATCAATTTACTCCCCCAAACATCTCCCTCCTCTCAGCCCTCTCAGCGCAGCACAGCCTCGGCACAGTGCAGCCTCCCTCCCCTCCACCCACACCAGCCTCCCTCCCCTCCACCCACACCAGCCTCCCTCCCCTCCACCCACACCAGCATATGAGCCCCCCCAAACATGCCCTCCACCCACACCAGCATACGAGCCCCCCCCAAACATGCCACTCACTCACACTCACACTCACAACACCTAAGCACACACATGGAAAAAACACATATACACACACATAGAACACATGCACACACACACACACACACACACACACACACATAGAACACATGCACACACACACACACACACACACACACACACACACACACACACATAGAACACATGCTTACACACACACACACACACACACACACACACACACACACACGCACGCATACACACACACACACACATATAGAATACATGCTTACACACACACACACACACACACACATACACACACACACACACTCACATATATTTGAACATACACATTACAAATGCAATGCGAAAAAGATTACACATACTTGCCCCCACACACATGTAACCACAGACTGAGTGACTAATAGACAGACATAGGCAAAAACATACTCACACATACATGAACACAGACACACATACAAACCTACAACTATACATATAATTTATGAGCAAAGATTACACATACTGTATATGCTGAAAGAGATAAAAACATGCAGACACAAAGTATAGAGACGCATAAAAGACAACACATTCTCTCTCTCTCTCTCTCTCTCTCTCTCTCTCTCTCTCTCTCTATCTATCTATCTATCTATCTATCTATCTCTCTCTCTCTCTCTCTCTTCTTTCTCTCTCTCTCTCTACTTAACAGTTTCTGACACATGCTCCTTTTCTCTCTCTGACACACCCACATGCCACACCCATCTGCAAACACACAAACACACGCACACACACACACACACACACACATACACACACACACACACACACACACATACACACACACACACACACACACAAACACACATACTATGTTCCCTCTGGTTGTACAACCGTGTCCTGTATTCCAGTAATACAGTTGTGGAAATAGCGGAAATGATTTTTTTCATCTTTTCTTTTGACACGGTAATATATCATAAATTACAAACTTACGCAATATGTGGCCATTGTGCTTATGCTATTACATAATACAAACTAACCTTGTGCAAGAAACACATTAACTCTACACTGTGCAAAATATAGCAAGTTTTCAACTTATTTTAACATTTAAATAAGTGTGGGGATAAAAGATTAGAAGTTCCCCTCAGAGAAACTACATTTTCAAACTTTCCTTATATGACATTTCTATGGGTGCTCTGAAAGTTTTCTTTTTTGCAGTGCCAAGTTTCTTCAGAACTACAGAACTACAAAACAACTTCTAATAACACTAATTAGGCCCACGCAGGGAAAGAGCCCGTTTTGTTTTAATTCCACACTTAACTCGAGTTCTCCATGGCGATATTGGCACACTGCAATTTGGCCTCGTCTAATCAGCACTTCAAGTGCCCAGCATTTAACTCCATTTTCTGCCTGAGCTCTGCACCAGCTCTGCCCAGATTAGTCTGCACTTGTCTGTGCCATCGAGCCATCGGTGATGCTCAGGAGCATGTGTGTGCACGCGGCTGGGGATTACGGCCCAACAAAGACTCCTCTTCAGGCCGCCGACCTCAACACACACACACACACACACACACACACACACACACACACACACACACACACACACACACACACACACACACACACTCACACACACACACACACACACACTCACTCTAACACATTTGGGTATGTACAAACACACATACACAGTACACACACAAATACACAAGCATATGCATAGACTGCTTACACACGCACACACGGACACACACACTTACACACACTCACACATGTGTATGCACAGGCTGCTTGCTGAAGCACACACATACACACACACACATATATGTGTGCGCGCTGCATGGAAGCCTATGCACACGCACGCACACACACACACACACACACACACACACACACACACACACACACACACACACACACACACACACACACACTCTAACACATTTGGGTATGTACAAACACACATACACAGTACACACACAAATACACAAGCATATGCATAGACTGCTTACAGACGCACACACGGACACACATACTTACACACACTCACACATGTGTATGCACAGGCTGCTTGCTGAAGCACACACATACGCACACACACATATATGTGTGCGCGCTGCATGGAAGCCTATGCACACGCACACACACACACACACACACACACACACACACACACACACACACACACACACACACACTGTGCCCCTAAAGGCATGTGTACATACTGTGTGAACTGTACATATTTTCCACAACCACCACCACCACTCACTTGCCCTCTGCAGGGCCACACTCCCTAATCCATGCAGTTTTTACTGCAGTGCAATACCAGACACACCTTCCATTCAAATGTACTGCATGTGTGTGGGAATGTGTGTTCTGAGTGTGGGTCAGCTCACTCCTTTAGTTTATATGTGTGTATACCCTGCCACCCACATGGGATAAAGGCAGAGGACACCACACCCACACACACACACACACACCAGCACCCCCCAAACCCCAAACAGGAAAATCATAAAGCATTAGACATAGACTGTGCCGCTGGATTATGCTGTGTCTATTCAGGTTGAGTTATTGCATGTTGTACAGAGAGTTAATGTTGTAAGTAGGAAATATTCAAATAGCATGTTAACATAATATGAAAATATGTCATATTAATAAAATATGCAAATATAGCATTTCCTCTTAAAATGTCAGACTTGTCCAACTTGTTTGTTTTGTTGGTGTCAAGAACAAAAATGTCAGTCTCTTAGTGGTGTGTTTAATTTAATTACATTAAAACAGTTTAATAGTTTATTTAATCACAAAGAAAGGAGGCCATAAGGTAGACATAAAGTCTGTCCCCACAGACCAGACACAGCAAAAATGGCATAATTAAAAGAAAACCACTTTTGGCACTGCATGCAGAACACAAAGTCTATGAGCGTTAGATCAAGCCAGTACACAGATTACAAGGGGCACCTTTCGGTGGGAGCCTTTGCATGAAGTCATTTCCACAGTTTCTCAAAGACCAGAAGGTCAGCACTAAAAATCTTCCATTAACTGAGCAGTCAGACAGGGGCTGGAGGGGTGAAACAAAGGCGAGTCCACTGAACGCACTGACCCTTCCTTTCGAAACCACATCACTTCAGTGGACGCACCCAAATGGCCCCATTAAGAGGGCCACTGTAGGTTGGCATGACGTTCGTCTTGTGTGTCGCTACAAACGAGCCCCAGGTACTATCTGCATCTGACATCGAGAGTCTGAGATAATGTCTTTCAGATGAGGGACGACCTTTTTTTTCCCCCAACCCCTCACTCGAGTGGGCTGGCTGGGCAGCGGTGCGGGCATCAGTCCTAAGTGGACTGGACTGATGGCCTGACCTTCTCACCTATGGGCTTCCTGCCTAAAAAAAAGGAAATGCTTACCTCACACCTGTGTGTTCCTCAGACAGAGGCGTAGCTAGCCAACATAGGCAACACAGTCAGCTGCTTGGAGGCCCTAGGCCACTAAAGGACCTCAGAGGCCTGACAACCTTTAAAGTACAGCAGTGTTAATGCCATTTTCAATGAAAGCAGTGGGGACTTTTTGCCTGGGGCCCTCCAACAGCCCCAGCTGTGGCCTAATGGCTAGGGAGCTGGTCTTGGGATCGAAGGGTGACAGGTTTGAATCCCATACCAGTAGGAAGAATGTGGGTGGGGGAGTAAATAACTAATGCTTTCTCTCTCCTGCTGTTTTTGTCGTTATCCATGACTGAAGTGCCCTTGAGCAAGTCATCTAACCCCACATTGCTCCAGGGACTGTAAACGTAAATAACTGTAAGTCACTCTGGATAAAAGCGTTAGCTAAATGTAATGTGATGGAGTCTAGAATCACCTCTGGCCCTCAGGTGTTCGGTAGGTGAGCTGAAGGAAGTCATGGTGCCTCTATGTGACAATCACAGCCACACAGTTCTAAAGACCAACCCAGTCTTAGCCGTTTTTTACAGATGTTTTAGTTTAAAGCAGCTCAAAGTCTAAGTCGGTGAAGTCAAACACATTAGTGGTAATTGGGCTGCCTGGAAAGTGAAGGTGAGACCTTGGAAACTGTTTGTGTTTCACTCTTGATCTTTCCATCACACCCATTCTTTCTGGAGTCATGGAGGAAATGAGTATATCACACACACAGTGACATCAAACACACCAACTGTGCAAAGTTTTAGAACAACTAAACTGAATTGAATTCCGCTGAACAGTTGGCATATTTATGGTTGTTGTAGAACTTGAAGAGATACTGTGCAACTTTGAGTGCTTTTTCTCAACAGAGCTCCACCTAGTGTCTCTAAGTAAATGGACAGTCTCATAAAAATTGACTGTTTTCCCTTCCCCTTACATCGTGCATGTAGTTTTTTTAACTCCACTGATCAGAGTAACCAGCAAATACAAAACTTCTCATGTCCACCGAGGTCAGTAAAGTCAGAATTTCTTCAGAATTTAACATGATCCTGCTTCTTGTGACATTCGAGATTTTGTGAGTCTGAGGGTGCTGGGACAGACACCCGGGATATTGCAAGCCTGGTATTCTGCCCACAGACAGCGGGGCGGTCGAGAGAGGCTTCATTCACCTGGTAATGACTCATTTAAGCATCTACCGACTTGTGAAGATCAGTAATTAAGTCGAAAAAGTTGCATAGTGCCTTTGACTTTATGATCAGGGATCCAGAGTTTCAACAACCCCACCACACACACAAATACACACACACATACACACACACACTCTCTCTTTCTTTTAAAGAAGTGTGACTGTGTGACACAAGTTGGTAACCACATGTGGTAACATTCAATGCTAATCTCTTAAGAATACCTTTTGATCAGGGCCTAGTTAATCAGCATTTCTTTTCGGTTAAACCTTAGCTTTCCTAATGCACACACCTTCAAACTGCTCCCAATATGACACAAAAATTCATGTCAGCCATGAATCAGTTCCTTGGAAAAGTGCAACAGTAATGACAAACATTACACGGCTCATTAGCAGACTCATACTGGTAGCGCTACTGCTGTGCATTCCAGAGCCAAAGCAAATCCATCTTTTCGTTCAATTGGATGATGCTATTGCGAAAAAGCTAAAATAAGCTTGCGTGGCTATCAGAAGTCTGACAAATAGTTGTAGATGACGCATGAACTTCTGTTTAACATGACGAATCACTGTGCCAATCTCTTATCGGAAGATAATCTGTTGAATGTCATGCTCTTTTCTTTAGCTATTCCCTCAGCAGTTTTGTTTCCTGAAAACTTCTCAGAATTAGTTCCTTCGATTAGTTCCTGCACAGTTCTCAATGAACGCCTCTGTTTGGTTAAGTTCTTGTTTCATGCTAGGTTGTCACTTAACCTTCCAATGAAAACAGTTTTTCAATGTCCAGGTTGATCATAGATCATAACTCTCCATGTCATTATATGTATTCTGATGACAATTTACTGGCTTTGGACTGGCATGAGTGTCTTTTTGTTATGCATTGATAGCAGTTCACACATTGGGAGCTAATGAATATGCCAACCAATCCCTTCACTGATGTTCTGTAGAAATACATGTCTGTCTATTCAGAGTACAATATTGAATGCGGTAATAGTAATTTTTTTCCGCCTTGCACAATGTCTGAATCAGAAACAGTATGATTCTGTGGAAACAGACCTAGAGGCCATGGGTCATTGCCCGATTGTTCCGGTCAGCTTAGTGATTACAGTTATAATGTACTACTCACAGTAAGCAAGTGCCTTTAATAACTGGCAACGCTTTCTATGGTCATAGAGGCTAATCCAGGAAATGTGTGAGGAATATACTGACGATGTCAAAGTGAATTTCCATAATAAGACCTTTGTGTTTGTGTAAGGTACAATTCATCTTAGTCTTAACTTTAACGGTCAGTGCAACAGATGCTGTTCCTTGCCCCCAGGAAGGTTTGTTACCGTTTTACAACACGTAACGGCTATTACACGCCTTACTATGACATGATGGCCACAGCGGTAGTTAATGTCTTTTCCTCTTCCTCATTCTCTCCCCCATAGTTCCCTGCTTCACTAGCTGTGGGCTAGAAGTTCATTTCCACACGCACCTGTTCATTGGCCTGTGATTAAGACAGAGGAGCCAGTGTCATTCAGCAGTGCCTGTGTGTGACGCACTGTTACTTACACACTTTTACAGGCAACACATAGAGCCAAAGTACTCTCTAACTCCTGTTAAACTCCGCACAGAAGAGGGGAAGTATACACACACACACACACACACACTGGTACACTCAGATCCACTCTCAACAAAAAAATAAAACAATTTATTTGTCACTTTTAACCGAAGGAGGGAGGAAATATCCAATTTGTTACAGATTTGCGGGGGTGCCAGAAAATGGTGTTAATAGATTTCTAGCTCAGCTTAAAATCCAAACTGCAAATTGAGAGAAAAGTTTGCCATCAAGCTTTAGTGTGATATTTATTTAGTTAAAGCATGAGACACAATAGATCACCTAAACAGCTCTCAGGAGCTAATACCACAGAAGTGACAACAGAAATTGATTGCTAGAGTACAGCTATATTTGCTGCAGTATATAGCAGTAAGAGATGTTTGCCATATAACTCTTTTTGCAGTGTGACTTCTGTACTGGGTGTTCGCTACTAAGGCACTAAGGTAAATCAGATTGTTACTGCTCTCATGCTGTGTGGTTTCAAAAGTACACCTGATAAATAGGTCAAATTGACTTCAGCTGGGACTCAGCCATTACCAGTCTGTATACATATCTACATGTCATACATGTTGGCCAGATAATCACATAATCATACTAAACCTTAAAGAGGGTTCCAAAGTACAGGATAATCAGCATGCTAACCTTGACATTCTTCCACAGTGGTAAGCTATAAAAAGAACTATGATTTTAATCTCTGTTTAAACTGCAAACATCTCTCAGCATGGGTTTCTATTTGCAAAAAGAACAACATGATCACTGGTCTCTAAAAAAAATGATATTAAAAAGATGGCATGAGTTTAAAGGAAGGTCGCTTCTCCTTTAATTTTTAACAGGGTTGTCTGCCTTCTCTTTGAACCCTGTTCACTTGGGTGACTCTGTGTGATAGCCACTGACCTGGAAACATGTCTGGAGGGCCCAGTGCCTGAAGATAACAGCCCGACCAGCCAGCCAGCCGGCCACTGGGAAGGAGGAAAAAGAGACTCTGGCTTAGATGCTAAATGAACTATGCTGTTCACATTTAGCGTTTTGTTTTAGATCATGGGGGCAAACGGGCAGGCAGGCGGGCAGACAGACGGCTCAGCTCTGCTCAGCTCACATTTGGAACAGATTTGTCTCACATATGGTGCCTGGGTAAAGATGGAGTATGCATATCTGACTGATGGCTCTCGGTTCCTGGCCCTCTCCAGAGCACTGTGCAATGGGAGGCTATTTGATGTGAACATGATGAAATGCAATTCATGCCAATCCACACTTAACGCTTTTATTGAAAATATTCCAAAATCCATCATCGACAGGATCCTGTGGTACATGCGGTTTTGGAGAGCTACCAAATACAGAACCTGTATATATCCAGTTGTTTCTCAATGGTGTTATTAGATAAAATTATCTTCTGAAAGCTTATTCTGAAAGATTTTTTTTAAATATGCTATAAGACACGTCTTGTTAGTTTATGTTTGGTTGATTAATTACCAGCCATTTTTGCTGTAGTGTACTGGATTCATTGGTATTACAGTTTTTCTCTATCGGTTTGGCTCATTTTTTGAAACTGAGATGACATTCTCAAAACAACATGGACAAATCCCCAAACCAACTTGCATTTTGTCACAACAGAATGGCATTTCTCATTGCTTTCATCAAATTTTTAAATGCTTTGTACA